>CM055060.1:3636325-3751197 GCA_029204045.2 Tillandsia leiboldiana
GCGGGTATTTTTATTCATTAAAGCTCACGAAACGGAGAACGACGGCGTAG
Organism: Tillandsia leiboldiana; assembly: GCA_029204045.2. Classification (NCBI taxonomy): domain Eukaryota; kingdom Viridiplantae; phylum Streptophyta; class Magnoliopsida; order Poales; family Bromeliaceae; genus Tillandsia; species Tillandsia leiboldiana. The sequence goes on from CM055060.1 coordinate 3,636,376, forward strand.
TCGGTTTTGAATTCCGACGCCGGAATCTCCCAGAATAAATTCCGGAAGGTGGCTAGCGGTTCAGGTGATCAGCGCGGTTTTTCAGGCAGACCGGACCCCGGTTCGCACCCGACTTATTACCTGCTTTTGACTTGAAATGGGTTCATTCCCATTCCTCATCCTAACCGCTCCCGCCATCCTAACCGCTCCCGCCATTTTCATGTCGTGGGGAAATAGGGTTACGACAGTTACAACTCCCCTCACCTTAGGCGTACGCAACCCCAAGCGCAACGAGGAACCCACTTCCCCAACCTTTCTTTTTCCCAACCGATCGAGTGGAGAAACAAGGCGGAGCGATCGAGGAGAGGGAAGATCGTCGGCATACCCTTCGTTACCAGGCACGCAAGAACAGGACGATCATCCCCTAGATCAACCCTAGCCGACGAAACCAAGGTGAGCATAACTTAGGGTTCTTGATTGGGTATTTTCTTGGTTCTCTTAGGCAAAGGGAGGAGGAGGGTCGGCGCCGTCACCGGAGTCGGCGCCGTCACCGGAGCCGGCACGCACGGAGCCACGCATGCGGGCGGCGCCGCATGCTCCCGCATGCGGGCAGCGCCGCATGCGGGCGGCGCTACATGCGCCCGCATGCGGACAGCGCCGCATGAGGGACGGCGCCGCGTGTGCATCCGCATGCGGGCGGCATCCGCATGCGGGCGGCGCCGCATGCGGGCGGCGCTGCACGCGCCCGCATGCGGGCAGCGCCGCATGTGGGCGGCGCCGCGCGCACCCACATGCGGGCAGTGCCGCATGCGGGCGGCGCCGCACGCAGGTGGTACGCCGCCCAGCCGCGCGGGGCCGGGCGCGTACGTGTACGGATTGTGCGCGAGGGGGGGGGGGGGGGGGGGGGCACCGGGTGTTCTAGTCTTTTAATCTTGCGGAGTCTTGAATTACTGACTCCTGTATGACAGGTTCTTGTAGGTCCGGGCGGGCACCCCGAGACGCGGGAGAACCTAGCATCGGTCAGGAGCGCGACAACGAAAAGGTGGGTTTTCGGTCGAGGCTTAGTATAGGGTTAGTATTCCGAAAGGGATTTTAATTACATGTTAATCGGTACTAACGCTGACGGTTTCTATGATTTACTATATTACCCCGTGTCTTGGTTACTATGCTCGAGTTGCGACACGCGCACCCGCGGTCTGGCCACCGCTAAGGGTGCTCTTTTCCGGAAAGGCGGTCTGCGACCCGTGTTACCCACGAGGGGATGTAGTGGGGCCCCCGTAGGTGTGGGGTTCGAGGCACCAAGGTGTGAGCGGTGCGACCTGTCGGGATTGGTGCCCGACGAGGTCAGGTGTGCGACCTGCCGGGATTGGTGCCCGACGAGGTCAGGTGTTACAGGTGTTACCGGGATTGCAGGTGTCACAGGTGGTACAGGTGGTTGCGAGTTACCTTTATGAGTAGAGTGGTTGCTCCGGCTGGTCTTACTTTTGTGGCTTGGTATTACGTTACTGCTTTAGTATTTTTATCATGATTGTGTCGCTGACTACCCACTCTGTGACAGGTACCTCCACGGGTGAGAGGTAGGCGACGGTGAGGCCGAGGTGGGAGCAGTCGGGCTGTGGAGCCCTAGTCTGCCATTTTCTTTACTTTCTCTGCATTTCATTTGGTATTGTAGGTTACTGTGTGGTTCTCGATACCCTTGTGGGGTCGTGTGGATGTTGATTACTTTTGTTCTGGATATGCACTACTGTTTCCTTTATTATTCCCGTTTGGCCAGTTTTCTAAACAAACCAACTAGAAAACAAGAGAAAAAGGACTTCGAAAACCGTTTTCAAAAATCTAGGGTCGTGTGGGCCCGTTTTCCAGACCCTGTGGATTTATGTCGTTTTCCAATCTGTTTTCGAAACCTGAGGCCGTGTGGGCCTGTTTTCAAAACTGTGAGTTTATCCTTTCAACTTGACTAGCCACGGGCATTGTTTAGTCTTCATGCACAGTTAGACTCCGAACTGTTGTGATTAAATGGAAAATGATTGCTTGTGTTTGACTGTTGTAATAGCCGCGACGCCGTGCATATACAGAGGAGACTCTGCCCGATTTCGAGTAAATCTGTATATGCGGCGGGTCTGGACACGCGCCGGGGAAAGAGGTTTTAAACAAAAAAATTTGTACGCGCCTTACGCTTACTTTTGTGCATCGTTTCCGCTAAAATAAAACCCCGGGGCGTGACATGTTCATAGGGAGTATAAAACTTTAAACCAAGTCTTATCATGACAGACATGCCTATTGGCACCAGAGTCTGCCCACCATCCTTCAGCATTTTCAACCAAGCATATGTCTGTAATCATTGCCACATGTGGTTCTTCGGTAACGTTAGCTTGAGGTAAAGCTTTACGTTTTCGAAATTTGTAAAATTCGAGCAATATGCCCACTTTTGCCACAGACATAGCAAATTATAGAATTTTTCTCTTAAGAAGGAGGTCCTTGGTTATTTGAAGTTTTCTTAAATTGAGGTCTACCACTATTCTTTTCAATTTTCTTCTTAGGCTTCAAGTATGTATTTCTAGAATGATGTTATTAGGTAAAGAATGAGATGATACTAAGTTTACCTTAGTGCCGCTAGCATCATTTTCTTTTGCTTCAAGTGCATCTTGACCTCTTGCCTCCTCTTCCCGCGAATGCGTGCAATTAATGTCTCGAGAGACATCTCCTTTTGTTTATGTCGAAGGGTCTTTTGGAATTCCCTCCATGATGGTGGTAACTTGTCGATAATCCCTAGCACGATCAAGTTGTCCTCCGAACTTAACTCCTTCGGATTGAACTTCATGAGCGATCATCTGAAAATCTTTGACTTGTTCCACCACGGATTTTCCTTCGACCATTTGGTAGCGAAAGAAGCGACTAGCAGCGTACTTCTTTGCACCAGCTTGTTCTGTATCATACTTAAGCTGCAATGCCTTCCAAATCTTCTTTGCAGAGGAGTATGTATTTTCATAATAATCATAAAATTGGTCTGAAAGGCAGTTGAGAAGATAATACCGACAATTATACTCATCCTTCTCGTATTTTTTAGTTTTTTCGTAGTGTTCATAAAGATCATCCCCCGTCATATTGTCGGTGTTAGTCTTCTTTGGATTTTTCTCCGTAAGGACATATGCCACTTTAAGTAGATTGAGGTAAAATAGCACTTTTCCTTTCCACCTCTTGAAGTGGGCTCCTTTAAAGCGGAAGGGCTTATTAAGATCCCCGGTAGTATCGTTGGACTTTTCATGTGTAGCCTCCATCTCCTGAATCTCCTTAAAATTGTTGATGTAAATACACAAAATAGAGGTTAGACTACAAAAAATATATGAAAAGTATCAACGAGTCGATCAAGCCGAGGCACGGATATCTCGCTCTCTTTAAGGAGATTCAAGCCCTCTGCGGTAGGCAAAGCCTTCGAACCGATGCAGCAGAACACTGACTTGTCCCCTCCAGGATACAACGGCTCGACCCTCGTCGTGTGGCTTCACCAACTCTGCACAAGTAGATGAGCCCAAAGCTCCACCAAAAGAACACCTTTTCTTTGATGTCTTTCTCTCTCAAGTAGTATAGTATATTTAGTCTTTTTTTGATCTTTTGTTGGTATACTTCATATATATATTAGTATATATTTCAAAGAGTAGAACACCCCTCTATATATAGGCATCACCTCTTATAGGTTTCAAATAATTAATCCTAAAATTAATTAGGAGGAGTTAACATTAGTATGCTAACTCAATTTGAAAAAAAAAACATGAATGCAATAGTAAAGGAGTTGTAACTCCATTAGTTACATAGGCATAGGTTAAAGAAATTAAAGTTCATTTAATAATTAAATGTTACAACAGTTAAAAATTTAAAATTAATACAAATATCTAATAGTTTCATAATGTTCATCAAATAATGAATAATTGGATGAATATTATTACACTACAATAAAATTATGCTATAGCGATACTTTTAAGTATTGCTAAAAACTAAAAAAAATATTGCTGGAAAAAATACCGACACTTGTTATCAGTGTCGCTATATGTGCCGTCGCTATGGTATATAGCGACACATTACTATAATGTGTCCCAAAAATGTGTCCCTATAACCTAATTTTGGATATAGATGGACTAAAAATAGGACACTTACAAAAAATGTCATAAATATGTGTCCCTATAACCTAATTTTGTTGTAGTATTATCTGATTGACAAATACTTTATCTGTCATCCGTACGATAAAATCCAAGAATTCAAAATAAGCATATAATAATAATTTTAAAACAATATAAAAGGATTAAATGGTTGCCATACATATAATTGATTGAATGGATGATACCATGAGAACATATTTGACATTACATTTAAACAACAGGATAATTTTGGAAAAAAATAATAATTAACTTTCTCTTTTTTAAAAGAGTATAGATATGGATACGCATGTGCTTGTCTATATCAACTATAGCTAGATGGTTACCTTGTTTCAAAGATCAGAGAATAACTTAAACTTCACCATTTATAAAGAATTATAGTGGGGTCCTTAATTATTTGTGTAAAAACACAATTTAGAACTAATTGGTTCAAAGAGGTCCAATGGTGGGGAGCACATGACTAGGGTTTGAACCTTGAAGAGTAGTAATTAAGCACTACTTTAATTAATTTTGTCGACAAGAGAGAGAAAGAGAGAGAGAGAGAGAGAGAGAGAGAGAGAGAGAGTATGTGTGTATGAATGAAGTTGCAATTTTACCATAAACTAAATTTATTGTAACATCCAATAATTCCACATAGAATAGAAATAAAATTATGATTGAATTTATAAGAAATTATGTACAACAGTAATAATAACTGGATTTAAGTATTTTGAACTGCGGTTTGGATTCAACGAGTTATTATTGCTAGTGGCCGAATTATTACATTTGGTATTAGAATTAATCACCAGCCGAAAAATATATGACGGGTCTTGGACTAGGTGACGGACTACTTCAGGCTATGTCGGAGGTCTGAATAACAAGGCTAAGACTAGTAAGATAAGTCTCGCATGGATTGTGTGTGTGTTTGGACTGACGAGAACGTCAGACCTCTTCGGAAGGAATTTGTGATATTCCAATAGTCTCACTTCCAATGAAAATAGAATCGTGATTGAGTTTCTAAGAGACCATTCACGAAAATACACGATTAGATGACGAATGCCTCCAGCATTATATAAGTAATTAATTACAATTATGTTTATCAAAACGCGCTCTAAGAAGAAGCCAATATGATGAAAACGAAGATGGTAGTTTTGGAGAAATATTATAAGGATAATAATAATAATAATAATAATAATAATAATAATAATAATAATATTTATGTATTCTTCTGTCCTAATCCTCTACACTAGCTGGCTGATCTCTTTATTGATCTCAACGCGGAACGAAGAAAATGACTGCTAATGTGAGTCTCCCCAAATTTTCTCCATAATGTAGGGCCTCACTTTTTTTTGTTTTTGTTTTTTTTTTTTTTAGATAAGTCAAATAATTGATCATTATACATGGTTCGAGAAGATTGTGTTACATATGGTTAAAAAAAAATACGGTGACGAAAAATGCTATCTTTATTTCAACATGAATAATTACGTTTCACATATTGCGTAATAAGTAGAAAGGGAAAACGAAAATATTAATTTTTTCATAAAATTTGAAATTATCGAACGGCAGAAAACAGTTTTCCAGTTAAAAAACTATTTTCTAAAAAAAAACCAAAATTTGTTGCATTGATTAAAACAAATTAAAGTTCACTTATCTAAAAGAAAGTTCACACAAAATTTTGGTTACAAATTAAATAGGGTAATTTACCTTTTTTCTGATAATATTACGAATTGTCTTTCTAATATGTTCTCAACTTATTATCTTGTGATTTTAATTTTATATTTAACCGCTTTATAGTTACGATGCAAGATAAAGTTGTGATGCTTATAATATTGTTTGGATGTCAGAATAATTTATCGAGTACTAAGATATGTGAATTTTCTTCTATAATTGGAAAATAGGAATTTAATTTTTTTACTCCTTGATATTCATAATTTGATGTAATAGCAAATTTTACCGATGATATAATTTATTTTATTCTGAAAAATAACTTCAAAGTTAAATATGGTATTTGTATCAATCTAGACATTCAATCATATTTATAATCTACCAAAATTCTAATCCTATTGAGTAAATCAAATAAATATATTGAATAAGATATTTATGATTCCAAATAGGACCTGCATAGTATTTTAATCTATTATTAATTAGAGATTCTTTTGATATGACCTAGCTATTTTGGTTGGTAAATATGCACAACAGTTCTTTTTTCCAATTACTATGGAGTTTTTGTACGCCTAAAAGTTGAATATATCCTTCCATCCAGAAATTTAAGAATTTTTAATACTAAAAAAACCCAAACAATTGAAATAATTTTGAACTCATTTATGAATTCAAAATATAAAAAAAAGTATATATTTATATTTTTTTTTTCTCAACCACCGAATATATTTAGTAGAAAAAATAGATATGTTAATTGCTTCCACCTAGCTTATAACTTAACCCCATAAAGGTAATATATAATTGGGATAATTGCCTGTGTACCCCTGAAATATAAAAAAATATCTGATTTACCCCTCTTATTTTTTTCTTTTCAATATACCCTTCATACGTTCCGCCGTTATTAAAAATACCCCTGCCGTTTCCCTTTATTAAGTTAACTAGGGTTAAACTAGAGTTAAATAATAATCGGAGTTGAAAACTATCAGATATACCTATTTTGCCCGGGTTTAAGGTTTAGGGTTTAGGGTTTAGGATTTTTTAGGGTTTTAGGGTTTAGGGTTTCGGGTTTTAGGGTTTAGGGTTTAGGGTTTTTTAGGGTTCTAGGGTTTAGGGTTTAGGGTTTTATAGTTTAGGGTTTAAGATTTTTTAGGGTTTTAGGGTTTTAGGGTTTAGGGTTTAGGGTTTTAGGGTTTAGGGTTTAGGGTTTTAGGGTTTAGGGGTTTAGGGTATATTTGAAAGGGCAAAATAATAATTACACACAGATAACGGCAGTTCCAAACGATACACTAACAGAGTTTAACTTCAAGGGTATTTTGGAAAGAATTTGGAACGTAAGAAGGGTAGTTTTAATATTAGCCTTCTAAGAGGGGTAAATCTGAAAACAGAGAATTTTTTAGGGGTATGTAAGAAATTGCCCCTATATAATTAATCGCAACTAAACTATCGCTATAACAAAATTAAATTATAGGGACATATATTTGTGACACTTTTGTATAAGTGTCCTATCTATATTCTATCTATATTCAAAATTAGATTATAGGAATATATTTTTGGGACACATTACAAAAATATGTCGCTATACACTCTAGCGACGGCACATATAGCAACACTTATAATAAGTGTCGGTATTTTTGTCAGGGATACTTTTTTTAGATTTTAGAAACACTTAAAGATGACGCTATAGCATAATTTTATTGTAGTGACGATACGTACATAGATGACAATACATGCAACTCATCAGCAGCAGTTAGAATCTAAGTTGTCTGACATTTGAACTTATCAATGATTATCGACGAGATCATTCTGTATGCAATAATTTCTATATATATATATATATATATATATATATATATATATATATATATATATCCGTAATATTGGTAGAGAGATTAAGTTTGCTTTTAAACAAACTACTTAGGTATTAGTTTGTGATCAACATGTAATATTGGTGCCCATGCACATAATATCTGAAAATTTCACATAGATATATAGGCATCTACTTAGTAAGCATTTGGAGTAATTTATGACTTCAGGAGTGATTAGAGTATGTAGTTATCACTAATTTCCCTACCATATATATGTAGCTAATTATGCCTTAGTACGCAACAACACTGGAATTAATATATATGATTTTCTAAAAATAAAAAAATTTATTCTAGTGGATCTAATACCTTATTAAAATTTTCTTTTTTTCTCCCTGCCTATATAGTATATATTTTGAAATTAACAATTTAATTAATTACTTGAGTTTAACAGGCTCAGATTGGAAACATATAGGGACGGAGCCAAGTAGCTAGAGGCCTATAGTGACAATAGCCTCCCTCAATATTTTTTTATTAAATTATTAAAAAAATTAAAATAGTGTAAACTTTAACTAGAGACTAAAATAATTTTTTTTTAAAAAAAATTATATTGTCTTCGGGCCACAAAATGCTAATTTAATTGACTCCAACGTATTATAATACTTAATTTGTAAATTATATTAGATCTTAATATTTAATTTTTTAATATATCGTAATATTTAATTTGCAAATTATATTTAATTTTAACACTTAATTTTTTGGCATAATTTTCTATAGATCTCTACACCATTATCATTTTAATGGGAAAGATTTAAAAAAAAAAAAATTTAAAAACTCGAAAGCAAATGAAAAAAATATTATTTATATATAATTTACTTTATTAATATTTTTTAAAAATTAATATATTTTGCAGAATATATTTTTGACCTTTCTAAAATTAAAATATTCTGACTTCGTCCCTAAAAACATATATACTTAATCAGTGAAATTTACAACGGTTAAATAAATTAGTAATTAGGTTAATTATTCATCAAAATTTATGTTCTGATAAATAAAATTAATAAAATTATTATTTGTTTCTAAAAACTTAAGCAACGTTTACTTAACTACATGAAGTACTACGTACTACATTCCAAAATTTGGCTGTGAAAGCAAGCCACGCGGAGAAACTCACGGATTAAATAATTGAAATTAGTTTCCCTTGGGCTGGAACATACGGAAGAAAATGTGAGTGAAGTAATACAAAGCCAAGCAAGCAAGCACATCTAATGATAGAGACATCCATAAAAGTGTTTGATTACAGTTAATTAATATTTTTTTGAGTGTAATTAATGGATAATTTAATTGTGTACTATCTTGATACTGCTAGTTGGGATGTATTTTTTTTTTTTTATTTGTTAACTGTATGTCTTACAAGGCATTAGGTCTGACAATTCAGTTTGCTGTTTGGGAGCCAATTCGTGTTCAGCAAGATTGATCACTTGTTTAATAAGCGGGCCGAATACGAGTAGAGATCAACTCACTCATGTCCAGTTCGATATAGTTTGAATATATATTGTAGCGGGCCGAATACGAGTAGAGATCAACTCACTCATGTCCAGTTCGATATAGTTTGAATATATATTGTTTGAATATATATATATATATATATATATATATATATATATATATATATATATATATATATATATATATATATATATATATATATATATATATATATATATATATATAATTGAATTTCTATATTTTTAAAAGTATCAAGTCATTGGTGCTTGTATATTTTTAGCACTTGGATGAAAAGATGTGTGGTTAAGATGATAGTGGATCACTTGGGTTAAGTGAGCGGTTGGTGGAATAGAATGATCTAAGGGATGAAATTAATTAAAAGGTAGATCTAAGAGTAGAAAACTTATAATATCAATTGCTCGGTGCTTGTACAAGTATAGTAGCCGGACTCTATAGAATTGACCTTATATACTTTTAAAAGTATCAAGTCATTGGTTCTTATATATTTTTAGTCATTGGATGAAAAGATGTGTGGTTAGGATGATAGTGGGTCTCTTGGGTTAAGTGAGTGGTTGGTGGAATAGAATAATCTAAGAGATAAAATTAGTCAAAATGGTAGATCTAACGGTAGAAAACTTACAAGTATCAATTGTTTAGTGCTTGTACAAGTATAGTAGCCGGACTATATATATATATATATATATATATATATATATATATATATATATATATATATATATATATATATATATATATATATATATATATATATATATATAAAGAAAGGGAGAGAGAGAGAGAGAGAGAGCTAGGCTGGAATACTATTAATATTACCAAGTTATTGGTGCTATTAAGTTTTTAACCATTGGATTAAAAGATGTGTGGTTGAGATAATAGTGGCCCATTGGGTTTAATAGGTGGTTGGAAAAATAGTAAAATCTAACGGGTGAAAATAATCAAAGTGGTTGATCTAAGGGTAGAAAACTTAATAGCACCAATAACTTCGTACTATTAATATTATAGTAGCAGGACACACACACTCTCTCTCTCTCTCTCTCTCTCTCTTTCTCTCTCTCTCTCTCTCTCTCTCTCTCTCTTTCTCTCTCTCTCTCTCTCTCTCTCTCTCTCTCTCTCTCTCTCTATATATATATATATATATATATATATATATATTAGGGCTACTATATTCTTACGAGTATAGATCCATTCGTATTTATAAGTTGTTTTTGATGATAGAGCTTGCAAATCGATGATTCATAACGTTAAATATGATCTAGAACATTTTAAACCTGAGAAACTAAATTTCGTAATTTTTTAAAATTATAATAAAATCCACCAAATGTCACGCCCCGGGTGTAAACCAGAACCCGGGCCCGTCTACAGATCCGCCGTGCACACGGTATCTCCCGTGTACACGAAGCGCCAAACCTGCTCAGATAAGAGATAATAATAAAAGAGCAATAAAAACAGAGCTGAACTAAAACTAATACATCTCAGACTGAAGCTGGAAATAAAATACAATACATCTGTATAAATGATACATCTGTCTCTCCCAGCTCACCAAAATAAATACAACCTGCTGGCAAAAGTCAGTCCCAAATGTAAAAGTACAACCGTCTGAGGAAACCTGGGTACACCAACAGTCCAGCTAACACGCTCATCCTGCCTCGAGATCTACCTACTCAGCCGTCCTCTCTCCTCGACCCGCCGCTGAAAGCCCAGCAGCACCCGCAGAAGACACTGCAAAACAAGGAAGAAGAAAAGGAGGAAAGAAGAATGGGGGTGAGAACTACTAGTAAACCAGTAGCCTCCCCTAGTGGGTAAAATCTCAAACTCTGACACACCCACTAGGTCTACCAGAGGCAAAAAGGAAAGAAGAGTGATAAGAAATGAAACCGCTGAGAAAGGGAAATCTACCACTACTATGCCTCTAAAAATACAGTCCTACACTGGAATAACCGTATGCAACAATAACCAACCGTCCCAGATGAACCCAATCTGTACCGCCCTCATCATCGGGCAAGAAAGCCGCGCCGATGTGATAGCAAAGTTCCTGCTGCCGCCCTCATCATCGGGCAAATAAGCCGCGCCGATGTGATAGCAAAACTGTCCATAACTGTCTGGCCCCGGCCTCTGGAGGGGAACTCGAGAGGAGCGACCCACACGAGGAAAGCATCACCGGGCAATAACCGCGCCGGTGTGATAAGAGCATCACCGGGCAATAACCGCGCCGGTGTGATAAAAGCAGGATTGGATCACAACTATAAAGCCCCAGTGGAACACAACCCTCCACTAAAAGAAAACTGATCCCCAATCTGATGCAAACGTAACCATCCGGTCAATCGCCCAATATCCGCGATTGCTGCAATACCCCACAATCAACAGCCAAGTCTCACAACCGACCTCCGGTCAACCGCCCAATATCCGCGGTCGCCGGAATAACCCACAATCACAATCATGTCCCACATCCGACATCTGGTCAACCGCCTACTATCCGCGGTTGCCACAAAACCCTCTAGTCCATAATCATGCCCTATCACCGATGTCCTATATCCGACATCCGGTCAACCGCCCAATATCCGCGGTCGCCGCCAAAACCCATAATCCATAATCCAGGCCCCGGCTACACTATCCCAAACCCCTGCTCAAACCCGAGCGACAAATACCACCTGACTAACGAAAGGAGAAAAGAAACAAACAAGGTTTCTCCTAAGTCAAGTTCCAGCATGAAAGTGTAGCAATAAAAGATGGCCTATCTAGATGTCCAAACAAGCATGCAAGTGTTCTCAAGGAAATAAAGGAAAATGTGTCCAATAGTGGTTCCACATGTGTAACAATTAATAACTCCGCATAGATATAACCATCATGCTAAAACATTATCCAACCACACATGTCTATAATCCATGTTCCATGATAAAGCATCACTATCTACCTATGCATGTCATAAAATCCTCAAATAGTACCAACCACAAACAGGATAATCATAAAGTCCAAAATAAATATTCCAATCCACATGCAAGGTTAAACGCTAACATTCCATCCATACCCACATGTATAAGTCCCAACCACTATCAATATCCAAAATAGTATTTTCCATATGATAGGCTCACAATTTATATTACTTAAGCATGCATGTCCAAATAAAGGGATCACTCTAATATTCCTAGTGAGCATGTCAAAATAGAGGTAAACAACAACCACCCACCTCGATCGCTAATTCCAAGTCCAAATAGTGCTCTCGCCCAAACCGATAAGCCGCCGCGATCGCTGTACAAAATTCCCAAAAGAACATACATAAATAACATACAATGCTCACACAAAAATCTGCCCCAAACACAACAGTCCACAGTTTCCCTGTTTTTACCTGTGAGAAATGCCCGAAAAATTCCAAGAAAAATACTGTCACGATCCTCGCAACGAACCCGTCGAAACGAGTACCTGCACACTCAAATCCGAGTTTCCTACACTGAGAAACAAATCCGACAAGGGAACCACCCCGAAATAAACTGCTCTCAAAAACTGAACCACAAGGTTCTGTAAACAGGGATATTCACCTTCGGGGCAAAATTCAGAAAATTCCAAGAAAATTTGGGGATATTCCTCGTGATGTGTAGATGCAAAACGCCTTTTGAATCGCCCCAATCCGATGCCTGTGCGCGAAGATATCGCCAAAATACCGCACCGCTGTCCCAAAACTCCGCCCCAGAAAATGAGGTCACAAGATGATCCCAAAAACCCATGAAAAGCTCGGAATAGGAAAAACCAGTAAACATGGGGAACATAGCCCTACCTGTCGTGAAGACGATGGCGCAAGAATCACAGAAAAAGGTGCTCGGGGTAAGCCGGGGGAGTCCTCGCACCAAAACGCGACGAAGAAGACCACAAACGAACGAGCGTCGTGCCGCGCCGTAAAAATGCAAACCTCGGGATGTGTGCCGCCGAAAAATCCTAGAATCTGCAGATGGATACGGCTCTGGGAGATGAAAATTTCTTGTGAAGGTTGCACAGTGAAAGGATGAACAGGAGGGAAGAAGCTCTCTGCAAAGGAACTCGGCCTATTTATAGCTGGAAGAAACAATCCACTTAATACCCATCTTGTCCCCATTTCCGGGCGCTCCGGACTTTCGGGCGGCTACAGTGTTGGGCCCGGCCCAACACTGTGCGCGCCCGGAAGTCCCTCGGGCCTCCACGTCGCCCCCGCAACAGCGTACAGCCGAACCCCCCGCTCACGCCCCGCCGCGTGGCCCACGCGGAAGGTCGACACGTGGCGGCCCACGCGCGGGAACCGCGCGTCAACGCGCCCACGTGCTCGCCTGACGCGCCGCCTGGCGCCCCTGCTAGGCACGGAACCCGAGGCACCCGGTGCACCTCCGTGGACCCAGCCTCCATGAGCCCACCAACCGCAAGACGCCACGTGTCCCGCCGGTCCATGCACCACGCCCGCCTGCTCCGTAGTCCAAGTCCACTAAACCGACCACTCCGACACTGCCACGTGTCCAGCCCCTGGTTCACGACGGCCCGTGGACCGCGCGCCTGCCTGCGCGCCCGCGCGCCTGCCCGCGCGCTGCCCGCGCCCGCGCGCTGCCCGCGGCCGCTCCGCCGCCTGCCCGAGCCCGTCCGCCGTGCTCCGCCGCTGCCCGCCGCCGCCGCCGCTGCCCGCCGCCGCCGCCGCTGCCCGCCGGCGGCCGGAAACACTGTTCCGGCATGAACAGTGACCGGTGCTCAAAAATAACAAGTAGGTAGTCCATTTTGACCGTTTTCGCGCGCTGAATCCGAATTTGATGTCCATTTTGCCAAATTCCAACCCCAAAATTTGCCGATGGCATCCGGAAAGGTATTCCTTGGTCCAAACTTCGCGCTGAGTCCATTTTTAATATCCGCTTCGCGCGAAACCACTTCTAACTATCCGACGGAGTCCATTGATCACCCACGTGATCCAGTAAGCCCGAATTCCGCCACTTGTGTCCAATTGGTGCACAAACACCTCCAACGCACCCCGTAGGCCTCCAGAAGCCACCCAACGCACAGCAACAGCTATGCGGAGATCCAGGTCATCACACCAAATGAGTATAAAATGAACAATTAAAATCGAACGATCTCTTAAAAGTAGAGAATTGAATTCTTCAATTTAAGATCGGAGTTGTAAATCTCTATCTAGATAGCTAGAATTTTCTATTAAAAATTCAATCTATTTCGATTCTTTTACACGGTTAAACTAGTAAACATTCTATATCGGTCATTAAAAATTATCAATTTTGAGATCTTTTGATCGTAAGGTAAATAATATCAAAAAATTATGAAAATTATATTTATTATCTATATATATATCGACCGCTGGTATATATATAGAGTCCGACTACTATACTCTTATGAGTACGATCGCCTTCATACTAATAAGTCATTTTTAATTGATGATAGGGCCTCCAAATCAACGACTCACACCGTTAAATATGATTTAGACTATTTAAAAGTTCTAGAAATCAAATTTCATAACTTTTCAACATTATTTACCTTACAAACGAATGATCTCAAATTTGATAATTTTTAATGATCGGTATATGATACTTACTAGTTTAACGGTGTAAAAAAATTGGAATTGATCGAAATTTTAATACAAAATTTTATTCATTATTTAGATGAAGATCAATAACTCCGATCTTAAATTAAAGAATATGATTCTCTATTTCTAAAAGGTCGTTCAAGTTTGACCGTTCATTTTATAATTTTGAAAAATTATGAAATTTATTTTCTAAAAGTTTAAAATGATATAGATCATACTTAATGGCATGAATTATCGATTCAGAAGTTCCATCATTAAAAATAACTTATGAGTACAAAAAAATCTATACTCATAAAAGTATAGTAGCCCTATATATATATATATATATATATATAGAGAGAGAGAGAGAGAGAGAGAGAGAGAGAGAGAGAGAGAGAGAGAGAGAACTAGGCTGTAATACTATCGATAGCACCAAGTCATTGGTGGTACCAATTTTTTAGCCTTTGCATTAAGTGATGTGCGGTTAGTTCCGTAGGGTTTAGTGGGTGGTTGGTTAAATAGTAAAAATCCCGGGAAACTACTATAATCCCAACCACACATCATTTCATTCAAGGGTTGAAAACTTGGTAGCACCAATTACTTGGAGCTATCAATAGTATTCCAGCCGAACTATATATATATATATATATATATATATATATATATATATATATATATATATATATATATATATATATATAGAGAGAGAGAGAGAGAGAGAGAGAGAGAGAGAGAGAGAGAGAGAGAGAGAGAAAGAGAGTGAGAGAGAGTTGGGCTAGAATATTTTGGCTTAAAGGGGCCAACATCCTATCCTATAGTGGAAGGCTAGTTGGGCCGAGTTATGTTCGAAATGGCGGGGGGCAGGATTGAGCCGAATTATGTTCGAAATGGTATGAGACTAGTTGGGTCGAGTGAGAATCAAAATTTGTAGGCGCTGTGTCTATATATTTTAAATGAATTGGTTGTGTATTTCTAACTGCTCGAGCTTTTGGGATTAATTGTTAGCACCAACGATCCGACAAGGCGTACAGACATAGCCACTACAACAAAATTAGGTTATAGGGATACATGTTTGTGACAGTTTTGTATAAGTGTCCTATCTATATTCCATCTATATCCAAAATTAGGTTATAGGGACACATTTTTGGGACACATTACAAAAATGTGTCGCTATATACCCTAGCGACGACACATATAGCAACACTTACAATAAGTGTCGGTATTTTTGTCAGCGATACTTTTTTTAGATTTTAGAAACACTTAAAAGTGTCGTTATAGCCTAATTTTATTGTAGTGAGCGCCCATGGTTCTCGATTGTGACTCGGCCCATCTAGCCTCGCATCACTTCGAACATGACTCGGCCCAACTAGACCTCCCGCTATTTCGAATGTGACTTGGCCCAATCTGACCTCCCGCCATAGGACAGGATGCTCGCTCCTTTAAGCCAACAATTCTCCCCAACCCCCCTCTCAGCACCTGCATACATTCGCAATTTGTGGGAATCAAATCCGTGACCTCTGCTTCTGATACCACTTGTCACATTAATTGTTGAGCTTTTGGAATTAATAGTTAGCGCCAACGATTCGACAGAATACTATCGGTAGCAAACATGCTCAATTGCTACTGATTTATTTTCGATAATGAAGCCTCCAAATCAACCATCGACACCGTTGAACTTGACCTATACTATTTAAAATATCTAGAAACTGTTAAACAATAGCCACCCTTGGATACTAACTTGTGTTTAGCTTGTTGACAGCTCTACAAGGCATGCAATAGAATTACATATTTATCCTTACAAAATTCTCTTAAAATTAGTTAATTTATTTTTGCAAAATTGAATGGTCTGCAAATAGGAAAATGCTACTTGCAAATGTATCCATCTACGTTATTCGAACAGTTAAACTGGCCGAATCTTTATCTACCCATTTTATTATATCTTTTAATTATATCTAACACCATTTTTAACTTTTAATGGTGTTATATACTATCTTTCATATCATTTTATGCAAACCATAAATTATAAATACTTCAAATAAAGGTTATTGTTTGATTGTAGGATATAAGACAATTTGGTTCAGGAACTAAGAAATGGACTTATTCCTTTCTATGTTCCTAGAAAAAAAACAAAAAAAAAAAACAAAAAAAAAAATTCCAATTTTTCTCTTAACGAGTTATTTTAGAATAATCCGTTAAGAGGATGGGCAGAACAATAATTCCTCTCCTTATACCTGTCTCACCCCAGGATTTAAAAGCAGATATATTTTTTTTGTTTCAACAAGAGTTTCAAAAATCAATTCCTAGAATGTGAACAAATTCGCTATATGCATAAAAAATTCACAATTCAGACAAACGGAGTCTCCCCTATACACGCACGGCTAGACAAAGTACAATGCAATTAGAGTTACTAACTAACATCATTAACAAATTAACACAATAATCTGATCAAAATAAAACCACAATAACTAAAATCCAATCCACGCTAACATACTACTAAATCCAAAATAAATGTCATGAATAATAATTGCTAATCTAAATAATATGATAAAGTCGAAGTATCTGAAATCTAAATACACATGGAGGCAGGCCAACTAACTAGCTAGCATAACGGGACAGCTCTATTGCAGGGTCCTCACATCAACGTCCCGACTCTCACCACTCGACGGACCTAAAAAAGGAGGTCACCAGAGAGTATGAGATACAACTAAATGCATCCAAATGGGTACAATGAGCCGGAGATGAGCAAGTCATACCTACTGGTATACAATAATAGAAAGATAGATAAACAGAGAAAAGGCCACCCGTGCTCGCTGTCCGGGGTTCAACCGAGATCCCTAGAACTCTTCGAGCCAACCTACAATAACATAAAAAAGCCAACTCATGAGATCTCTACAATCATCCCATCATGATGTGGTCTGAGGTGAGCATCTTGCTCAGGATGATCCAAGGGTTTAGAGGCTCACCTACTCGAAGTCCCGAAGTCACCGGAGTGATCGCCGGAGCAACTTTGACCAAAACCAAGGAGTTAGGACTCGGGTTTGTGCCAAAACACAGAGCTCAGTTTCAGGATGGACAAAAAGGCAAGCAGCAGCACGAGAGAATCCAAGAATGTGACACCCCTGGAATTTGGATTAGTTCTATATATAAATGATATAATAGGACTAAATCTCTTAACCCGGCTATAGCATTTTGGATGGTAGCAAGACCCAAGAGGTTAAGAGAGTTAAGCGTGCTAGAGCTAGAGTAGTTCTAGGATGGGTGACCCCCTGGGAAAGCAGGGCGTCGCAAAGAAGGTGCTAGGAGCCCACCAGAGCCTTATGCCAGGGACTAGAGGCGGCGGATGGCCGAACTGAAGTTTACGACCAAAATCAAGATAGGATCGAGCAAGCTTGGTATCCATCCACTCACAGGCCCATGCAAGGGTACCAGAAGGTTGCCCTCGGCGTGGGGAGGCCAGACGAGTGCCTTGCCGGCGGCGGGAAGCGGCGGCGGCGGCGGACGGCGGACGGCGGAGCTCAGCCAAGATACAGAAACAGAGAATTAAAGTTCCCTTTTCCGACGTTGCGGCTGGTTGGAAATGCCTAAAACTTGGTGGGGAGGCAACTAGGGTCTAGCAGAGGCTAGTCAATGCCTTAGATCTCGATCCGAGGCGATAGAGGTGGCGCTGGATGATCCCCAGCTAGATCTAGGGTTCTAGCCAAACCTTTGCTCCCGCCGGCTAGCCGCAACTTTTTCGATATTGGGGCTGTACAGGGGAGTTCCCCATGGGGTAAAGAGAAGAGTGAGAGCCTCATAAGCCAAGAAAAATCAAGAAAAAGGGCTAGGGTTTACCTTTGTCTTGAGGAAGAAGAAGAAGATTAAGGAAAACTTGTGTTTTCCTGTGGGTTATGATAAATATGGATCTGAATAGGGGAAAAAATACATAGAGGAGGGTGAATAGGTGTAAACAATAAACACACCAAAATTTTTGCGTAAAAATAACCCAATGCGGAAAAGTAAATAACACGCAGAGATTTTACGTGGAAAACTCCAAACCAGGAGTAAAAAACCACGGGACCGATCACACAGTGAAATCCACTAGAATTAAACACGTACAAAGGTGATATAACATACTCACACACGACTCAACCTTTTTCCATATGCTCCTAGTTGATCTTCTCCGCTCGCTCCGCAACACGCCTTGAATCCATGATTTGCGTCCAACGCCGAATCCACGGCGTCCAACGTCGAGTCCACGACGTCGAACCAAATCCACGGTCTGCACCAAGTAGTATGTCTCGATCACATGAACGTACCTCGCTCCGAATCCACGAGAGCGGTAGTCCCTTGAATTCACAAGGCCACGCGAATCTACGTGCCGATTTTTGGAAAAATCGTTGTTTTGTTGGTGGTGAAAATCCGCCGAATACTTAGATCAAAAATAGATCGGAAATACCATCTAAGTATTCATTAATTTGATTCTACTCAAAATCTAAGTTTGAAATCCTAGAATCAAATTAATCAATATAGATGAAGAAACGTAGAATAGATCTAGTTTTTCCTTTCTTCTCTATATGTGGATTTTTCTAAGTTTTTCTCCGTTAATTTTTCTCGGTCATTTACGGACTACAAAACTTATTTTTAGATTACCCTAAAAGATGAAATTAGGGTTTACTTATAGGTTAGAAACCTTTGGAAGATGATAAGAATCAAAAACCATCTTATATGGAAATTTTTGGGTCGACGGTCCGGACTGGAATAAGTAGGGTCCGGACTGTCGTCAATAAACAGAGCTTTTCTAGAAAATCATGTTCGGGGTCCGGACTGAAAGATGAACGGTCCGGACTGTTCATGCGATTTCTGCAGAATCCACGTTCGGGGTCCGGACTGAACCAGGGAAGGTCCGGACTGGATTTTCGCATGAACCTACCTACGTTTGGGGTACAGACTAAAGTATCCTGATCCGGATCCTGAACATATTACATGTCCAGTTTTTTATTTTTATGCAGTTAAAAATCCATCCAAGCGTTTCTACACTATAAGAAGTATTCGGATCACCAAACTTATTTAGTTAGACGTACCTGATCCTTTTGAATTCTTCTTTCTTAAGATTGAGGTATATGATCCAAACATCTTCATCATCAATCTTCAAGACTTAACCACTTTCACGAAATACGCCAACACAAATTCCTTAACAATCTCCCCCTTTGGCGGTTTCGTGACAAAATAAAAATCCACTTAAGAAAATTCAAAAAGATATTTTTGTTGTTATCACCATACAATAAAAATTACAATTATGATCCAAATAAAAATGAATACATGAGATAAACTCCTAACACAGACTCTAGACTTAGACGACTGTACTCTCTGCAAAAGTAATAATTCTTGACGAAAGAAATCGTTAGATACCTCAAGAATTTAACATTCAAAAATCGAACAGAGAGATGAAGTTTATACTCACCATGACATTTACAAAATCAGATATGTATGAAATAAGCAATCAAAGCAATTCACATATCATCTAAGCATTAAATGCCAAATTTCATAAGTATGTTAGTCATCAAACAACTTGTTAGTAATATTACATGCCCAAATAGTTAGTCGAATAGTTAGTTGAGGCATGCATTCATTTACAATACAAAGCAAAAGTTGTTGTCATACTTACCTTCCAAGTTTGAAGTGTCCAAAGTTCTCACAAACCATAAACCATTGTAACCATTGTTTGTTCATATCTCTCTCCCCCTTTTTGTCACAGAAGTTAGCCAAAATTACAAAAATTAAGGGAGTGAAAAAGTTCAAAAAGTGTAAGAACTAAGACTAAAAACCTGCAAAATAAAAATTAACAAATAGTCAATTGTCATATTCTGAATCTTCAGAGCTACTACATCCCATCTTTGTAAACATCTTTTTCACCAACTTCTTCATTGAAGTGAATTTCTTCGTCAAAGTGATTTGAGCTGCAGTTATTATTTCTACCTCCTCAGAGATGCGCTTCTGTTCTTTTGCGATCTGTTCCTGTTCAAAAGATAGTCTTTGTTGCTCCTTATAAATGGAAGTCACAGAAGCTTCATCATATAACATAGGTACTTGCTTTGAGGGTGTTGCTGAAGTAGCGACTGAAGGTTTCTTGCTACGTGGAGGAGTCGGGGTGTCATTAGGCAGTTTTGGCAAAGACTTTACGACTGTCGAATCATTAATCATTCTTAAACTGTGTTGATAACTTGAAGAGCTAGTATCAACCTTGAATTTCCTTAAGATTCTCGTTATGATTAATGAAAATGAAAGTCTTTCCGTTGGATGAGGATATTCAGCGTACCGTGCCATCCTACTCCAAATGATATATGGGATATTGATGTTCAAACCTACTGCCTCCAACGAATGTCCCAAGAGATATAAGAAAAGCATGCGATCCCATCGTAAGACTTTCGTCTGCATGTTCGGAAGAATGTTGTAGCATATGATGAAATTGAGAAACCGGTACTCAGGTCGAAGCTCTTTAGAGTAAACAGAATTTCCAGTTGACTGAGTCTCCGGCATGCATATTCCATTCACAACAGTTCGCCACAACAAGTTTGTCAAACTTTTTCCTTTCAAGTAATGGGTCCCCGTCATGCTGGATTTCATCCCTAGGACTTCTCCAATTAGATGTGGAGTTATTTTGAGTTTTGTCCCTCGGACCGTAGTATAAAACTCCATTGGTCCGTCTTCATGCTCTTGAAGCTGCAGTGCATTGGTGTAATAGGTCCGTACCAGATGCAAACAATATCCAAGCGTTTCAGGAAATTTGCAAACTTGAGAGAGATTGGCTTGTTCAATCAGATTTCCAAAAGCCGTAGAACGATCTCAAAGAGCTCCAATATTAATGTGTCGTTCGCCAATACACTCTCGGTTTTCAAATGCTTTCAGTCGATCTGTGTTAATAGGCACGTATTCCTCTTGAGGCGGTGAATCATGTGCTATTGGTTTTTCAATCTCAATCCCTCGCGCTTGTCCCATTCGTCGAGCTACACCTTTTCTTTTCATTGAAATAGATGTTGGCGGCATTGGAGCTTTGCCTTTCTCCGCAGCAGTAGGCGTTGTCTTCGCCTTTGTTGTACCAGGGGCTTTCCTTTTTGATGTAGCAGGTGCTGCGTCGTCTTCCATTAATTCATCCCAATCGACCGATTCCGTCTCGGAATCCGAATTATCCAAGGAAATATATTCTCCTTTCCCTTGAGTTTTCTTAGCTCTTTTGAGCTTGTTTGTCGCTCGAGTGTGCACCATTGCTACGATGAGTACTAGAATCCATGCAAAAACAATCTTTGCTAGTGCGTAAGAAAATGGAGAACCTGCGAGCAAGAACTCAAGAACACGAAAAATTATTTAATTTTCAAAAATTTGAAAAATTGTACCCAAGCAATCATTATCGTGCATAGAGACTAGGAATCAAGTTAGTTTTGCAAAAAGAATTTTAAAAATAGATCAATTCCATGATTTTCAAAAATTCTCATAATATGCCCTAAAACCGAATTTTTAGAAATCGAAACTCAAAAATCCGTTAATCAAGAGAATACAAGGCATACAAAGAAAACTAATCTGCCCAGAGTTCTTATTTCAAAAGAAATTTGACCAAAAATCATTCATAAACGAAAAAGAGGCATGAAATTCCTCACGTTTTGGATGAACAGGGCAAAAACAGTGAATATCCCAAGTTTTGATCATAGAAACTTACTTGAATCGGAAGAACTTGAGTTTGAAAGGCTCCAAATCAGTTGTAATCTAGATAGAGAAGCTCTGGAGATTTAGAAACAAAAGCTTGAGGTAAAAAGAAATCAAATACCCTTTCGTTTCTTATAAACCCTAGCCGCGGTCCGGATCAGCTCGTGAATCCAGTCCGGATCGGCTACCCGCAGACAAATTCTGCGTTCGGGATCCGGATCGGATTCTTCCAGTCCGGATCGGCTTCAACTTTTTCTTCAGAAAAATTTACAAAAATTCTACAAATTCCAGAAAAAGTATGTAAGCGCTTTTGTATATCAACTTTAAACAAAAATCATCGTTTCATATCAAAAGAAATAGATTATGCTAAATCTATCAATAATATCCAAGTAATGAAACGAAAATTTATAAAAATTAAATCCTTTAAAGTTGATCAAGTTCAAAACATCAATCACGATCTAATGAGTAATGCGTTTATCAAATCATTAATTTAGTAAAGAAAATGAAGCACAAAGATCGATAGATGTTTGAAATTCCAAATAAGTTAGATAATATATCTAGTCAATTTATTGTAGGGAGTGGCTCTTTGAGCATCTTTCAATAAAATCCCCACCTTATACCAACCTTGGAATTCGACAGAGTCAAGTATTCCAAAAAACATTTTATCTAATCAACAAAAAAAACCATGCTTTGTATACATGTGGTAGCTGCACACAGTACTCGGACGACCGATATAGTAACTCTTTCCTCCATGTGGTGGTAGTTTTCACACTCCTCATTGGGATGTAACTCTTTCCACATCTTTTGAGCATTAAACTTTAATAAACTCCCCCTCAATTGGCTATCAATTATTTAAGATATGAAGTATTCAACCAAAAATTGATCTCGTGTTCATACTTAACTCAATTTTCAAATATGATAAAAATTATACCAAGAGATCATTTGAGAGAGAAATTGACTTTGATCAATTAAAGATGACCTAATTTATATAAATGAGCATTGCATCAAATGAATTATCATGATATCCAAATCATAATAAATTTCTTAAATCATAAAAGGATGTAATTAAAGTCAACAACATATGCTCAGTTAATGTTCTATGTACAAGCATAGATAAAGAACAAAAACACAAAACAAAACCTAACCTAAGCAATGGTTTCAAAAAGTGTTATTTCAAAGAAAGCATTCCAATTGCTTTACGCAAATGAATAAAACGTTTTTGATTCAAAGGTTTTGTTAGAATATCGGCTAATTGATCTTCAGTTGAAATATAAGAAATTTGAAGAATACTTGATTCAACTAGCTCTCTTAGAAAATAATATCTAAGTTCAATGTGTTTTGTTCTTGAGTGCAACACAGGATTTTTAGAAATATTTATAGCACTAGTGTTGTCACAAAAAATAGTTACCGAAGTCGCAGGAATTCGGAAGTCGCTCAACACGCTTTTCATCCAAATCAATTGGATTGAACAACTACCCGCTGAAATATATTTCGCTTCGACAGTCGAGAGTGCAATGCAGTTTTGCTTTTTACTATGCCATGCAACAAGACAATGGCCAAGATAAAAACATGCACCACTCGTGCTTTTCTGATCATCCACTGATCCAGCCCAATCGGCATCTGAGTATCCTATTATGTCGAGAGTTGTGCCTATAGGATACCAAATTCTGAAATTTAGCGTTCCTTTGACATACCGGATGATCCTTTTCACCGCTTTCAGGTGAACCTCCTTTGGTGCTGATTGATATCTCACGCAAATCCCAACACTAAAGGATATATCCGGGCGACTAGCTGTGAGATAGAGTAGACTTCCAATCATGCTGCGATAAAGCTTCTCGTCTACACTTTCACTGAGAGATTCACTTCCTAATCCCTTGTTGCTAGTTCCCATTGGAGTCGGAAAGTCTTTAGAATTTTCTAATCCGAATTTCTTCACCAACTCCCTTACATACTTGGATTGGCACAAATGAATGCCTTCTTCACTTTGTTTCACTTGCAATCCAAGAAAATATGTTAACTCGCCCATCATGGACATCTCAAATTCGCTTTCCATGGTTTCAGCGAATTTTGAAGCATCATTATTCCTTGTTGCTCCAAATACAATGTCATCAACATAGATTTGTGCCACAATGAAGTTATCCTTAAAGTGCTTCACAAAGAGTGTCCGATCCGCTCCCCCTCGAGTGTAGTCCTTTTCCAAAAGATACTTTGTCAACCTTTCGTACCATGCTTGCGGTGCTTGTTTCAGACCATAAAAAGCCTTTTTCAATCGAAAAACATGGTTAGGTAGTTTATGGTCAATGAAACCTTTCGGTTGAGCCACATAAACTTCCTCATTTAGAAAACCATTTAAAAATGCGCTCTTAACGTCCATTTGAAAGAGTTTAATTTTAAAATGACAAGCAATGGCGAAAAGGATGCGAATTGACTCGAGACGAGCTACCGGGGCGAACGTCTCATCAAAGTCTATACCTTCAATTTGTGAATAGCCTTGAGCAACTAGGCGTGCTTTGTTCTTAATGATGGTACCATCCTCGTTTTTCTTGTTCTTGAAAATCCACTTAGTACCAATTATGTTGTATTGCTTCGGAGGCTTCGTTAATTCCCAGACTTTGTTTCTTTTGAATTAATGGAGCTCTTCTTGCATAGCTTCAATCCAATAATCATCCTGAAGAGCTTCATCAACGTTCTTTGGTTCCAACATGGAGACGTAACACGCGACTCCACAAACCAATTATCTCCGAGTCCTGACTCCTTCTTGTGGGTCTCCAATAATATTTGATTCTGATTGATCCTTGGAGATACGTAGCGTTTGAGGTAACGGAGTGCTCGGAGGTATGTGTGATGATTCCTGCATATCAGATAAACTAGAAGAACCATTAGATGCATCAACATTATCGGAGAAATTATTATGAGAAGATGCAATGGCTTTTACAGGAGTATCATCATCAAGAGACATATCAGGGGCAGATTTATCAGATGAAAAATGAAAAGCTTCATCTACTTTAACATTAAAAGATTCTACCATTGTCACGCCCCGGGGTCGAAACTGCGCCCCGGGCTCGCCAACAGATCCGCCACCTATGCCAACCTGCATAGGCGAAGCGTCCTACCTGCAAGTCAAGTATTACAGCTAAACAAAATATCAGAGCTATAAATAAAAGATCTGCTGTATAACTAAAATCAATCACTGTACAACTGGAAATAATACAATAAGTCTGTCTCTCAAAAATAATAATACAATATCCACATATACAAGCTCTAAACCCAACCGGGAGGTATCTCCAATATATACATCAGTGTACAGTCTCTCGATACATAATATATCCTCACTACATCTGTCCCTCAAAAGAAGAAAATAAAACAACTAAGCTACAGAAGATCTCCTCGGAAGGGGGTACCGCTACTCTCCAATCATGGATAGGGATCTAGCTCGCGACTCCCTCACCTCGATCAACGACCGCAGAAATAGCAACGCCTGCTAAGACTCTGCAAAACAAATGAGAGGAAAGAAAGAGAGGGGGGAAAAACCCCCAATGGGTGTGAGAACTACACCAAAAAGGGAGTTCTCAGTGGGTACCACCGTCAGGCCCGACGGTCTGCCCACCAAGTCCTCAAGAGACAAAAACTAACCAAAGCTGTAAATACTGAAATAAGGAAGCTGGAGACTCTCAACAGCTAACATGCCTCTATCTAAAAGCCCAAGATGGGAGAACCAAGGAATGGTATGTAACCGCTAGCACATAAAATGCACAATCAACCTATTCGATAGACCAGTAATCACTGGCACTACCTACTATGCCTGCTATGCCTGCCATGCAAGCCATGCCTGCTATGCCTGCCATGCCTGCCATGCCTGCTATGCCTGCCTGCCTGCTATGCCTACTATACCTGCCATGCCCGCTATGTCTGCCTTCCTGCTATGCCTACTATGCCTGCCATGCCTGCTATGCCTGCCTGCTATGCCTACTATGCCTGCCATGCCTGCTATGCCTGCCTGCCTGCTATGCCTACTATGCCTGCCATGCCTGCTATGCCTGCCTGCCTGCTATGCCTACTATGCCTGCCATGCCTGCTATGCCTGCCTGCTATGCCTACTATGCTATGCCTGCCATGCCTGCTATGCCTACTATGCCTGCCATGCCTGCTATGCCTGCCTACCTGCTATGCCTACTATGCCTGCCATGCCTGCTATGCCTGCCTGCTATGCCTACTATGCCTGCCATGCCTGCCTGCCTGATATGCCTACTATGCCTGCCATGCCTGCCTGCCTGATATGCCTACTATGCCTGCCCTGCCTGCTACGCCTGCTATGCCTGTCATGACCTCAACCTAGTGCCACTAGTAAAACTGATTCTGCCTGTTGTGCCTGCCAAATCAGGTATGCGGGTGTAACGACCCAGTCCACTAGCAATAATAACTCATTGGGCCCAAACCATAGCCAAAAATGCTTAAACCCAGTTATTATTACTAATGTCCATGTCTCATATAAACCCAATCACAATTCCATCCACATCCGATGTGGGACTATTGGGGGCGTCACAGACTCCCCCCGTTTAGGCCTGACGTCCTCGTCAGCCCAAACATACACATAGCAGCCCAAGATCACCAGACGTCAGTCCAAACACACACACAGCAGCCCAAGATCACCAGGCGATGTGAGACTCGTCTCGCTAGCCCTGTCATCTAGACCCAGGCTAAGCCGAGATTCATCACACACTTCCGGCTGGTTATTGGCTCTGATACCAAATGTAACGACCCGGTCCACTAGCAATAATAACTCATTGGGCCCAAACCACAGCCAAAAATGCTTAAACCCAGTTATTATTACTAATGTCCATGTCTCATATAAACCCAATCACAATTCCATCCACATCCGATGTGGGACTATTGGGGGCGTCACAGACTCCCCCCGTTTTCTGCTGTTGCCGCTTCCGGTCCTCCAACCGCGTCGAGTTCTCCCTTCTGGCGCGGGTGACCACAAAACCCCGCTCCACCGTAGTGGCTCTGTCGACCACTTTCTGGAAGGTGTGCAGTTCGGCTGCTTGCACCACCTCGAAGATATTGCTCCGCAAGCCATCCACAAAGAGTTGCGCCTTGTGAGCCTCGTCCCTTATGACGAACGGGACGCAGTTTGCTAGCCGAACGAACTCTCGCTGATACTCCATGACCGTCCGGTTCCCCTGCTGGATGTGGTTCAGGTCATCCTCCAACTTTTTCTTGACACTGTTGGTGAAGAAGGCCCCGAATAGCTCCTGTTTGAAAGTTGCCCAGGACGGAAGTGCGGTACCCTTAGCAGGATCGGGGCGTACCGTCTTCCACCACAAGCGGGCGTTCCCCTCCAAGCAGTGGACTGCTAGGGGAACCCGCTCGTCATCCTCCATGAGCAAGTCTTCGAAAAGTTTCTCCATCGACCCCACCCATTTCTCGACGACCCAAGGATCAGTCGTGTCCCCTTCGAACGTGGGTGGGTCGTATTTCTTGAAGTCCTTCAGGTTGGCCCGCACCCGATCCCGCTCGGTCATCACAACCGTCCCCTCCCTCGCGGTGGCGGCAGCCACGGTAGGGGCAGGTGTGACTACAGTCTCCTCCAGAGTAACCCTGCTGGTTGTCCCCGGCGCCGGTCCCGTAGCCGCCGCCGGCGGTGGCGCTGTCGGTGGTGCCGCGGCCGGTGCTGTCGGCCCCTGTGGGGGAACCGGGGCGACCGTCACCGTCGCGGCCTGCTGCTGTTGCGTCAACTGACGCACGTGCTCAGTGAGGTTGGCCAGATTCCCCGCCATCTCCCGCAATTGCTACTGCAGGAGCTGGTTCTCCGCGGCCGTCGACGTCGTCGCGTCAGCCTCTGCGTCCCTGGCCGATGATCTAGTACGGGCCATGTCTGTCACACATCACAAGAGTCAACTTTAGACTACCCTACTAACAACAACCATAAAGTGAAAGAAAGGACTCAACATTTTCCCCCCCTCGGTCACTCACGTTCTACAGTCCTATGCCCTCCACGTGAAGAGGAGGGTTTGGGGAAACCGTTTTTAAAATCTAAGTGTCGTGTGGGCACTGGTTTCAAAACCCTGTGGATTTATGGATTGCGAAAGGGATTTCAAAACTTGGTGTCGGGTGGGCACCGTTTTCAAAACCTTGTGGATTTATGCTGATTTCGAAACTCACTTTCAAAACGTAGGCGCCGGGTAGGCGCTCTTTTAAAACTGTGAATTTATCCTTTCCAAATTGATCGGCCATACGTTTTTAAATAAATTAGAATGCTGGTTGTATGTTAATAATTGTTGTGATTGAATGGTTGTGTATGTTTGGATTATGTACTGAACGCCACGCCATGCACATACAGGGGAGGCTCTGTCCGTTTACAGAGTGATCCTGTATGTGTGGCGGGTCTGGGCATGCGCCGGGGAAGAGGCGTTCTCCTTTATAAAAAAAAAAAAAAGAAATTAATACGTCAAATGTTTGACTTTTGTGAATCGTTTCCGCTAAAACAAACCCCCGGGGCGTGACAGCGGGCCAACGCATAACACCGATAGGAGATAGGAGTCTCAAGGACTCAAAGGTACCTGCCAAATCGGGTATGCCAGCCTACATATAACACCGATAGGGGATAGGAGTCTCAAGGACTCAAAGGTGCCTGCAAAGTCGGGTATGCCAGCCTACGCATAACGCCGATAGGGGATAGGAGTCTCAAGGACTCAAAGTCTGAGTAAGGAGTATCATAGTAGAATAAGTCAGCAGGACTGGATCATGACACTGATCAAATGGAAAAAGTAACCATCCACTACAAGAAGCCCAAATCCTCTCCCCGATCTGATGCAATAACAACTATCCGGTCAACCGCCCAAAATCCACGGTCGCCGCAAATACCCTGCCCTCAAGCCTGCCTTTCCCAAATCCCCAACGACTGACTACACTATCCCAGCCCCTGCTCTAACCTGAGCATAATATCCCCTATGCCTAGGTAACTGGAAAGGGAAATAAAAAACATGGTTTCTCCTAAGTCAGTTCCAGCATGATAGTGTAGCAAAAAAAGGTGGCCTAACTACATGTCCATGCAAGCATGCTTTGTCCTCGGAAACAATAAAAGTGGGTAAAACATATATTAGTAAAGCATGATAAAACATTCCTACTATGGTGTACCAACCTCTCCCAAGTAGGTCATTCCTTGCTTACCTCGCTCATATCGGTTATACAATAATATGCCTGTTATAAATCATAGAGGGGTGATATCCCCACATGTGCACTTACGTTTACCATGTTATAAAAACCTTATACAGTTACCAAATTAAGCTTACCCACCTGAAGTGCTCAATCCAAGGCAAACCTGGGGTCGACGAAGAGTGTAGACGCTCTCAGTCCAAAATATTCTAAAACTGCTCCCTCGGTATATGTTGCGCGAGCCTCGGCTCCAAACAGCTGAAAACACCCAAAATTCACTATCTCCAATTTTCCCCAGTTCCAACAGGTTCAGAAACAGTCGCGAACCTTTCTGGGTACAACAACAAGGTTCAAGATTATATTTTTATTCCAAAATATCCAAGTACGTACAATTCTGTTGGAACAGTCCCAAAGATGCGGATTTTTCACCTGCAGCATGAACCCAGAAAAATCCAACAAAAATACTATCGAGTTCCTCGCGTCGATACCTTAGAAATGAGTACCTGAACGCCAAATTCCGAGCCGCGTAGGCCGAGTTACAAATTCCACAACACAGGGCGCTCACAAACACACAACCATACATCTGTATTTCCATGCACAGATAAAGGAAGAAAAATCTACCTCCGAGCAAGCCTCAAAAAAATCCAATAAAAATACGATGATAATCCTCGCGTCGACTAGATGAAAAAAGTGTACAGGCACGTCTCCAACAGATGCCCGGTTGCGGAGATAAAATTCCGGCAAGGTGTCGCTGTCCAGAAATTCCATCAGACAAAGGGGTCCCAGTAAGCATGGAAAAACTCCTCAAAAAGCGCGAAACTAGAGAAAGTAGAAAGTACCAAGATCGTAGCTCTGTCTGGCGCGGATCCAACGGCGCACGAATCGCCAGAAACGGAGGTCGGAGTAGGCCGGAGGAGCTCGTGCACCGAAACGCGACGAAGGGGAACACAAATGGACGAGCGTCGCACCGCGCCGTAAAAATGGAAACCTCGATAAGCGTGCCACCAAAAATCTCCAAACTCTGCAGATGGATGCAGCACAGGGTGTGGATCAACTTTGCTGAAGGCCTCAAGTTGGTTTGAAGCTCGGAAATGGTGGAAAAAGGGGAGAAGAAGCAGCTCGGGTCGCTTAAATAGGCCCAGAAAACAAATCCGAAAATGACGGTCATGTCCTAAGTTCCGGGCGCCCGATTTCTTTCGGGCCAATACAGTGTTGGGCCCGGCCCAACATTGTGCGGGCCCGAATTCTTATCGGGCCTCCACGTAGCCCGCCAAACACCGAACACCGAAGCCGCCCGCTAGTATCGCGCCACGTGGCCCGCCGAACACACAACACCAAAACCCGCGGCTAGCCTGCCGGCACGTGGCCCGCCGTAGTGCCGACACGTGGCGCGCCCGAGCGTGGGAGAGGCCGACAGCGGCCATGTGCGCGCCTGCGCCGCCGCCTGCCGCCTCTGCACGCACGCGCCCCGAGGCTATCTGCACCGGCTCCGTGGACCCGGCGCACAGAACCGCACCAATGATACTCTGCCACGTGTCACCCACTGGTCCACCGTACACCCACAATCTATTCCGTGGACCAAGACTGCAGAGCCAACCAATCCCGCCATGCCACGTGGCCTGCCCTCGGTGCACGACGGCGCGGTGGACCTCGCACCTGCCCGCGTGCCCACGCGCCTGCCCGCGCGCCTGCCCGCGCGCTGCGCGCTGACCGCGCCTGCCCGCCGTCGCTCCCGTGCCTGCCCGCCGTCACGCCGCCGCCCTCCGCCGTCGCCGGCGCTGCCCGCCGGTGCCGGAGTTACTGTTCCGGCGTGAGCAGTAACCAGTGGCGTAAAAATCAAGTAAATAGCCCAATTTCATCGTTTTCACGCGCTGAATCCAAATCTGATGTCCGTTTTGCCAAATTCCAACTCTAAAATTTGCCGAAGGCATCCGGAAAGATGTTCTTTTGTCCAAACTTCGTGCTGAGCCCAATTTTAATATCCATTGCGTGCAAGACCACTTCTAAGCACTCAACGGGGTCATCTGACTACTCTCATGATCCATTAAACACTCCGAGTCCATCTCTAGTGTCCAATTGGTGCACAAACACCACCGACGCGCCATATAGGCCTCCAGAAGCTGCTGGTCAACCAGTAATCGCATCGTGGGGATCCAGGTCCTCACATCCTCCCCCACTAAAGAAAGTTTCGCCCTCGAAAGTAGCTCATATCCACCTGGAGTTACAAATGCCACGGGTAGGTATCCCTCAATAACGCCTCCAGCTCCCCAAACACCATTCACTCCCCGTGATTACTCCTCAACAACAACAACAGCAAATCCAGAACGGCATAGCCCGATCGCGCAATTCCCCCATCTCACGAGCCAGAATTCGCAACGGGCGTCCCTCGTACTCCAAACGATCATAGATCTCAAAGAGGCAAGTCAATCACGGGCGAGGGATCCAAAAACACAACACTCCTGAGCTTGAGACGTGAAATACCATAGGGGCTCCAATTAAAAGCCGGGGAAAGCTGGAATAACCTCTAGTGCAACACGCACCAAACCACTTCCTGTGTCAACTCAATCAGGGTCACCCGAAGCATACCCACACTCTCATCCAATAAGGGAAAGAATCCAATAAGCTGGAGTCTTCACTCAGTTACCTCCCGATCCAAAACTACCCGAGTGAACTACTCAGCCACGGTCTCCTATGAAAAGGAACCCTCAGGGACACAACCACAAGCCGTGTTTGCCGCAACAGTCCACACCGCGCCAGCTGTGGAATCATCCAGCTCAACCCTAGCCAGCTCTCCTGTTCCAGGTATCTGCCATCACAGTGGCCCTGTCGGGGTAATCCAGAATGCTCACTAATAACCCAACGGTAATTCCACAGTCACTATGGGAGGTATCACTAAAACTCGCAGATCTCTCTCCCAACACTGGAAATGCTAGTATTGGCGCGGTATCAGTCTCATCATCCGCTTGCCAAGCTCTCCTAGCACTGCCCAGTCCAAGAAGCTCCTTACCTTGACCATAAATATTGATCTCGGCCAATTCCCAATTAGTATCCATATTGGCCGGATTTCCACTGCCGCCCCTACGGCTAACACAAAGCGACCCAAGAAGGCATGCACTTGGAGCTAGAACTTGTATCTCAATAACTTGGCATACAGCTTCATCCACAAGTGCTCCAAGTCGCTCTAGGAGTAAATCAAAATATCCTCGAGGAACACCACTCCCAATCCGTCCAAGTACAACTAGGACACACAATTCCTCAAATCTTGAAGTCACAGGGCATTAGTCATTCCATTTGGCCTCACAATGAGCTCATAATGCCCTTACCGGATCCTGAATGCCATCAAGGCAAAATCCTCGGCTATCTGATTCCAAGTAGGTACTCGCACCATACTATAATTGCCGGAGTAGAACTCCAACAAAAGGTCCTTGATAATACCTGAACCTGCCTGTGCTCAAGTCATAACGTTCCCTCATCATCGTCTATCCAAGACGTGGTACTAGGTCAAACAGACCCCTTGATCCATCAGATCCTGCGACTGTGCCATCAGCTCTCTCAGCTCCACAGGCGACATCCAATGAGGTGCTGTCGAGGGTGACGCGGTCCCTCGAACCACGTCAAATGCAATCTCTATCTCCCTAACCGGCGGCATCGACAACAGCTCAGGTGGAATCACACCCGGGATCTCGTGGGCAACCGAGATATCCTTGAGTCCCGGTGCCGCCGTAAGCACCTCTCATACTGTCGCTATAACCTGCGTGCTCTAATAATCTCAACAAGCAAGCCTCATCTTGTCCGCTTTGCCGAAGGTCCAAGTCCTCTCTCGCCGCAGTCAAACATTCTGTGGCATTGTGCTAATCAATCTCAAGCACATGGTCCAAATACCGAGTTGCCACAATTACCAATAAATCTGTCGGTAACTCGCAGCCTCAGCTGCACTGGACATGATCCAAAAGCCTCCTCCACACGTACAACAACAACAGAAACCTGTACCTCCAGTGCACATGGTAACAAATCTGACTCTAGTCCATGCAGGAAAACAAAATGCTCAAACTTCGACTGCTGTGATAAAATCACACCTGCGACAACTTAATCCACTACCGTGGCGCCCTCCAACCGGGCGGCACAGATTCATCCGCACGATGCAAAGGGTTGTCGCTCAATCAATAAAGAAAATCAGAACTATCCACATAGGGAGCACGACCTCTGTTTTTGTTCCTACTGAGGTGACGAACAAGGTCCTCGGCAAATAACAAATCCACGCTACCGCTGCGCCACTCTGATATAAATACTAATGCTGCCATCGGGGTCCACCCGACCTCTGATATCTCGGGAACTCGTTATCCAGGAAAAAGAAATCGGAATGCCCCTGCCGGCCGATCTGTCCTCCATCACCCGGCGCCAAGCGCCAAAATCCAGAACTCGCCTCTGGCGGCAGATCCCTATCCAAAGGAACTGCAACGCTACGCTCCAAGCACAACACCTACTCCAACGAGGCGTCCAAAACCTATAACGGAGGGATTGAATAAACTGAAAGGTATCCTGGCGCAATCCACTCCCAGTCTCACACATCCTATGCGCCTCGCCCCTCGAAACCTGGAGCACGCAGTTCAACAACTGCATAAACTCTCTAACACATGGAGGCTCTCAATTGATCACTCCATCACCAACAACCACGACTCTGCCTCTAATGGCTCCAACCCAATCTTATGAGTCGGGGTGGTTTATCTGCCAAATCTGGCTCAATAGATCGATCATGTCCCACAGCTCCTCTGCTGTCAACTATCCACCCTACCTCGGTGCCTCGACACGAACATTGGCACGGAGGGGGTTACTCCGTGCTCCGACAACTGTGTCACCCAGACCAGCTGCTCACTCTGCCGCTGATATTGTCACGCCCCGGGGTCGAAACTGCGACCCGGCTCGCCAACAGATCTGCCACCTATGCCAAACCAGCATAGGCGAAGCGTCCTACCTGCAAGAAAAGTACTACAGCTAAACAGATATCAGAGCTAAAAATAAAAAAGTCTGCTGTATAACTAAATCAATCACTGTACAACTGGAAATAATACAACAATGTCCGACTCCCAAAAAGATAATCAAACAATATCCTCATATACAAACTCAGAACTCAACCGGGAGGTATCTCCAATAAATACATCAGTGTACAGGCTCTCAATACATAACAATCCTCACTACAACAGTCTCTCAAAGAAGGAAAATAAAATAACTAATCTACTGAAGCTCTCCTCTGAAGGGGTACCGCTACACTCCAACGACGGGTAGGGAACTAGCTCGCGACTCCCTCGCTCGGTCAGAAGAATCAGCAACAGGAACAACAGGAACCAGAGTAGAAGTTCCTGTGGGAAAAGACACCACGACGGGTGTGAGAACTACGTCCCAAGTAGTTCTCAGTGGGTGCCGCCAACAAGCCCGACGGTCTGCCCACTAAGTCCACTAGAGGCATAAAGTAACAAAAGCAGTGCTGTAAGGAAAGCTGGAAAAGTAAACTCTACAGCTACTATGCCTCTACCTAGATGCTCAAGGAGTGGAACAGAAAGAACATGATGCCACAACTAACTCTCATCTCTGATCACCCAATCTGAACTGACTGCCTCATCAGGTCCAGTCAAGCCTGCGCCAACCTACTGCCGTTACGTCCCGGAGGAGCGGACTTACGTAGGACGTCCATGACTGCCAACATGCGCCAACCTACTGCCGTTACGTCCCGGAGGAGCGGACTTACGTAGGACGTCCATGCCTGCCAACACCAGCACAGCCAGAGGGACAAATGCAACGACAAGTCGCGATAGAAAAGCTCAATCTCACGCCGGTACACAACCCGGTCTCGCCTACTCCGGAGTGGCACTCGAGGGGAGCGACCCGCTCGAGTAAAAAGTAACCCATCTCAAGTATCTCTGTAAAGTATCTCTGTAAAGTATCTCTGTCAAGCCAAATGTGGCTCATGCAGGCTATGATCCACGATCAAATAGATCGGTAACTCCAAGCTCAAAACACAACTCAGTCGGAAAAAGAACCTCGACTCAAACAGCTAAGTCGGAGAACCCTCAACGACTCAATCTGATAATGCACGACCATGGCTGAGTCGGGAAACCTCCACGACTCGATCTGCCAGAACCCCAAGATCCTCAAAGCTAAGTGGGAGAACCATCTCCACCACTAAATCAGAGAAACAACCTCTAAATCACACTCTACCAACTCATAGCACAAAGTCGCATCCACTGCGAACAACTGCCTCTACAGGCCAACATCGCATCCACTGACCCGAGGAAGGGTCCGGGAACCCCGAAAGACTAGAACCTACAATCCAAATCAAACAAGAACAGGCTCTAGGCATAGCCTCTCGTTGTTCTCGTCCCAAGAAGAAGGCAGACCTTAGAACCCAGACCACTCGAATCATCTCGGGTGGTTAATTTATAGGAAAAAGGTGACATTTCTTACTGAAGCCATCTGATCTGTAAGAAATCCATATTTAATGATTTTTAGTTCTTTTTAGGAAAACAGTTGAAACCAAGTTTTATATCCAAGCCTCGAAGGGCTAATGCCTTCGTCCAATCAAACATGAACCGACTCCGGCGACCCTACGATGCTTGGAAGAAACCATTTGGTTGATAAAAATCATATGTGTGTCCAAAAAGGTTCTGGGTTTAACGTCCTGCTAACACTGATCTACCGCTGCCACTAGCACAGTGGCGACAGATAAAACAAGAAAAATAAAACATCTCGGGACCACCGTCTACCCAACGGCTCCCGCTACAGATGAACAACCAACTACATCTACCAGACTCCACTCTGCTCCCAAGCACGAGTGTAACATGCATCCCACACTAAAAGATAACTCCTGACCACTCGGCGCACTACCCGGGCGAGGAAGAACACTATGTCCAGGAAAGTAGAAGTGTGGATGTCTAAAGCAGAAATAACCCTAGCCCAAGTGAGGGTTTTCTACT
This sequence comes from Tillandsia leiboldiana, assembly GCA_029204045.2. Lineage (NCBI taxonomy): Eukaryota > Viridiplantae > Streptophyta > Magnoliopsida > Poales > Bromeliaceae > Tillandsia > Tillandsia leiboldiana. The sequence continues at coordinate 3,672,797 of CM055060.1, forward strand.
AGTCTGGTTACACATGCAACATATGACGGGGTGCTAGGTCAAGTTCCAATAACTATAATTTACAGATGGTAGAAAGCAAGGAGATGACAATACCATCAGATAATACAAGGAATAGCAATTCCTACATTCTAACATGCTGCACAAGCATTTCACTATCATGCATAGTCCTACTATAGCAGATTTAAAGCACAGTCCGTCAATCTTGGAGACAAGGCTACCCACCTGAAAATGCTAACTGTCCGGAGCCGCACAGCTGAGAAAGTCCAGAAATAGATATCTCTACACACCCACCAATCCAACAATACGGGAACAGTGATCAATACCTCCTGGGTACAAAAACACGACCTAAAGTTACACTTAATTCCATAAAATCCAAGCATCACAAATCTGCTGGGAACAGTCCCCTTAATGCGAAATTTTCACCTGTAAAACGAACTCCAAAAATTCCAATAAAAATATCACAGCGAGCGTCTCGTCGAGACCTTCGAAACGGGTACCTGCACGCCCAAATCCGAGCCCCGTAGGCCGAGTTACAAATTCCACAGTACAGGTGCGCAAACACTCACAACCACACAACTGTAAACTCAAACACAGATAAAAGGGGAATAGTATACCTTCGGGCAAGCCTCAGAAAAATCCTGGAAAAATACAATGATAATCCTTGCGACGAGTAGATCCAAAAAGTGTATAGCCTCGTCTCGATCCGACACTCGGGTGCGGAGATAAAATTCCGGCAAGGGGCCGCTGTCCAAAAACTCCACCAGAAAACAGCGGCTTAGAAATGTCTCGAAAACCATGTCATAAACTCTGAATCCAGCAAGATGATCAACACGAAAGTCGAAGACGTACCTCTCGTGATTCCAACGCCGCAGAAATCGTCCAAAAATACTGACGGAGTAGCTCTGTAGACCTCTCAGATCAAACTGCGACGATAACGGGCCTCCGATGAAAAATCGCCACACTGCGCTCCGATGCCGAAGTCGTCGACGCAGCGGCTTCCAAAAAATCCGGGCCTCTGCCAGAAGATGCGCAAGATGAAGATCTCCAACTTTGCTAAAGGGGCCATGGGCAGGGGAGCTCGGGAAAGGGGGCAAAACTCCCCCACAAGACAGCTATTTATAGGCCCAGCCCGAAAATCCGAATTTTGGACTTTTGGCCCAAAGTTTCGGGCGCTTGGCACTTCCGGGCTGCTACAGTAACGGGCCGGGCCCGTTACTGTTCACGCCCGAAAGCCCCTAGGCCCGCCACGCGTCCACCGACACTCCCCGCGCCCGGCGTACGCGCGCCCGCGAATCGCGGAGCGACATGCGGCCGACACGCGGGAGTGGGGTGGCTGCGCCCGGCCAATCGCGGGGCGCCACGTGGCGCCCCCACGTTGCCTCCCAACCGCCCCGCCGTACGGCCACCTGCTCCAGCCGCAGCATGGACCGCGCGCACCAGGACCCGCCAACCACGCTCGGCCACGTGTCCGCACCCGGTGCACCGTGCACCCGCGCCTCTTCTGTGGACCGCGCCCGCTGCGCCGGCCAACCAGAAGGCGCCACGCGTCCTCCACCCGGTGCACGACCCCCGCGGTGGACCGCGCGCCTCCGCCGCCGCCAACCGCCGCGCTCCGCCGCCCGCCGCCGCCGCCGGCGCCCCTCCGGCGGCCGGAACAGTACCAAAATCCTCGAAATGCGTGTTTTCGCATCCGGACTCCGAAAAATACAAATAAATAGTCCATCTTGACCGTTTTCGCGCGCTGAATCCAAATCCGAAGTCCGATTTGCCAAATTCCTCTTCTAAAATTTGCCGAAAATTCCCGGAGAAGTGTTCTTTACTCAAATTTCGCGCTGAGTCCAATTTTAATAACCATTTCGCGCGAAACCACATCAAAACATCCGACGGGGTCCTCCGATCACTCACGTGATCCATTATACACCCGAAGTCCATCACTTGAGTCCAAATTGGTGCAGAAACACCGCCGACATGCCACATAGGCCTCCAGAAGCTGCTAATCGCACTGTAGAAGCCCTGCGGAGATCTGGGTCACCACAGATATGCCTCAGACAATCCTGTCATCTGGGTCCGGAGTTCTCAGACCTCAATCTAGGTATCCGGTCCAAAACCAACCGCTCGAGCTCAATCACTATGACAAGATGCCCACGGGTCAAAACCCAGCGTCGGGGAGACACCGCTCACCACGACGGAACCACAAACGGCACACAAAAGCCACTCGACCCAATCCAGCGAAAGTCTAAAGCATGTTACCCGTTCCACAGCATTATGTTGTCTGTAGCCAACATAATTACTTGGGAGAATAAACATGCCAATCACTCCTCCCGTCCCTTGGGAGTGGTATAAAACTCAATCAGGACTTTCGCTAAAAGTCACGACTCTCACGAAGTCAACAAAGGGTCAAACCACAAGCCTAGAGTTTCTAAGCCCCAACCGACCTATCCCTAAGCTCTGATACCACTCTAATCTATCACGCCCCGGGGTCGAAACTGCGCCCCGGGCTCGCCAACAGATCCGCCACCTATGCCAACCTGCATAGGCGAAGCGTCCTACCTGCAAGTCAAGTATTACAGCGAAACAAAATATCAGAGCTATAAATAAAAGATCTGTTGTATAACTAAAATCAATCACTGTACAACTGGAAATAATACAATAAGTCTGTCTCCCAAAAATAATAATACAATATCCACATATACAAGCGCAAAACCCAACCGGGAGGTATCTCCAATATATACATCAGTGTACAGTCTCGCGATACATAATATATCCTCACTACATCTGTCCCTCAAAAGAGAAAAATAAAACAACTAAGCTACAGAAGATCTCCTCGGAAGGGGGTACCGCTACTCTCCAATCATTGGTAGGGATCTAGCTCGCGACTCCCTCGCCTCGATCAACGACCGCAGAAATAGCAACGCCTGCTAAGACTCTGCAAAACAAAGAAGATGAAAGAAAGAGAGGGGGGAAAAACCCCCAATGGGTGTGAGAACTACACCAAAAAGGGAGTTCTCAGTGGGTACCACCGTCAGGCCCGACGGTCTGCCCACCAAGTCCTCAAGAGACAAAAACTAACCAAATCCGTAAATACTGAAATAAGGAAGCTGGAGACTCTCAACAGCTAACATGCCTCTATCTAAAAGCCCAAGATGGGAGAACCAAGGAATGGTATGCAACCACTAGCACATAAAATGCATAATCAACCCAATCGATAGACCAGTAATCACTGGCACTACCTATTATGCCTGCTATGCCTGCCATGCCAGCCATGCCTGCTATGCCTGCCTGCTATGCCTGCCATGCCTGCCATGCCTGCCTGCCTGCTATGCCTACTATACCTGCCATGCCCGCTATGCCTGACTGCCTGCTATGCCTACTATGTCTGCCATGCCTGCTATGCCTGCCTGCTATGCCTACTATGCCTACCATGCCTACTATGCCTGCCTGCCTGCTATGCCTACTATACCTGCCATGCCTACTATGCCTGCCTACCTGCTATGCCTACTATGCCTGCCATGCCTGCTATGCCTGCCTGCCTGCTATGCCTGCTATGCCAGCCATGCCTGCTATGCCTGCCTTCTATGCCTACTATGCCTGCCATGCTTGCTATGCCTGCCTGCTATGCCTGCCATGCCTGCTATGCTTGCCTACCTGCTATGCCTACTATGCCTGTCATGCCTGCTATGCCTACTATGCCTGCCATGCCTGCCTGCCTGATATGCCTACTATGCCTGCCATGCCTGCCTGCCTGATATGCCTACTACGCCTACCCTGCCTGCTACGCCTGCTATGCCTGTCATGACCTCAACATAGTGCCACTAGTAAAACTGATACTGCCTGCTGTGCCTGCCAAATCGGGTATGCGGGCCAACGCATAACACCGATAGGGGATAGGAGTCTCAAGGACTCAAAGGTACCTGCCAAATCGGGTATGCCAGCCTACATATAACACCGATAGGGGATAGGAGTCTCAAGGACTAAAAGGTGCCTGCCAAATCGGGTATGCCAGCCTACGCATAACGCCGATAGGGGATAGGAGTCTCAAGGACTCAAAGTCTGAGTAACGAGTATCATAGTAGAATAAGTCAGCAGGACTGGATCATGACACTGATCAAATGAAAAAAGTAACCATCCACTACAAGAAGCCCAAATCCTCTCCCCGATCTGATGCAATAACAACTATCCAGTCAACCGCCCAAAATCCGCGGTCGCCGCAAATACACTGCCCTCAAGCCTGCCTGTCCCAAATCCCCAACGACTGACTACACTATCCCAGCCCCTGCTCTAACCTGAGCATAATATCCCCTATGCCTAGGTAACTGGAAAGGAAAATAAAAAACATGGTTTCTCCTAAGTCAGTTCCAGCATGATAGTGTAGCAGAAAAAGGTGGCCTAACTACATGTCCATGCAAGCATGCTTTGTCCTCGGAATCAATAAAAGTGGGTGAAACATATATTAGTAAAGCATGCTAAAATATTCCTACTATGGTGTACCAATCTCTCCCAAGTAGGTCATTCCTTGCTTACCTCGCTCATATCGGTTGTACAATAATATGCCTGTTATAAATCATAGAGGGGTGATATCCCCACATGTGCACTTACGTTTACCATGTTATAAAAACCTTATACAGTTACCAAATTAAGCTTACCCACCTGAAGTGCTCAATCCAAGGCAAACCTGGGGTCGACGAAGAGTGTAGACGCTCTCAGTCCAAAATCTGCTAAAACTGCTCCCTCGGTATATGTTGCGCGAGCCTCGGCTCCAAACAGCTGAAAACACCCAAAATTCACTATCTCCAATTTTCCCCAGTTCCAACAGGTTCAGAAACAGACGCGAACCTTTCTGGGTACAACAACAAGGTTCAAGATTACATTTTTATTCCAAAATATCCAAGTACGTACAATTCTGTTGGAACAGTCCCAAAGAAGCAGATTTTTCACCTGCAGCAAGAACCCAGAAAAATCCAAAAAAAATACTATCGCGTTCCTCGCGTCGATACCTTCGAAACGAGTACCTTCACGCCAAATTCCAAGCCCCGTAGGCCGAGTTAAAATTCCACAACACAGGGCGCTCACAAACACACAACCATACATCTGTATTTCCATGCACAGATAAAGGAAGAAAAATCTACCTCCAGGCAAGCCTCAGAAAAATCCAATAAAAATACGGTGATAATCCTCCCGTCGAGTAGATGAAAAAAATGTACAGGCACGTCTCCTACCGATGCCCGGTTGCGGAGATAAAAATCCGGCAAGGTGTCGCTGTCCAGAAATTCCATCAGAAAAAGGGGTCCCAGTAAGCATGGAAAAAATCCTCGAAAAGCATGAAACTAGAGGAAGTAGAAAATACCAAGATCGTAGCTCTGTCTGTCGCGGATCCAACGGCGCAAGAATCGCAAGAAACGGAGGTCGGAGTAGGCCGGGGGAGCTCGTGCACCGAAACGCGAGGAAGGGGAACACAAATGGACGAGCGTCGCACCGCGCCGTAAAAATGGAAACCTCGATAAGCGTGCCACCAAAAATCTCCAAACTCTGCAGATGGATGCAGCACAGGGTGTGGATCAACTTTGCTGAAGTCCTCAAGTTGGTTTGAAGCTCGGAAATGGTGGAAAAATGGGAGAAGAAGCAGCTCGGGTCGCTTAAATAGGCCCAGAAAACAAATCCGAAATTGACGGTCATGTCCTAAGTTCCGGGCGCCCGATTTCTTTCGGGCCGCTACAGTGTTGGGCCCAGCCCAACACTGTGTGGGCCCGAATTCTTATCGGGCCTCCACGTAGCCCGCCAAACACCGAACACCGAAGCCGCCCGCTAGTATCGCGCCACGTGGCCCGCCGAACACACAACACCAAAACCCGCCGCTAGCCTGCCGCCACGTGGCCCGCCGTAGTGCCGACACGTGGCGCGCCCGAGCGCGGGAGAGGCCGACGGCGGCCATGTGCGCGCCTGCGCCGCCGCCTGCCGCCTCTGCACGCACGCGCCCCGAGGCGATCTGCACCGGCTCCGTGGACCCGGCGCACAGAACCGCACCAATGATACTCTGCCACGTGTCACCCACTGGTCCACCGTACACCCACGATCTATTCCGTGGACCAAGACTGCAGAGCCAACCAACCCCGCCATGCCACATGGCCTGCCCTCGGTGCACGACGGCGCGGTGGACCGTGCACCTGCCAGCGCGCCTGCCCATGCGCTACGCGCTACCCGCGCCTGCCCGCCGTCGCTCCCGTGCCTGCCCGCCGTCGCGCCGCCGCCCTCCGCCATCGCCGGTGCCGGAGTTACTGTTCCGGCATGAACAGTAACCAGTGGCGTAAAAATCAAGTAAATAGCCCAATTTCATCGTTTTCGCGCGCTGAATCCAAATCCGATGTCCGTTTTGCCAAATTCCAACTCTAAAAATTGCCGAAGGCATCCGGAAAGATGTTCTTTTGTCCAAACTTCGCGCTGAGCCCAATTTTAATATCCATTGCGCGCAAGACCACTTCTAAGCACTCGACGGGGTCATCTGACTACTCTCATGATCCCTTAAACACTCCGAGTCCATCTCTAGTGTCCAATTGGTGCACAAACACCACCGACGCGCCATATAGGCCTCCAGAAGCTGCTGGTCAACCAGTAATCACATCGTGGGGATCCAGGTCCTCACAACCATCGTTTTAGATTCGAGGTTAAATACCCGATATGCTCTACTATTTGTAGAATAACCCATGAAAATTTCTTCGTCACTTCGAGAGTCGGATTTTCTAAGATTTTCGTGATCACGTAAAATGTAACAGCGACTCCCAAAGATTCGAAAATATTTAATATTTGGTTTTCTACAGAACCATAGCTCATATGGTGTATTTAAAGTACCCGGGCGTAAATAAACACGATTAATTACGTAGACCGCGGTGTTAACTGCTTCAGCCCAAAAATGTAACGGGAGTTTCCGGCTGTGAAGCATAACACGCACCATCTCTTGTACTACTCTGTTTTTGCGCTCGACTACACCATTCTGTTGAGGTTTATAGGGTGCAGAGAATTCATGTTTTATACCATTGGAAGTACAAAAATCAATGAATTTTGAATTTACAAATTCTCCACCTCTATCACTTCGAACACGAACGATCTTTTCATTTTTCTCAATCATAACATGATGACATATCTCACGAAAAGAATCAAAAGTATCCGCTTTCTCTTTTAAAAATGTTACCCATGAGTATCTAGAGAAATCATCAACCAAAAGAAAAATGTACCATTTACCTCCCAAACTTGGTTGACGAGTCGGCTCCATTAAATTCATGTGCAGTAATTCTAATGGGCCGTTTGGTTCCCACGTGGTTTAAGTTCTTGTGCGCGGCCCTTGATTGTTTTTCCTTTTGACAACCTCCACACACAATGTTTTCTTTAAAAGAAAGTTTAGGAACTCCTTTAACCACGTCTTTATTAGAAATTCTAGCTAGTTCCTTAAAATTAATGTGACCTAGTCTTTCATGCCAAAGAGTTTCATTATCTAAAGAAACTAGGTTACAATGTTCAGAAATTTTGTTAGGAACTACATAGCAATTATTTTCAGACCTAATCCCTTTTAAAAATAATAAATGGTCTTCATCAGTTACAATGCATTCTGCAGAAGAAAAATTAACTGAAAAGCCATTATCACATAATTGACTAATGCTAATGAGGTTAGTCTTAAGGCCTTCAACAAATAAAACATTGTTCAAAACCGGGCCTTCTGGAATAGTAATTGTTCATTTTCCAACAATTTTTGAAGAACGACCGTCTCCGAAAACTACAAGTCCTCCGGAGGTTTTCTCTAAAGTTTGAAAACAATTTTTGTCACCAGTCATGTGACGGGAACATCCACTATCCAGATACCAAGACGAATTGTCAAAAGCATGCAATGATGTATGAATGACAAGACAAGGGAAGATTTCACCTTTGCGCACCCAAACCTTTTTGGAATGCGTCGACAATGATTGTGAAGTTATTCTACTTGGTGAAAGCGTCTTGTTTGATTGATTGCTTTTCTTTGATGACACCGTCTTGTTAGGTGAACTATCAAGGTTCTTTACCTTTGAAAAACTCTCCTTTGATTTCCGGGGGATGCCCTTTTTGGTAGTTGTTGCAAGAGGCACTTGATTTGATCGTTTTGCTCCAATCTTGCAATCTCTTCTTATGTGCCCTGCAAAACCACAACGAAAACATACCTTTGTACTTGTTGAACCCGAAATAGGTGAGGCAGGCTTGTTGTCGTTGGATGCAGTGATATCCGTCGGAGGAGGAGATGCCGACTGGGGCACAAACATTGTTTCACTCGAACTAGTACTGTCTCCAGCTCGATTGTATCCAAGGCCCAAACGATTTGATTGACCAAGACCAAGCATCTTATCCAATTTGCTCCTTCCTGAAGAAAATCACTTCAAATCATCCTTAAGTTGGAATATAGTCTTCGTCATTTCCATCTTTTCTTGTCGAGCCTCGGAGTAGAGCTTCAAGAAGTAATTAGCTTTATCTGTTGGGTTATGTTAAAATATGGATCTAAATAGGAGAAAAACCACCTAGAGGGGGGGTGAATAGGTGTAAACAATAAACACTCAAAAATCGTTGTGCAATAAAACCCAATGCGGAAATGAAAATATAATACGTAAGATTTTTACGTGGAAAACTCCAAAACCGGAGTAAAAAACCACGGGACCGATAACACGGCGAAATCCACTAGAATTATAACACGTACAAAGGTGATATACCGTACTCACAGACGACTCGACCTTTTTCCATACGCTCCTAGTAGATCTTCTCCGCTCGCTCCGCAACGCTCCTCGAATCCACGATTAGCGTCCAACGCCGAATCCACGGCGTCCAACGTCGAATCCACGACGTCCAACCGAATCCATGGTCTTCACCCAGTAGCACGTCTCGAATCCACGAACGTACCTCGCTCCGAACCACGAGAGCGGTAGCACCTTGAATCCACAAGGCCACGCGAGTCCACGCGCCGATTTTGGGAAAATCATTGTTTTTGGGTGGTGATGATCCGCCGAATACTTAGATCAAAGATAGATCGGAAATACCATCTAAGTATTCATTAATTTGATTCTACTCAAAATCTGAGTATGAAAACATAGAATCAAATTAATCAATATAGATGAAGAAACATAAATTTAATCTCGTTATTTCCTTTCTTCTCTGTATGTGGATTTTTCTCTTTTTGACCGTATTTTGGATTACCCTAAAAAATGAATCGTATGGTTTATTTATAGGTTAGAAACCGTTGGAAGAGAATAAGAATCAAAAACTGACCTAATCTGGAATTTTTCAGGACGACGGTCCGGACTGGAATCGGCGGTCCGGACTGTCGTGGCTAAACAGGCAATTTCCAGAAAAAACATATGTTCGGGGTCCGGACTGAAGTACCCGATCCAGACTGTTCATGCAGTTTCTGCAAAAACCACGTTCGGGGTCCGGACTGAAGATCCACGGTCCGGACTGGATTTGCGCATGAACAAACAACATTCGAGGTCCGGACTGTGATCACTTATCCGGATCCTGAACATGTCCCATGTCCAGTTTTTGATTTTTTATGCAATTAAAAATCCATCCAAGTGTTTCTACACTATAAGAAGTATTCGGATCATCAAAATTAATTAGTTAAACGTACCTGATCCTTTTGAATTCTTCTTTCTTGGGATTGAGGTATATGATCCAAACTTCTTAATCTTCAATCTTCAAGACTTAACACTTTCACGAAATACGCCAAAATAAATTCCTTAACAATCTCCCCCTTTGGCGGTTTCGTGACAAAACAGAAAATCCACTTAAGAAAATTCAAAAAGATATTTTTGTTGCTATCACCATACAACAAAAATTTACATTTGAGAACCAAGAATTAAGTACATGAGATAAACTCCTAAAACAGACTCTAGACTTAGACATCTGTACTCTCTGCAAAAGAAATCATTCTTGACAAAAGAGATTGTTAGATACCTCAAGAATATTTAGCATTCAAAACCAAACAGAGATAGAGTTTATACTTACCATGACATTTGTGAACTCAGATATGTATTAAGATCAAAATCGAAAATAGACATATCTTGTAAGCATTAAAATCCAAATGTCATAAGTTTTTTAGTAATCAAACAACTTGTTAGTAATAATACATGCCCAAATAGTTAGCCGAATAGTTAGTCGAGGCAAGCATTCAAAACACAATACAAAACCAAAAGTTGGTTTGATACTTACCTTCAAAGTTTCAAAGTTCACAGTTCTCACACCCATTGTTCCAATGTTCAGTTCACAGTTCTCACTCACACCCATTGTTCCAATGTTCAGTTCACAGTTCTCACACCCATTGTTCCAATTGTTCTTATATCTCTCCCCCTTTTTGTCACTAAAGTAGCCAAAATTATAAAAATTAAAGGGAGTGTTAAAAGTTCAAAAAGGTAAGAGCTAAAACTGAAAACACCTGCAAAATAGAAAGATATCTTAGAAGGAAATTCAGTTGTCGGACTCAGAATCCTCAGAGCTACTGCAGTTCAATTTGTTCAAAATCCCTTTAAGCATCATTGACAGTTTGGAACAATTTTGTTTCATCTTGTGAATGTCAGTCGACATTCTTTCTTGTTCTTCAGCCATCCTCCGCTGGTCTTGTTGCATAGATACTATAGCAGCTTTTGTGATGTTTCTCTTGGAGGTAGAAGGGGATTGCATGGATGCTGAAAGTGTATTTTGACCTTCATTACAAGGAGATTCTTTAGGCAGAGAGCGTGCTCTGGCGAGGGGTTCATTGATCTGAATTCCTCTGCCCCTCGAATTCTTGCTCCTTGTGTGCTGCTTGGTTGTTGAGGAAGACTTCATCAGCTTCTTTTGCTTTAGATAAAACCTATCTTCGTCATCAACCACTTGTTGTACTTCTTCACAAAATGTGTCCCAATCTTCTTCGTCTTCTGATTCTGAACCATTTTGAAGAACATTCTTCGTTTCCTCTTGACTTGGTCCAGCTTGTTCCTTTTTAACAGATGCTCTCGTTCCCACCATTGCTACAATGAGTGCAATAATCCAAGCAAAAGCCATTTTTGATATTCGTGCTCAGATGATAGAAAAACCTGTGAGCAAACCTCAAGAACACGAGAAAAAATTATTTATTTTCAAAAATTAGAAAAATTGTACCCAAACACTCATTAACATGTAGAGAGACTAGGAATCAAATTAGTTTTGCAAAAAGAATTTTAAAAATAGATCAATCCCATGATTTTCAAAAATTCATATTATATGCCCTAAAACTGAATTTTCAGAAATCGAAACCTAAAAATCCGTTAATCAAGAGAATACCTAGCATATAATCAAAACTAATCTACCCAGAGTTCTTATTTCAAAAGAAATTTGACCAAAAACCAAGCTCAAACGAAAAAGTTACAAGATTTCCTCACGTTTTTTAGCAAAAAGATGAAAAACTGTGAAAACCCGAGTTTTTGATCAAGAAAACTTACTTGGAATCGAAGAACCTGAGTTGAAAAGACTCCAAATCAGTTGATTTCTAGAGAGAGAAGCTCTGGAGACTTAGGAACAAAAGATTGAAGTAAAAGAAAATCAAAACCCTTTTGTTCTATATAAAACCCTGGCCGCGGTCCGGATCGGATCGTAAATCCAGTCCGGATCGGCTACCCGCAGGAAATTCCTGCGTTCGGGATCCGGATCGGATTGTCCAGTCTGGATCGGCTCCAAACTTTTCTTCAGAAAAATTCCGAAAAATTCTAGAAAATCCAGAAAAAGATTGTAAGCACTTTTGTGTATCAACTTTAAACGGAAATCATCGTTTCATGTCAAGAGAAATAGATTATGCTAAATCTATCATTAATATCCAAATAATGAAACGAAAATTTATAAAAATTAAATCCCTTAAAGTTGAGCAAGTTCAATTACATCCATCATGATCTTATGAGTAATGCCTTTATCAAATCATCAATTTGGTAAAGAAAATGAAATACCAAGATCAATAGATGTTTGAAATCCCAGATAAATTAGATAATATATCTAGTCAAATTATTGTAAGGAGTGGCTCTTTGAGCATCTTTCAATAAAATCCCCACCTTATACCAACCTTGGAATTTGACTGAGTCAAGTATTCCAAAAAGCATTTTATCTAATCAACTCGAAAAACCATGCTTGGTATACATGTGGTAGCTGCACACAGTACTCGGACGACCGAGGTGGTAGCTCTTTCCTCCATGTGGTGGTAGTTTTCACACTCCTCATTAGGATGTAACTCTTTCCACATCTTTTGAGCATAACAATTTTCATTAACTCCCCCTCAAATGGCTATCAATTATTTAAAATATAAAGTATTCAACCAAAAATTGATCTCAATTTTATACTCGACTAAATTGTCAAATAAGATAAAAACTAAACCAAGAGATCATTTGAGAGAGAAATTGACTTTGATCAAAATAAAGATGACTTAATTGAAATAAATGATCATTGCATCAAATGAATTATTATGATATCCAAAGCATAATAAATTTCTAAATAAATGAAAGGATGCAATTAAAGTCAATAATTCTAATGCTCAATTAATGTTCTATGTACAAACATAGATAATGAACAAAAACACAAAACAAAACCTAACCTAAGCAATGATTTCAAAAAAGGATTATTTCAAGTAAAGCATTCCAATTGCCTTACGCAAATGAATAAATCGTTTTTGATCCAAAGGTTTTGTTAAGATGTCAGCTAATTGATCTTCAGTTGAAATGTACGAAATTTGAAGAATATTTAATTCAACTAGCTCTCTTAGAAAATGATATCTAAGTTCAATGTGTTTTGTTCTCGAGTGCAACACAGGATTTTTACAAATATTTATAGCACTTGTGTTGTCACAAAGAATCGTTACCGAAGTTGCTGAAATTCGGAAGTCGCTCAACACACTTTTCATCCAAATGAGTTGGGTTGAACAACTACCTGCTGAAATATATTCCACTTCGGCAGTCGAGAGTGCAATGCAGTTTTGCTTTTTACTATGCCATGCAACAAGGCAATGGCCAAGATAAAAACATGCACCCCTCATACTCTTCTGATCATCCACAGATCCTGCCCAACCGGTATCTGAATATCATATAATGTCAACCGTTGTTCCCATAGGATACCAAATTTCGAAATTCAAAGTTCCTTTGATGTACCGGATGATCCTTTTCACCGCTTTCAGGTGAACCTCCTTTGGTGCTGATTGATATCTCGCGCAAATTCCAACACTAAAGGATATATCCGGGCGACTAGCCGTAAGATAGAGTAGACTTCCTATCATGCTGCGATAAAGCTTCTCGTCTACACTCTCACTAAGAGATTCACTTCCTAATCCCTTTTTGCTAGTTCCCATAGGAGTCGGAAAATCTTTAGAGTTTTCTAAATCGAATTTCTTCACCAACTCCCTTGCATACTTGGATTGACACAAATGGATGCCATCAACATCTTGTTTCACTTGCAATCCAAGAAAGTATGTCAGTTCGCCCATCATTGACATCTCAAATTCGCTTTCCATGGTTTCCGCGAATTTAGAAGCATCATTATCTCTTGTTGCCCCAAATACGATGTCATCGACATAGATTTGTGCCACAATAAAATTATCCTGATAATGCTTCACAAAGAGAGTCCGGTCTGCTCCCCCTCGAGTATAGCCCTTTTCTAATAGGTGCTTTGTCAACCTTTCGTACCACGCTCGCGGTGCTTGTTTTAGACCGTAAAGAGCCTTTTTCAAACGAAAAACATGGTTAGATTGTTTACAGTCTTCAAAACCTTTCGGTTGAGCCACATAAACTTCCTCGTTTAAAAACCCATTTAAAAACGCGCTCTTAACGTCCATTTGAAAGAGTTTGATTTTAAAATGACAAGCAATTGCGAACAAAATTCTAATCGACTCGAGTCGAGCTACCGGGGCGAATGTTTCATCAAAGTCTATACCTTTAATTTGTGAGTAGCCCTGAGCAACTAGACGTGCTTTGTTCCTGATGATGGTACCATCCTCGTTTTTCTTATTCTTGAAAATCCATTTAGTACCAATCACGTTGTGTTGCTTCGGAGGCTTCGTTAATTCCCAGACTTTGTTTCGTTCGAACTGATGGAGCTCTTCCTGCATTGCTTCAATCCAGTAGTCATCCTGAAGAGCTTCATCAATGTTCTTTGGTTCTAACATGGAGACGTAACATGCGACTCCACAAACCAACTGTCTCCGAGTCCTGACTCCTTCTTGTGGGTCTCCAATAATATTAGATTCCGGATGATCCTTGGAGATGCGTAACGTTTGTGGTAACGGAGTACTCGGAGGTACATGTGATGATTCCTGCACATCAGATAAACTTGAAGAACCATTAGATGCATCAACATTATCGAAAGAGTTATTACGAGAAGATGCATTTACAGGAGAATCATCATCTAGAGACATATCAGGGCTAGATTTATCAGATGCAAAGTGAAAAGCTTCATCTACTTTAACATTTATAGATTCTATCATCGTTTTAGATTCCATGTTAAATACCCGATATGCTCTACTGTTTGTAGAATAACCCATGAAAATCCCTTCGTCACTTCGAGAGTCAAATTTTCCAAGATTTTCGTGGTCACGTAAAATGTAACAATGACTCCCAAAGATACGAAAATATTTGATATTAGGTTTTCTACAAAACCACAGCTCATATGGTGTATTTAAAGTTCCCGGGCGCAAATACACTCGATTAATTACATGAACGTCGTTGTTCACAGCTTCAGCCCAAAAATATAACGGTAAATTCCGGTTATGAAGCATCACTCGCGCCATCTCTTGAACAACCCTGTTTTTGCGCTCGACTACACCATTCTGCTGAGGTGTATAGGGTGCTGAGAATTTATGTTTTATGCCATTGGAAGTACAAAAATCAATGAATTTAGAATTAATGAATTCTCCACCTCTATCACTTCGAACACGAACGATCTTTTCATTTCTTTCATTCATAATACGATGACAAACCTCATGAAAAGAGTCGAAAGTATCCGCTTTCTCTTTTAAAAATGTTACCCATGAATACCTAGAGAAATCATCAACCAACAGAAAAATATACCATTTACCTCCCAAAGATGGTTGACGAGTCAGCCCCATTAAGTCCATGTGCAATAATTCCAAGGGCCGATTGGTACCAACGTGGTTCGAGTTCTTGTGTGCAGCCCTTGATTGTTTTCCCTTTTGACAATCACCACACACAATGTTTTCTTTAAATAAAAGTTTAGGAACCCCCTTAACCACATGTTTATTTGAAATCCTTGCTAGTTCTTTAAAATTAATGTGACCTAGTCTTTCATGCCAAAGAGTTTCATTATCCAAAGAAACTAGGTTACATTTTTTAGAAATTTTATTTGAAACAACATACCAATTATTTTCTGACCTAACCCCTTTCAAAAAGAAAACATGGTTCTTATCAGTTACAATACATTCTATAGAGGAAAAATTAACTGAGAAACCATTGTCACAAAATTGACTTATACTAATGAGGTTAGTCTTTAGGCCTTCAACAAATAAGACATTGTTCAGAACCGGGCCTTCTGGAATAGCGATTGTTCCCTTTCCAACAATTTTGGAACAACGACCGTCTCCGAAAACAACATGTCCTCTGGAGATTTTCTCTAAATTTTGAAAACAGTTTTTGTCACCGGTCATGTGACGGGAACACCCACTATCTAGATACCAAGACGAGTTGTCATAAGAATGTAAAGAAGTATGAACAACAAGACAAGGGAAGATTTCACCTTTGCGCACCCAAACCTTTTTGGACTGCATCGGGAATGTTCGTGAAGTTATTCTTCTCGGTGAAAGCGTCTTGATTGATTCATCGCTTGACATCGTCTTGCGAGGTGAACTACCAAGGCTCTTTTCCTTTGAAAAATTTTTCTTTGATTTCCGGGGAATCACCTTTTTGGTAGTTGTTGCAAGATGCGCTTGAGTTGATCGCTTTGCTCCCATCTTGCAATTTCTTCTAATGTGCCCTGCAAAACCACAACGAAAACATACCTTTGTTCTTGACGATCCCGAAGAGGGTGAGGTAGGGTTGTTGTCGTTGTATGCTCTAAATTCCATCATCGGAGGAGGAGATACCGACTGAGGCACAAAAACTGTTCCACTCGAACTAGGACTGTCTCCAGTTTGAGTGTATCCGAGGCCGAATCGGTTTGTTTGACCAAGACCAAGCATCTTATCCAACTTACTCCTTCCAGAAGAGAATCGCTTTAAATCATCTTTGAGTTGGAAAATGGTCTTCGTCATTTCCATTTTCTCCTGTCGGGCCTCGGTATAGAGCTTCAAGAAGTAACCAGCTTTATCAATCATTTTTACATGTTCCTTCTCAAAATGCTCATTTTTCTCTTGAAGTAAAGCATTTGCTTTTATCAGGTTATCCCTTTTCACTTCAAGACCGGTCGAGAGAGAAGTTGCCCTTTTTACTTCTTCTTCGAGATCCTGCAATCTCCCTCTCAACCCCTTGTTTTGCTTAGCCAGTTTCTTTGAATCCCTCAAAAGTTTATAGTAGGCTAGAGCAAAATCTTCACCTTCAGAGTTACTCGATTCGTCGTCCGTTGCAGTTTTTTCAACCTGGGAGGAGTTGGACGATGAATCGGATGTACTTGCCATTAAGCACATGAAGGGTGAAGATGTGGACGCGTGGAACGCTGTTGCGTTATTCTCTTCATCATTTGAGGATGACTCATTTGACGTTGAGGTGTCATCCCAAGTGACGGCTTGCATCGCTTTCTTCTTTGACGGATTCTTATTTGGACACTCCGTTGAGATATAGTCGTATCCTCGGCACTTGAAGCATTGGACTTGTCCCTCTGAGCTTTTCTTATCCTTTGAAAAACTTTCTTGCTTTCTTGACTTTTGGCTTGAAAAACCTTTGCCTTTCTTCCACTTTCCGAAGGATGGAGTTTTAATTGAATTACCCCTTCGAAAGTTTCGGCGAAATCTTCTTGTCAAGAGAGCAAGCTGTTTCTCAAAGTCCTCCATAGATAGGTTCTCGTCATCGTCTGAGGAGGATGAATCCGCGTCTTCTTCTTTTGTTGTTTTCAACTCAAAACCTGAAGACTTAGAAGTAGATGCTTTTCCAGAAGAATAGTTAGTAGGAAATGTCATTTCATATGTTTGTAATGAACCAACTAATTCTTCTACACGGATTTCGTCCGGGTGTTTAATAGTTTCAATGACCGTAACCTTGGAACGAAATCTTTCAGGAAGAGTTCTTAAAATCTTTCTTACAATTTTAAATTCAGGAATTTTCTCTCCCAAGTTAGCACATGTGTTCACGATGTCTTGCAATCGTGTATAGTAATCTGTGAAAGATTCATTTTCTGCCATGAAAATAGAGTCAAATCTGCTCGTAAGCATTTGCAGCTTTTGAATCTTCACAAGGTTAGTTCCCTCATGTGTAACTTGAAGATCATCCCAGATTTCTTTCGCAGTCTCACATGCCGAGACGCGAGAGAATTCCGTTTGTGACAACGCATTAAATAAAGCGTTAATTCTTTTGCCATTGTAAGAAGATAAATCTATCTCTTCCTTGGTCCATTTCGACCTAGGTTTGATGGTGTGAACATCAACAATAATTTCAGTTGGATTAAACCATCCTAACTCAATTGATTGCTACACCCGTTCGTCGATGGAAATAAGAAATGCTTTCATCCGTACTTTCCAGTAGGCATAGTTTGTTCCATCGAAGAACGGGGGTCTGTTGATGTTTCCACCTTCAGCCATTGTTTACAACCCTATTCCCGCTCTGATACCAATTGTTGGGTTATGTTAAAATATGGATCTAAATAGGGGAAAAACCACCTAGAGGGGGGGTGAATAGGTGTAAACAATAAACACTCAAAAATCATTGCGCAATAAAACCCAATGCGGAAATGAAAATATAACACGCAAGATTTTTACGTGGAAAACTCCAAAACCGGAGTAAAAAACCACGGGACCGATAACACGGCGAAATCCACTAGAATTATAACACGTACAAAGGTGATATACCGTACTCACAGACGACTCGACCTTTTTCCATACGCTCCTAGTAGATCTTCTCCGCTCGCTCCGCAACGCTCCTCGAATCCATGATTAATGTCCAACGCCGAATCCACGGCGTCCAACGTCGAATCCACGACGTCCAACCGAATCCACGGACTTCACCCAGTAGCACGTCTCGAATCCACGAACGTACCTCACTCCGAATCCACGAGAGCGGTAGCACCTTGAATCCACAAGGCCACGCGAGTCAACGCGCCAATTTTGGGAAAATCGTTGTTTTTGGGTGGTGATGATCCGCCGAATACTTAGATCAAAGATAGATCGGAAATACCATCTAAGTATTCATTAATTTGATTCTACTCAAAATCTGAGTATGAAAACCTAGAATCAAATTAATCAATATAGATGAAGAAACATAGATTTAATCTCGTTATTTTCTTTCTTCTCTATATGTGGATTTTTCTCTTTTTGACCGTATTTTGGATTACCCTAAAAAATGAATCGTAGGGTTTATTTATAGGTTAGAAACCGTTGGAAGAGGATAAGAATCAAAAACTGACCTAATCTGGAATTTTTCAGGACGACGGTCCGGACTGGAATCGGCGGTCCGGACTGTCGTGGCTAAACAGACAATTTCCAGAAAAACATACGATTGGGGTCCGGACTGAAGTACCCGATCCAGACTGTTCATGCAGTTTCTGCAAAACCACGTTCGGGGTCCGGACTGAAGATCCACGGTCCGGACTGGATTTGTGCATGAACAAACAACGTTCGGGGTCCGGACTGTGATCACTGATCCGGATCCTGAACATGTCCCATGTCCAGTTTTTGATTTTTTTATGCAATTAAAAATCCATCCAAGTGTTTCTACACTATAAGAAGTATTCGGATCATCAAAATTAATTAGTTAAACATACCTGATCCTTTTGAATTCTTCTTTTTTGAGATTGAGGTATATGATCCAAACTTCTTAATCTTCAATCTTCAAGACTTAACACTTTCACGAAATACGCCAAAATAAATTCCTTAACATTATCCACCAATTTGTTATGTTCCTTCTCGAAATGGTCGTTCTTCTCTTGAAGGGAAACATTTACTTTGATCAAATTGTCCCTTTCCACTTCAAGAGCATTTGAGAGAGAAGTTACCTTTTTAGCTTCTTCCTCAAGATCCTGCAATCTTCTTCTCAAACTCTTGTTTTGCTTGAGTTACCCCTTCGAAAGTTTCGGCGAAATTTCCTCGTCAAGAGTGCAAGTTGCTTCTCGAAATCCTCCATTGATAGATTCTCGTCATCGTCTGAGGAGGATGAATCCGCGTCTTCTTCCTTTGTTGTTTTCAATGCAAAACCTGAAGACTTAGAAGAAGATGGCTTTTCAGAAGAATAGTTAGTAGGAAATGTCATTTCATAAGTTTGAAATGCACCAACTAATTCTTCTACATGGATTTCGTCCGGGTGTTTTACTGTTTCAATGGCCGCAACCTTGGGGCGAAATCTTTCAGGAAGAGTCTTTAAAATCTTTCTTACAACTTTAGATTCTGGAATTTTCTCTCCCAAGTTAGCACATGTATTAACGATATCTTGCAATCGTGTGTAATAATCTGTGAAAGATTTATTTTCTGCCATAAAAATTGAGTCAAATTTGCTCATAAGCATTTGCAGTTTTTGAATCTTCACAAGGCTTGTTCCCTCATGTGTAACTTGAAGAACATCCCAGATTTCTTTCGCGGTCTCACATGCCGAGACGCGAGAGAATTCAGTTTGCAACAAAGCATTAAATAAGGCGTTAATTCCTTTGCCGTTGTAAGAAGATGCATCAATTTCTTCCTTGGTCCATTTCGACCTAGGTTTGATGTGCGAACATCAGCAATAATTTCAGTAGGATTTGACCATCCAAACTCGATTGATTGCCACACCCGTTCATCGATGGAAATTAAAAACGCTCTCATGCGTACTTTCCAATATGTATAGTTTGTTCCATCGAAGAACGGTGGTCTGTTGATGTTTCCACCTTCAACCATTGTTTACAACCCTATTCCCGCTCTGATACCACTTGTGGGTTATGATAAATATGGATCTAAATAGGGAAAAAAACACCTAGAGGGGGGTGAATAGGTGTAAACAATAAACACACTAAAATCTTTGCGTAAAAATAACCCAATGCGGAAAAGTAAATAACACGCAGAGATTTTACGTGAAAAACTCCAAACCAGGAGTAAAAAACTACGGGACCGATCACACGGTGAAATCCACTAGAATTAAACACATACAAAGGTGATATAACGTACTCACACACGACTTAACCTTTTTCCATACGCTCCTAGTTGATCTTCTCCGCTCGCTCCGCAACGCGCCTCGAATCCACGATTTGCGTCCAACACCGAATCCACGGTGTCCAACGTCGAGTCCACGACGTCCAACCGAATCCACGGTCTCCACCAAGTAGTATGTCTCGATCATACGAACGTACCTCGCTCCAAATCCACGAGAGCGGTAGCACCTTGAATCCACAAGGCCACACGAATCCACGCGCCGATTTTTGGGAAAATCGTTGTTTTGTTGGTGGTGAAAATCCGCCGAATACTTGGATCAAAAATAGATCGGAAATACCATCTAAGTATTCATTAATTTGATTTTACTCAAAATCTGAGTTTGAAATCCTAAAATCAAATTAATCAATATAGATGAAGAAACATATAATAGATCTAGTTTTTTCTTTCTTCTCTATATGTGGATTTTTCTAAGTTTTTCTTCGTTAATTTTTCTCGGTCATTTACGGACTACAAAACTTATTTTTCGATTACCCTAAAAGATGAAATTAGGGTTTACTTATAGGTTAGAAACCTTTAGAAGATGATAAGAATAAAAAACCACCATATCTAGAAATTTTCGGGTCGACGGTCCGGACTGGAATAAGTATGGTCCGGACTGTCGTCAATAAACAGAGCTTTTCCAGAAAATCATGTTCGGGGTCCGGACTGAAAAATGAACGGTCCGGATTGTTCATGCGATTTCTGCAGAATCCACGTTCGGGGTCCAGACTGAACCAGGGAAGGTCCGGACTGGATTTTCGCATGAACCTACCTACGTTCGGAGTCCGGACTGAAGTATCCTGATCCGGATCCTGAACATATTGCATGTCCAATTTTTTATTTTTATGCAGTTAAAAACACATCCAAGTGTTTCTACACTATAAGAAGTATTCGGATCACCAAACTTATTTAGTTAGATGTACCTGATCCTTTTGAATTCTTCTTTCTTGAGATTGAGGTATATGATCCAAACATCTTCATCTTCAATCTTCAAGACTTAACCACTTTCATGAAATACGCCAACACAAATTCCTTAACATTTCCAGGTACCAGCCGCACCCGCTCTGTGGACCGCCCCCAGTACACCATCCAATCCAAAGCTGCCACGTGTCACACCGCGCTAATGGGAAGACGCCACGTGGCACACCACCGACACTGCACCGTGCCTGCTCTGCTCCTCGCGTGGACCGAGCGCACGTGAACCGGCCAACCGACGGCCGCCACGTGGCCCCGCCCTGGTCCACGGCTCCCCGCGCACTCCCGTAGACCGCGCCTTGCGAGCCGGCCAACCGGGAGCCGCCACGTGGCCAACCCCCGGTGCACGCCACGCCCATGGACCGAGCGGCCCGAGCCTCTGCCCGCCGCCGCGCCGCCGTGCTCCGCCGCCTACCCGATGCCGCCGGTGCTACCCCGACCGCCGGAACAATACCCTCTTGCCTCAAAATCCGTGCTTGGGTATTCGGGCTCCGAAAAAAAAAGTAAATAATCTATTTTCATCGTTTTCGCACGCTAAATCCAAATCCGACGTCCGTTCTGCCCAATTCCGCTTCTAAAATTTGTCGAAGGCATCTAGATAAGTAGTCTTAATCCAAATTTCGCGCTAGGTCCAAACATGAGGTCCGATTTGCGCACAAACACCTCTAACACAAAGAAAATGCCTCCAGAAGTTGCCAGACACCCTGCAAAAGCTCTGTGGAGATCCGGGTCATCACAGTAAGGGTGGCTATGGGGCTCGGGGTTTGTGCGGCTAGGGTTTCCCTCTAGGGTATCCAAAGGGAAACCCTGGGGGTCTCTTTTAAAGAGAAGGAATAAGTTGTTGTTTAACCCATAAATCCTTAACATTTTTAAATAGGTCCCTGCCTGGCGGTGAAATATGTATAGAGACCCTTCCACGTGAAATTCTGCGCAATTCAATGCATAAAATATAAACCTTTTTGTGACAATATACTATAAAAATAGTATTTTACACATTTTTTTATGGTTTCGACTTGCCGAATTCAAAATCAAATGTTACCATGTTGTTCAGCACGACAAGACTATTCAGGTAGTGAACTTGTTTCGTCACGATTGGGCTTCGTTAGGTCAGGTTAGGCGTTTCACCGCGATTGGACTTCATTAGTGCATCACGCACATCCTTACTCCCATGGTGGAGGACGAGTAGTTGAGCTCATCACGCACATCCTTACCTCCCCCTGAGCTCACTCGTCGTCCTCCACCGCGAGAGTAAGGATGTGTGTGATGCACTCAACTACCTCAACCTCAACTGTGGTGGCGAAGACTTGTTCGATGACGACAAGGAAGACTAAGTTGTACTATTTGAGACTAAATTACACCATTTGAGACAAAGTTGTACTATTTAAAATTATTTAAGACTATCTTGCACTACAAAAAATAAGAATTATAATAATTAAGATTAAGTTGCATCATTTGAGATTAAATTGCACTATTTGAAATTAGTTTCAAATAGTGTAACTTAAGCCCTATTTGGATGCATAAATGTCTTATTCAATATATCTCTTTAAATTATTCAAAAAAATTGTACATTTGATTGATAAGGAGTGTAATCAAATATGTAGAATTGGATACTATATTCTGCCTACAAATCATTTTGTTGAATAAGATATATCGACGGTAGCACGCCCCGGGGTCGAACTGCGACCCGGGCTTGCCAACAGATTTGTCGCCTATACAGGAAGCCCCGCATAGACGAAGCGTCTAACCTACAAAAGATAAAGCTAACAACTATACAGATATCAGAGCTGGAAAGTAAACTACTGAAATATAAAATACAAGTCCAAAATAGTATAAGTCTGGTCCTCACAATACATATGTCTCTCAAAATAAAACTCTCAGGAGTAACAATACAATAATCCAGCTGACTATACTATAAATCTCAAAAGGGGGTACTGCTACACTCCAAGGACGGGTAGGGAACTAGTTCGCGACTCCCTTACCTCGATCAGTAGAAGCAGCAATCGGAGTTGCAGGAACTGGTGTAGAAGCCTCTGGAAAAAGTCACCACAACGGGTGTGAGAACTACATCCAATAGTAGTTCTCAGTGGGTACCGTCTCCAAGACCAACGGTCTGCCCACTAAGTCTACTAGAGGCATAAGATAACAATGCAATAAGGGAAGGTAAATAAGCAGGAAATAAACTCTACTAGTACCATACCTCTATCTATAATGCTCAAGGAATGATGAGGATGATAATATGCATCTACTAAAATGCAATATACTCGATCAACCCAATCACACTGACTGCCACATAGAGTCCAGTCAAATCTGCGCCCACCTACTACCACACATCCCTACAGGGACAAAAATTACGTAGGGCGTCCCATACGGACTGCGTCGACAAGTCGCGATAGCAAAGTAACAGGCCCAGCTCCAAAGCGATACTCGAGGGGAGCGACCCCACCGAGGAAAGTATCCGCGCATCTCTGTCGAACTCAATATGGCTCATACAGGCTATCCAAATCCACGATCAAACAGATCGACAATATCCAACTCACAACACTAACCCACTGACCGAAGGTACTCAACAGTGGAGACCACCGTCAACCCAACGACTCCCAGAGCAGGACATCCAACTAACCACGCTAAAACTCACTGGCTGGAGATACTCTACAGCCGACGACAACGAAGGGTCCGAAAACCCCAAATGACTAGTACCTACAACCCAAATCAAACATGAACAGGCTCTAGGCATAGCCTCTCATTGTTCTCGACCCGAGGAAGAAAACAGCACTTGGAACCCAAAACACTCGAACCCTCTCGGGCGAGGAGGTTTAGAAGAAAAGATAATATTTTTAGTGAAAACTGTTTTCACTCAAACCCTTTCGGGGTAAGAACCAAAATTAGTTTTCTTTTTATAAAACCATCTTGATTTGAGAAAACCCATTTTAATAAATTTTAGTTCTTTTAAGAAAATCAGTTAAAAATAAGTTTTATTCTCAAACCTCGAAGAGCTAATGCCTTCACCCTATCAAACAAGAACAGCCTCCAGCGACCCTTCGAAATTCAAAAGAAAAATATTGGTTTACTGAAATCATGTGCGTGTCCAAAAACAATCTGGGCTCAAGGTCCTGCTATCACCAGCTTAACACTACTACGAGCACAGTGCCAATGACACTGGTTGGAGAATACTCGACGATCCGGGACCATCGTCAACCCGAATGGCTCCCGACACTAACCCTGATCTAGCCTCAGCTACCAGACTCCACTCGGCCCCCGGCACGAGTGTCAATGCATCCCACAATATCCCGACCACTCGGCCCACTATCCGAGCGAGGAGAAACTCTAAGTCCAGAGAAAAAGAATACAGAGTGTGGGAAGTCTAGAACATAAAGAAAACTAGTCCAAGTGAGAGTTTTCTACTTAGGGGTGGCAATCCAGCTCGTTGTTCGCAAGCCAGCTCGTGTTCAGCTCGAAATGAGCTCGAAATCGAATCGCTCGTTTAGTAAACGAGCCGAACACGAGCCGAATTTTTCAGCTCGTTTAATAAACGAGCCGAACACGAGCTCGAGTCAGATCACTCGTGTTTGGCTCGATAACAGCTTGAATATATATATATATATATATATATATATATATATATATATATATATATATATATATATATATATATATATATATATATATATATATATATATATATATATATAACTTTACTATTTAGATTTTAGGCCATCAATTTTTTGTGAATTTTAATTATTAGATTAAAATTTTAATTTTTAAATTTTCTTTTAACTTTACACCTAATAGTAGGAATGAAAATCAAACTTGTTGTTCGCGAGCCAGCTCGTGTTCGGCTCGTTAATAAACGAGCCGAACACAAGCCGAATTTTTTAGTTCGATATTTAAACGAGCCAGCTCATGTTCGGCTCGTTTATTAAACGAGCCGAACATGAGCCAACCCCAGCTCACTCGTGTTCGGCTCATTCACACCCCTATTTCTACTAGCCTGATTAAATACATGCAAACATATGACGGGGTGCTAGTCAAGATTTCAATATTTTATTATCACAAGAAATAATCAATTTACTAATTCTATCATACATGCTTGCATCTCGGTCCACAAAAAGGAGTACTTTACTTATCATGCATGCATACTACAACATAGAATTAGTACGCTGCCTGCTAATTTTGGAGGAAATACAACCCACCTGGAATGCGCTGATCCTGGATCCGAATTGGTTGAAACTGAACATGCGCGTTCCACGGGTTCTCATAGTTCCAACGAACCTAAAAGCTCCAAAAACTTCTCCTGGATAAACGGCGATGCTCAAAATACCAAGTGCTGCCCAAACGGTCCACTGCAAAAGCGTGCGCATCAACGGTGTGTAGAAACCAAACCGTACACAATTTTCACCCGGAACCAAAAAGAAAGATGCTCACCTTTATCGTAAGAAGGAGTTCCAACTTTTACTTTCTCAACAATAGTCCAAAATCCTAACAAAAATTGAAATATAATGCCGAAGGTCGCGATGAGTCCAAATACAGATTTCAACACCAAACCCTGTCATAAAGCTCCAAAGACAGGAAAGTTCACCTTCAAAATTCCTTCAAAAAAAATCCAAGAAAGGTACGGGTGCATTCCTCTCGAAGTCTAGATGAAGATCGAGTCCTTAAACATCCAAATCTGCCAACAAACAACCGAGAAAATGCATAAAAACTCTCCGCTTTCTAGAAAAAGCTACAATAAAAGAGGGGTCCAAAGATGCTGCGAGAAACCCCATAAAAACTCAAAACAGAGAGGGGTGATAAATACTAAAGTCGAAGGCCTACCTCTCGTGAAGATCCTCCTGAAAGTTCAGCTTAAAATTCCAAAGAATAAGCCCAGGGGAGTTCGCAGAAGAAACATCGACGAAGGAAACCGCAATCAGAGGAACGTCGAAGCTCGCGGAGTCGAGGAAGCGAAACAATCTCCAAAAATCCTCCAAAAATACTAGAAGTGTAGAAAACTTGTAGTAGATCACCTCTGCCAAAGGGGGCTCCAAGAGAACTTCAAAAAAAACCACTTTGGGATCCGGGGTGCGGATCCGGGCGCCCGGACGCGTGGCACGCATCCGAGCTGCCTCCGTGTAGTGCCCAAAAGCATAGGATGCCGCCATGTGTCCCACGCCCGAGCTACGTGCGCCCCACGCCCGCGTGGTGGTTGGCTTCGGCCAATCGTCGCACGCCATGTGGCCAGGCGCGGTCCACGGCGGGGTGCACGCAGCGCTGATTGCGCCGTGTCCTGCGCCGCCGCCCGACCAACCACAGAGCGCCACGTAGCTCGGCCTGCTTCTTCGCTGGTCCCGATGCACGCGCAAGTGGGCCGTGGACCGGCCCACTTCTAAATTGAGTCTGTTAGCCCGTTTTGCCCGAAAATAGTTGTTTTCCATTATTTTCACGCGCTGAGTTCGTTTTTGGCATCCGTTTGACGCGCAACTCACTCGATACACCAAAAATACGTACTTTCTCACCACCGACCACACATTCCAGATATACAGGACTTCGGGACATCACAGACGGTGGCTAGAGTAGTCCTAAGATGGGCAGCCCTCTTGGAAGTTGGCCTTTTAGTGTCACATTTCTAATGGCACTAATTGATTTATATTGTTGGCATTCATTATAAAAGTTCGGCTACTATACTTTTAAAAGTATAAAGCAATTGGTGCTTGTAAGTTTTCTACCGTCAGATCTATTTTTTTGAATAATTTCATCATTAACCAACCATCTACTAAACTCAAGGGGCCCACTATCATCTTAGCCGCGCATTCTTTTATCTAAGAGCTAAAAAGCTACACGCACCAATGACTTAATACTTTTAAAAATATAGGAGCTCAATTTTTTATTATAAATACTGCTAATACTTTTAGCAACACTTGCATAAACTATTTGGTATCATATACTGCTAAAACTTTCAGTGGTATTCATTGGTCTTTTAGAAGTATAAACTACTAATGACTAATTTTGTAGTAGTGTCAACCTTTGAAGAAGCAAAAATCAAGCTCCATACTTTCAATCATATTAGAAATTATTTTATGTAATAAATTATTCTTAGATAATGTATTCCAAATATCCAAATGGTCTTAGTCTCAAATGAGGCAACTTAATCTCAAATAGTGCAACTCAATATCAAATGATGCAACTTAATCTCAAATGATGCAACTTCTTCTTCTTCTTCCTCCTTTTTCTCTATCACTTTCTCCGGAGCAAGTGCGGTGTGTGGTTGCCTCACTACAAGAAAATCTAAATATAAGGACACTTTTTAGACGACGCTTGAAAAAAGTGTTCTCAAGTGTCCCTATAATATAGCAAATACCGACACTTCAAAAAATATCGTCATATGAAATTTTTATTATATCAAACCAATTTATTAAATGATAAATTTTATTATTATTTTAAATTTTGCGACATTTTAAAGTGTTAGGATTTAAAAAAAAAATCTGACGCTTTAAAATATGGCAATATATTTTATCGATGCTTGGTATAAGTGGCGGTATATATGTGGTGACTTTTTACTTTCAAATGTGATGCTAAACTATATTAAAATATTTTAAACATTGTTAAACATTAAAAAAAACTATCTTTAAATGTTAATATTTTTTGTAGTGTCTTTTTTTCCTTCTTGACTCTTCCCTATTTCTTCTTTGTTTTTCTTTCACCCTCCGCATCCTTCACCGCTACAGCACCTCCTCCCCCGCCCTATGTCTCTTCAGCCGCATACTTTGCCGCCTCCGCCCGACGCAATTCTTCCTTTCCGCCATCCTCAAATTCTGTAACACCTTCATCATTATTGCTATATATAACCACGGCCTCTACTACGGTCTCGCCGTCTAGCTATTCGTCCATAACAATCTTGTCACTGCTTATCGGGACGAATAAGGCAAATAGAAGCATGATAGCGGCGGCGGAGATGTGGGCAAGATAGGGGGAAGGAGCACCACGGCTACGTGCAGCCGGTGGAGGAGGAAAAGGAGGAAGAGTAAGCGGGAGGCAGAAAGAGAACGAAAATATTTTCGTTAAAATTTTAAAAATTCAGTTTGAATCTAAAAAATTAAAAAAGATCAATTAATTTTGCCAAAATAAAAAAACCAATTATTTTTTTTTTTAATGCCGAACAGTCCTTTATAGCTTCTATGAAGAATTACAGTTAATATCTAAGATGGTTATGAGAAAACGCGGTTTACCAGAAGATTCCATTGAACTCCCTGCTGTGGTCAAAGAATGTCCGCAATTCATGGGATTTGCTGGAAGACGGGGGAATGAGATGGACAGCAAGTATGACGATGACGTAGGAGCTGCCGCACATGCATGCCCAGTCCTACGTGGCAAGCACTGATTGGATGCTTAGCTAGATATGGTGCCCTAGATTTCCATGCATGACTTTTGCATATCTACAAGTCACAACGTGATGCGGGAAAATTAAAATATATAGCTAGCAATTATAGAAGGGTGGCGGAGCTTCTTCAAATGATTCAACCCAATCACCATCACCATTATTGCAGAGATATATTTAATTGCATAAATGAGATTTAATTAATCATAC
This sequence comes from Tillandsia leiboldiana, assembly GCA_029204045.2. Taxonomy (NCBI): domain Eukaryota; kingdom Viridiplantae; phylum Streptophyta; class Magnoliopsida; order Poales; family Bromeliaceae; genus Tillandsia; species Tillandsia leiboldiana. Next base: position 3,701,635 of record CM055060.1, read on the forward strand.
TTTGCAATATAATTAAGTATGGTTGTTTTAATTAAGCTAGCTATTACATGATTGTTTTCTATTGAAATAATATTTTATACAGTATGTTAATTATCTGTTTCCAAAAAGCAATCTTACATAGCTAGGAAACAGTTCAACATCACCCTTACTTTCATACATAGCGGATATCAGATAAATCATACCACATGTACAGATTAAAAAAATAACAAAAGAAACAATACATATGTAAAAATTAAACTTATGACTTCTTCAAACAGATGAAAGAGGTATTTTAGAGCTAGCTCTAATATCATGCTATCTTAGAGAAAATAGTCCAACATTCGCCTTATGCTCATGTGTATAGTTAATATTGGATGAATCATGCCGTATACACTAACACGGATGTGAGAATTGTAACTTAGGGGGTGAGTGGTCTTAGAACCGACTCTGATGTGGCATGATGTTCAAAAGATCAATCTTGTTAGAAACAATTCAGAAATAGTCTTAATATCATCAAAGCCGAATACAAGGCTTTTTAATTTCAAAAACTTTAACCAATGCATCAGGTAGTGACATATATGTGTTTCTATCTTTTTATCTTTCTTATGATTAATTTGATTTTTGTTATCCACCCAAGCGAAGACATTAAGATTGTTTATGATCTTTCGGCTTGTTAGGGTTTTAATTCTTCATGAAATTCATGAAGTGACCTAACCGTGCCATGTTCGTAAACATGTTTAGAGATGGAAAGCTGTATAAATTTTGGGAGGATTCGTTCATTAAATTTGTCCCAATAGAAATTAATACATAGTGCCCCAATATATATAGGTCCTAATTAGGGGTTGGTGGAGTTGGGTATGTATGCATGGCACTGCATGCAAGAGACTAGAGTGCCTTATGAGTATGGTTACTAGAGCGCCTTATGTTTTTGTGCCTTAGGCTCTAATTATGAAGAAACTTGATTTTGGAGATAATCTTAGGTACACCAACTTAATTTGGACCATGATTTCTTTTTAAAGTAACCTTAAGTAATCTAGTATGATACTTGCTAAAAAGAAGATGATATATATATATATATATATATATAGAGAGAGAGAGAGAGAGAGAGAGAGAGAGAGAGAGTTCTGCTACTATGCTATCGATAATACCAAACACTTGGTGCTACCAAGTTTTTCATCATTATATCAATCCCTTTGATCATTTCCAACCCTTAGATTATACTATTCAACCAACCATCCACAAAACCCTAGGAGCCCACTATCATCCTAACCACACATTCCTTCATCTAAGAGAAAAAAATTTAATAGCACTAATAATTTGGTGCTATTAATACAATAATAGCCTAGCTCTATATATATATATATATATATATATATATATATATATATATATAGAGAGAGAGAGAGAGAGAGAGAGAGAGAGAGAGAGAGAGAGAGAGAGAGAGAACTAGACTACTATGCTTACTAATAGCACCAAATTAGATTTTTGATCCTTGGATAAGGGATGTGCTGTTAGGATGATAGTTGACCCTTAGGATTTAGTGGGTCGTTAGAAAAATAATATGATCTAAAAGGTGAAAATAATCAAAAAGTAAGATCTAACAACATAAAATTCGGTAGCATCAAGTGCTTGGTGCTATCGATAGCATAGCAGCAGAACTATATATATATATATAGTGGAGATTATATATTCTCAAAAGCACAAACCCAAATATATTTGTGAATTTATTATCTTTAGATTTGCATTAAGATTTGTGCTATTTATTTTTTTTTCTCTTTCTTTAGTTGACTTTACAAAAACACAAATCTCAATACAAATTCAATGATAAAAAATTCACAAGTATATTTAGTCTTGTACTCTTGAGAGTATATAAGCTCTACTATATATATATATATATATATATATATATATATATATGAGAAAGGTTATTTTGTTAAGAATAATGACCCTATTTTGAATAGCAAATGGAACTTTTGGCATCTGTATAGTAGGCAAGAGTGTCTTGACACATTGAATTGTTTCTTTAAGTAATATCATGCTACGCATATCACAATCTACAACTGGTTAAGACGATTCATTTCTTTTTGTGTTAGGTGGCTCTCATATAACAAAGACCTCCAACCTTACCGATGGTATATCAAATTCATTGAATCTAAATTAATTTGTGTTAACTTGATGAATAGCAACCAAGTTCAGTCACTGCAAGAAAACTAATATTTAATAATATCTTTTTTTTTACATTTAACGATATTTAAAAGAGGTTTCAATATAGTATGATGTTATATTTGAAAGTATCGATTAAAGTGTCTGTAAATGAAGCGTCGGCAATATGCTTTACCAATCGTCGATAAAACATATTTTAATGCTTTAAAGCGTCAGCAGAATTTTTTGAAATTCCGATGTTATAAGCCATTGAAAATTTTAAAATAGTAGTAAAGTTTATTATTTAATAAATTGGATTGATACTCATATAACAACGCTTTTTAAATTTAAGCGTCGCTAATATGCTTTACCAATCGCCGGTAAAACATATTTTAACGCTTTAAAGCGTCAGAATTTTTCAGGATTTTTTGAAATTCCGACGCCGTAAAGCATTGAAAAATTTAAAATAGTAGTAGAGTTTATTATTTAATAAATTGAATTGATACTCATATAATAATGCTTTTTGAAACGTCAGTATTTACTATATTAAAGAGACGATTTGGGATGCTTCCCCGTATAAAATGTGTTTTTATATTGAAATTTTCTTTGAATCTGCGTGCCCAAACGGGATCGGGCTTTGATTATACTGTCTTAAATCCAACCGGCCCAAGTAGCAATATTTGGATCCTGAACTAGTCCTCTTTTGGACCGGTCCATGCACCAGGATCTCCTATGCCTCTCTGCCTGCGCCTGATCCATTACGTCATCATGAATAGTAGAACCACATGCAGTGTACATTGATAAGGAAACATTACAATAAAATTAGGTTATAGGAAAACATGTTTGTTACATTTTTATATAAGTATTCTATCTATATTTTATTTATATTCAAAAATGTGACGCTATACACCCTAGCGACGGCACATATAGCAATATTAATAATAAATATCGGTATTTTTATCAGCGATATTTTTTTTAGATTTTAAAAATATCTAAAAATATCACTATAGCATAATTTCGTTGTAGTAAAATAACCAAGCCATTTGGATTGATAAAAGCAATGGGGAGACTTTGGCGGTTCACGGGATGACGTGGTGGACCCGGTTTGGATAATCATTTTTTTTTATCGTGGGCCACATTCTTCGGGCCTGGCCCATTTGAATTGCCTCAAGAGAGCGGCTAAGAGTGGTAAAGTAATTTTTTTATGGCAAATTAGTTGTTGTTATAAATTAAATTTGGCTATATCTTATGGTCGAAAATATTTTCATAATTTTTTTCTATTTTTTTTTCTCACGATTCACAAATAATGATCCATTTTCTAGTTATAGCTATATATATATACCATAATTTTTTTACGAAATGAATAGCTTGGTCGTACCTCCTCAATTCCTTTTGATCAACACTCCTTAAAATTATTATTTGCTTTAATTTTAGCAAATTCATGTCAACTAACATAGAAGTTTTCTTAAATAAAATAATAATAATAATAATTAGTGGCAAATTTAAATTGGCCTGTAGTCCAAGGGCATCTTCATATATTTTTATCATTTTTACGTACTGTGCTCCATCCTTAGATTCCAGGTGTTCAAGAACTCGAAAATGGTTCAAGCTGCACCTCAGCCAGCTTCACCTCCACAACATCCAAAAGTTGCTACTAGATCAAGCGCAACGCTACATCACCCAAGCTTCAGAGAAAGCAAAAACCACAAAAGAAGAAAAATGACATGAGGCTCTGCATGCACAAGCCATAGATGGAGGTGCTTCAAAAATCTCAAGAAAAATATAAATAAATCCAACTATAACCATCCAAAACCCAAAAATATCTACGGGTACCTCGATCGTCAAGTATATTACCCCTATTCGCTTGCTCGTCAGCTCACACAATCCACGTGCGATCCACTCCCGCAAGACGAAGTCTATGTAACAAAAACGGGCTCCTAAGGTGCTCAAACAAGTTGTTGGTGAAGCTCCTGCTGCTGCTGCTGCTGCTTCTCCCACTGGCTCCAGGAGAGGATGGAAGGGGGTAGAGGAAAGAATCAGACTCAGATGGTGGTGAAAAAGAACCCAAAAAACACCCCTCTAAGTCCCCTTTTATTGAAAAATGGTTCAAGATAAAATGGACTTGTGGATCAACGGCAAAACTAATCTGAATCTACGCCTATCCAGATATTTTCAGGTGCCCAAAACGGGATTCGAGCGCCTAAAAGAAGGGTCCGAATCATCACCCGAAATGGCCCAAATCCGGATTCCCCATCACAAAATTTAGACCATCCGGATTAGGGATTTGGGTGCCCAAAATCTTGATTCGAGCGCCCGAATTCATGGAAACTTCAGTTTGAATATATGAAAACTTCAGTCTCCATGAATTCGCCCTCTCTAAGCCTGTTTTCGAGTCGATTTTGCATGAAACGGTTCCTGCTCGACTTGACCATCTCCAGATCCATTGGTCGGCTATCAGTGCAAGTCCGCAAGACCCCTAAAAACCTAAACACTACACAACCACCCACTAAACCCTAGAGGACCAATGACTTAATACTTTTAAAAGCATATGAGCTCAATTATGTATATATATAGAATCCGACTATGGTGCTTTTAAAAGCACAAAGCACTTGTGCTTGTAAGTTTTTCATCGTTAAATTTATTCTTTTGACCATATTTATCCCTTAGATTATATTATTCCACCAACCACCCACTAAATCTTAGAAAACTATTATTATCCTAACCCTGGAATCTTCATCCAAAGATCTAAAACTTGTAAGCACCAATGACTTAGTACTTTTAAAAGCATAGGAGCTCATATATATATATATATATATATATGGAAAATGCTATGTGTACATCCCTTTCGGGGTGTACATCATACACCCCACCCATCTAAGGGTGGGGGTGTGATGATGGGTCACTTGATGTGACCCGTAAAAAGTATCGCCACCATTAAAATGGTGGAGGTGTATGATGTACACCCCTTCGGGGTGTACATGTAGCATTACTCTATATATATATATATATATATATATATATATATATATATATATATATATATATATATATATATATAGGGGCAATTTCCTACATACCCCTAAAAATTTTTCTGTTTTCAGATTTACCCCTCTTAGAAGGCTAATATTAAAACTACCCTTCTTACGTTCCAACTTCTTTCCAAAATACCCCTGAAGTTAAACTCTGTTAGTGTACCGTTTCAAACTGTTGTTATCTGTGTGTAATTACTATTTTGCCCTTTCAAATATACCCTAAACCCTAAATCCCTAAACCCTAAACCCTAAACCCTAAAACCCTAAACCCTAAAACCCTAAAAAACCCTAAACCCTAAACCCTAAACCCTAAAACCCTAAACCCTAAACCCTAGAACCCTAAAAAATCCTAAACCCTAAACTCTACAACCCTAAAACCCTAAACCCTAAACCCTAAAACCCTAAAAAATCCTAAACCCTAAACCCTAAAGCCTAAACCCGGGCAAAATAGGTATATTTGATAGTTTTCAACTCCGATTATTATTTAACTCTAGTTTAACCCTAGTTAACTTAACAAAGGGAAACGGTAGGGATATTTTTAATAACGGTGGAACGTATGAAGGGTATATTGGAAAGAAAAAAATAAGAAGGGTAAATTAGATATTTCTTTATATTTCAGGGGTACACAGGCAATTATCCCATATATATATATATATATATATATATATATATATATATATATATATATATATATATATATATATATATATATATATATATATATATATATATATATATATATGAATTCCTATACTTTGAAAAGTACTAAGTCATTGGTACTTGTAAGTTTTAGCCATTGGATGAAATGATGTGCAGTTAGGATGATAGTGGGCCCCTTGGGTTTAGTAGGTAGTTGGTGGAATAGCATAATTTAAAAAATAAAATTAGTCAAAATGATAGATTTAACGGTATTAAAATTACAAGCACCAATTGCTTGATACTTTTAAAAGCATAGTAGCCCAACTATATGTATATATATATATATATATATATATATATATATATATATATATATATATATATATATATATATATATATATATATATATATATATATATATATATATATATAACTATATAAACAATATCAATATTTTTAATCTAAAATTTTATAATCATATCATCACATTTTATGAGATTTTTATTTTCAGCCGTTAACTCTTTCGATTACTAGGTAAATGATATCGAAAAATCACAAAATTTATTTTCTAAATACTTTAAATATTTTATATCAAGTCTAACGGAGCCGATCGTCCATTCGAAAGTCGTAACATCGAAAACAACTTGGAACGGAGGCCTCCGTGTTTCTAGAAGCACACAAGTCCTACTATATATATATATATATATATATATATATATATATATATATATATATATATATATATATATATATATATATATATATATATATATATATATATATATAGTTGGGCTATTATGTTTTTAAAAGTATCAAGCAATTGGTGATTGTAAGTTTTATACCATTAGTTCTATTCTTTTGACTAATTTCATTCCTTAGATCATATTATTTCACCAACCACCCACTAAACCCAAGGACCCACTATCATTCTAACCAGACATCCTTTTATCCAAAGGTTAAAAACCTACAAGCACCAATGAGTTGGTACTTCTAAAAACATAGAAGCTCTATTATATATATTATTATATATATATATATAGAGAGAGAGAGAGAGAGAGAGAGAGAGAGAGAGTCCGGCTACTATACTATCGATAGTACCAAGCATTTTGTGCTATCAAGTTTTCTACCCTTAGATCACCCCTTTAATTATTTTCACCCGTTAGATTTTACTATTTTCCCAACCACCCATTAAACCCAAGGGGCTCACTATCATCTCAACCACACATCTTTTAATTCAACGGTTAAAAACTTAATAGCACCAATAACTTTGTACTATTAATAGTATTCCAGCCTAGCTCTATATATATATATATATATAGAGAGAGAGAGAGAAAGAGAGAGAGAGAGAGTGTGTGTGTGTGTGTGTGTTCGGCTACTATACTTGCACAAGCACCAAATAATTGGTGCTTATAAATTTTTTACCGTTAGATCTATCCCTTTGACTAAATAATTTTATTCCACCAATCACTCACTTAATCCAAGGGGCCCACTATCATTCTAACTACGCATCTTTTCATCCAAGGATTAAAACCTGCAAGCACCAATAACTTGATATTTTTAAAAATATAAGAGCTCAATTATATATATATATATATATATATATATATATATATATATATATATATATATATATATATATATATATATATGCTGGAATACTATCGATAGCACAAAGTCATTAGTGCTATCAAGTTTTTAGCCATTGGATTAAAAAATGTGCGGTTAGGATAATAGTGGTCCCCTAGGATTTAGTGGGTGGTTGGTTGAATAGTAAAAATCTTAGAGCCCGCTATAATCCAAACCGCACATATTTTAATCCAAAGGCTAAAAATTTGATAGCACCAATTATTTTGTGCTATCGATAGTATTCTAGCCGGACTATATATATATATATATATATATATATATATATATATATATATATATATATATATATATATATATATATATATACACGCGCGCGCGCGCTACATCAGCTAATAAATGATCAAGCTTATAAACTTCTAATTCCATAAAAATAGAACAAAATATGGAAAAATAAAAACACAAACAAAAGTAATCATTCAGATCCGCTTGCAGTCCGACTCCTGCCCTCGAATTATATTGAAACATATTCTACCTTTGGATCCGCCAAACTTCAGTTCTAAGAATGTTCAGGAAATATGTGGTGCCTATAAGAAAAGGAATAAAGAGTAGCCTTGACTAAAATAAGAGAGGATCAAGAAAGAGACTAAGGCTCTATTTGCCATTACCAGAAGATTGTATTACGGGCGGCGAGAGAATACGATGAAAAAAAATATCTTGTTTGCTTTCACACGCATATTATGTTCCACATATCGAAAGTAGTCAGTTAGTGTAACACACCAATAGTCTTACATCGAATAGAAAAAAAAAATTAATTAAGAATATAATAGACCGGATATGTTGTTAGTAATAACTAGGTTTAAGCATTTTGGATCGATGGTTTGAATCCAACGAGTTATTATTGCTAGCGGGTCGGATTGTTATAATTGATATAAGAGATGAATACCAACCGAAAGTGTGAGAGATAAGTGTTATGCGGGAATAAAATGCTACATCATGAATTTGACGGAAGCCACCTCTTAAATTCGTAGAAATTATATATTTGTGATATGTGATTAGATTTGGATATGAAGAGGACGTCAGAATTTAAACAGGAGTCTGTAATGCTTCAATAGTCATACATCAAAAGAGATTCTGATAGAGAATATAAGAGGCCAGACACATTATAAGTTATCCTATCAAGGCCCAAGTTGGTCGCATCTTCTCCAAACATCAAAGCAGCAACAGACTCAAGAACTGGAACACCCTTTCAAGCTTTTGGTTTGTAAATTCAGTCACATCAAAGAACTCAGTAGAATAAATTCATTTTTGAATCCAATTATTTGATGAACAGAAGATATAATTGAAACAGCCTTTCAATCTAGTTTCCACTTAGGCCTTATTTCCAAACCAAATAAAATATCCAATAATAACTTATTTGTTGTTACAAATTTTTGGATAAATTACATGTTTGGTACTTAAACTATGAGGCGGTGACACTTTAGTCCTCAAACTTTAATTTGTTTTAATTTTTAGCTCAAATTTTTAAAATTATTGCAATCAAGTTCCACAACCTAATTTAGTTAACTAAATATTAACGTGTTACTGATATAAAAATAATAAAATATCTTAATTATTGGTATTTCATCAATCACAACATTATTACATTCCTTCTGCTTCGGCAATATTAATATTTAGTTAACTAAATTAAGTTATAAGCAAACAATTGAGAAAATTTGAATAAAAAATTATAATAAATTAAAATTTGAAAAATAAAGTGGCACCCACCTCATAATTTGAGGACCAAATGTGCAATTTATCCTACAATTTTTTTATGCGGTTGGAACGCAAGAATTTGACTTTTACTTCTAAACACATCTTTAGTATATATGATTTAGTGAAATAGCATATTTTACTTACAAAATAATATATCTTATTCTGAAAAAATTACTTAATGCCAAATACAATACCCATTCTAGATATTTGATTACACTCTTTATCCACTAAATACTACATGTTTCTTGGATAAATCGAAGACATTAAATACTACATGTTTCTCTTAGATAACTCAAAGAAATATATCAATTCAAATGTTCTAGCATCCAAACATGACCATAATTTCCAAAAGAAGCATATAATACCCTGTAAGGGGCTGAGTATTAACTAGCTACAACAGAGCAAGAACCACAAATTGATTGATATCTAGTTGAAAGTATAGCACAATAATGTAGAAGTGTCTTAAAAATGCAGCCAAAAATCCACATAATAATCAGGCATGTTGGTATATTACTAGAAAATATAAATAAGAGAAAGATGTACAGGGAAATGGCACCATCAAGTATAAAAGAAATCTAAAAAAAAAGACTACTGCAGCATTTCAGCAGACCCAAGAATGTTTCATGATGTTTAGGGAGAATTATTGGATTGACAGAGTAAACAAAAAGCAGCAGCAGAAGAAACGAAACTGCGAAAGAGTAAATGAAAATGCATCAAACCTAACCTGATAGTGTGTTTCACTCTATTTCAATACTTTATTGCAAGTTCCAGCTATACATAACACTGTTCGATACTCCATTGCAAGTTCCCGATATGCCTGCATGTCACTCTCACAACTGCGATATACCCATGCAGACTGCTATATTGTGACATGTAAAAACAAAGTCTAAATTGTGTGTGTTCGTCGAGCTCAGATTAGCTGATGCTACTTAGTAAGTAAAAGAACTCTAATACGAGTCTATTGGCACTTACAGTTGGAAGATGAACCTGCATATCAGATTAGGAAGGGCGTAAATTACTTTTTTTCATATAAAGAAACCAAAATTGCAGAGTTGGACTACATTTTGCATTCTTAGATCATAATATAAGGCAAGAGTACAGAAATTATCAGTTGGGATGAATAGCTCAAAGAAATGCTTTACTTGGTCACGAGGAGCATTCAGTAGAACTATCCAACTCGCGAATTTATGAGCCCGGCCAACCCAACTGGTGAGCCCGCCGTTGCCAGATTGCAGTGATCCTCTTCTCCTTAGTGAGGGCGGCCTCGGCCCGCTCCCTCGCCTCTTCGCAGGTCTCGGTCGCGGCATTGCACTTCTCAGCCTCCCTCTGGTACTGAGAAGCCAATCTCCTTGCTTCCACGATGGTGACGTTCATGTGATGGGTGTGCTCCTTTGTTACGGCCTCCTGAAGCTTTAATTCCTCTGTGAGTAGATCCACAAACTGTTTCTGCATCTCCTCGTTGAGCTCGGGGTCATCTTTGCCGCAATCTGTCATGAAAATATTCAGTCATCATTGTCGCTTAATAAGAATTCAAGAGACATCATTATTTGAATTCATAAATTTAATAACCCTTGTTATCAGCTTTGTCTCTGAAGCTTCAATTGATACAAAGAAAAAATGAAAAATGCAGGTTCATTACGAATAAGCGACAAAGGGCCAATTAAACTATGTATCAGCAAGTTAGTAATTTCCTTTAGATATTTCCATCCAGCATGGGCATCAACTAAGTCTGTCTACTAATGTTTTCGAAACCATTACAAACATGAATGTCTGAAGAAGGTGAAATTACAAAATCCAGAAGACATTTTACTTGCATTGTTGAAGGTCCCATAAAATTAAGAGGTTCATCTGGATACAAAGTTAACAGAACAGATTTTAGTATTGCAGTTTTGGTGCTATGTTATGTCCCTGAGCAGGTCTACCAATCAAAGAAAAGGTAATTACTAGCCTCCAAGACTTCTCAAAAAGATGAGGTCAATTAAGCAAAAGAATGGTTTGTGATGACGCATAAAATCCAGTTGAAAGTTAGAGTTGTATTTCTTTTCTTTCTCTTTTTTTTTTTTTTACCCAATAGGCTAGGAATGACAATTTTTTCAGCAGACTCGAGTCCCTGCGGTGATCCACCCGATTGGGGCGGGGATGGGTAGTATCTAGCCCCCGCAAGGATGGCGACAGAGGACGAATTCACCTCGCTTGCGGGTATAGGTTTGTGACAGGGATACTACTCCCCACCTCACAAAATCTCAGATCCCTGCAAAATATACAATATATTATTTTTTTTTGAGAGAAAGGCAGCATGCTGCCGCTTCATTCAAGGCGAGTATGAATTTAGCAAAAGAATGGCCGGAAAGCAAGCCAAAAAAAAAAAAAAAAAAAAAAAAAAAAGGGGGGACGGGCCCACAGCGAGACTAAGAACAGAGGCGAGCCCACTGCGAGCGACAGCTCCTGATTTCCCCAAGGAGAGCAACCAGGTTACGGCTCTTCGAATCAAAGGCCCTTCTGTTTCTCTCAAGCCAGACCGTCCACCAGGTGGACGCGATGGTGATGAGCGCCCAATTGCCCCAGGCCCCCCTCTTGTGCGAATTTGCCTCCCAGAGTGCAGCTACAGTCTTGCAGCTGCGGAACTCTGCTTTGTTAGGGAGCAGGGCCTCCAGCAGGGCGTTGGCAGAGGTGCAAGAAAGGAAGAGGTGGTCGACGGACTCGCTGGGGTCAAGGCAGATGGCACAGCAGGTGGGTCCGGTCCACTGCCTTTTAAGGAGAAGGTCTCTAGTCAGCACCCTTTTTCGGAGCACCAGCCACACGAAGATTTTGACTTTCAGTGGCAGCTTGATGTTCCAGAGTTTGATAAAACGGTCGTCTACAACTCCGCTGTCCTGAAGGAAGCGGTACAGGGACTTTACTGAGAAGAGGCCGGAGATGGTCCACCGGCAAAGGAATTCATCTTTGTTGGCATTGAGAGACAGGTGCGATGTAGTCATTTGCAAATCTCGGATTGGGTCGTCGTTGCCAGAGGTGCTGGCCCCCCAAGCCTTCCAGGATTCTCGCCCAGTTCCAGCCGTTCCGGCCAAAACAGTCCATTACCCGTAAGTTTTTGTTGACGGCCAACGCAAAGAGACTCGGGAATTGGGTCGAGAGGGATGAGGTCCCTGCCCAAAGGTCTGACCAGAAATAAGTCAGAGCGCCATTCCCCACCAAGTGAAACGAGCTGCACTTGAAGAGCTCCCTCGTGCGTACCACACACCTCCACCAATGAGAGAAGGGTGCGAAGGCCGATCCCTCGCTGAGCGGTGTTCGGCGTGAATAATAGAGCCTCTTGACGAGTGGTTCCCAGGGGAGTGCTTCCTTGGAGAGGAATCTCCACCACCACTTCACCAGAAGAGCAGTGTTCATGTTTTCCAGGTTCAGGATGCCTAAACCCCCAGCCTTTTTATTCCTGCAGACGGTCCTCCAGTTAACCAAACATCTTCCCCCTGGCGTAGACCTGAGACTGCTCCAGAAGAAGGCACGGCAGAGCGAGTCGATTCTTTTGATGACCCAGGCCGGCGCTCTGAAGACCGAGAAGAAGTAAAGCGGGAGGTTCGACGGCACCGAGTTGACGAGGGTGAGCCTTCCCCCGTACGAGAGAAGTTTAGCTTGCCATCCAGTGATTCTATGCTCGATCCTGGAGATGATAACTTGCCAATCCTCTTTGCGGGTGCTACCCTTGTTGAGCGGGAGGCCGAGGTATTTGATCGGCAGCGTGCCCAGTTTGCAGTTGAGAATCGTTGCAAGTCGCTCGCCTTTATTACTTCTATTGCCTAGGTAGAGAAGTTCCGACTTAGACGTGTTGATTTTGAGTCCAGAAGCCCACTCGTAGGTCAGCCACATAAAACGAAGGTTGCGGATTTGTCTGGCTTTGGCCTGGCAGAAAAATATTGTGTCGTCTGCGAATTGGATCAGAGGGGTTTCAGAGGTCTTCGAAGTCCAACACCGGAGATCAGGTTGTTCCGGACAGCTCTGTTAGTCAAACGCGCTAGGCCTTCGGCCACCAGCAGGTAGAGGAAAGGGGAGAGGGGGTCACCTTGGCGGAGTCCCCTCTTCATTTTGAACCAATTGGTGGGTGCGCCATTGACAAGGATGGCAACTTTACCGTTGGCGGTGCACTGCTCGATCCACCCGCACCATTTTTGGTTAGCACCAAGGCAGAGGAGCAAGTGTTTGAGGAAGCTCCAGCTCACGCAGTCGAATGCCTTTTCGAAGTCCGCCTTAACCCCAACGCAGTCCAGATGCTTGCTGGCTCCCCAGCTGATAAGTTCGCTGGCTGTGACAAAGGAGTCGAGGATGAATCTGCCTTTGACAAAGGCAGATTGAGCCGGTGAGATTGTGGTGACCCTGACCCCCGTGTTGCTCCTCCCATGAACCGTGGTGTAGAACACCTAGTGTTGGTGTGTCTGGCCCATAGTGCATCAAAGGGATGCCACAGATGGACCCTGTGTGTTATCCACAGCTGGATTGGCCTTCGGCTGCATTTGCTGAATTTTTGAAATGGTTTTGGGCCAAACAGAGGTTGGATTTGGATTCAGCGCGGAAAAACGCTTGAAAACGGCTATTTGCTTGTTTGATTCTGAGTCCGGATGCCCAAAAACGGACTCCCGGAAGTTTTCGCTGAATTTCGGTGCATGGGAGGGGCCGTGGACCGCCGGCTGCCACGTGGCGGCTTGTGATTGGGCCGGTCCGCAGCGCTCGGTCCACAGAGAGGAGCGGCTGGGTGCACGGACCCGGCGCATGACACGTGGCGCCGCCTGATTGGCGGGCTTGTGAGGCGCGGTCTACAGAATTTTGCGCGGCGGTGCATGGACCGGGGCGGGGGACACGTGGCATCCCCCGGTTGGTCGGTGCACGCGGCGCGGTCCACGAAACCTGAATTGGGTGCGTGGACCGGGTGCACGGGACACGTGTCGTCACGCCATTCGCGGGCTCAAGAGGCGCGGCGCACGGAGTCGCGGACGGGCGCCTCGGGGCGCGTGCATGGCAGGCGGCCAGAGCGGCGCCCTGCCCGCACGTGTAACCGCGACAGTGGCAGGGCCACGTGTCGCCCTGCCACTGGCGGGCGCCACCTACCCGGTTTGACCGGGTAGGTGCCACGTGGCGGCAGCTCGCGCGCCCCGCACAGCTGTTTGCTGTGCGGGACACGCGTCGGGCCCCGGGAGGGCCACGTGGCCGCTCCCGGCGCGCCCCGCACAGCTGTTTGCTGTGCGGGTGACGTGGCGGCACGAGATTTTTCCGGGCGGCTACAGTAAAGTGCTCTTGCGCCCGGATTCGGGCGCCCGAAAGTTCGGGTGCGCCCGAAAGTTCGGACACCCCGGGAATTTCTTCAATTGTTTTTTTGGGGCCTATTTATAGCCCGAGCCTGCTTCACCTTGGGATTTTTGGCACTTCCGAGCTTCAAACCGACTGGAGCTCTTCAGCAAAGTTGATCCTCACGCAGTGTAGCTTCCATCTGCAGAGTTTGGGAATTTTTCGAGGCACGCTTTTCAAGATTCTCATTTTCTTGGCGCGTCGCGACGTTCTTTCTTCGGTGCTTCTTCCGTCGCTCTTCGGTGCACGAGCTCCCCCGGCCTACTCCGACCATCTTTTCGTGCGATTTCTTCGCCGTTGGATTCGCAACAGGTAAGGCTACGATTTTGGTTTCTTCCACATTTCCTGGTTTCGCGCTTTTTGAGGAGTTTTCCTCTACTCACTGGGACACTGTTTGCTGTGAGGATTTGTGAGGACAGCAGCTTCATCCGAGGAGATCTCCGCGCACGAGTGTCGGATCAGGACGTGCTTATAGACTTTTTTCATCTACTCGACGCAAGGATCATCGTGGTATTTTTCTTGGAATTTTTGGAGACCTTCCCGAAGGTATACACTTTTCCTTTTATCTGTACAAGAGTTTACAGTTGGATGGTTTTGGGATTTTGCGCACCGATACTGTGGAATTTGTAACTTGGCCTACGGTGCTCGGAATTGGGCGTGCAGGTACTTGTTTCGAAGCTATCGGCACGAAGATCGCAGAGATATTTTATTTGGAATTTTTCGAGCACATTCAGCAGGTGGAATAATCGCATCTTTGCGGCTGTAATTTCGGTGTTGTATTTCTAAGCAGATTTTGGGATTAAAGTATAACTGTAGCCTTATGTTGTACCCAGGAGGGATTGCGGACTGTGCAGGACCTGTTGGACATAGAGTTGTTATTTTTCCTGGTTTTCTCAGCTGTACGACTCTGGACAGTTAGCGCTTTCAGGTGGGTGGCTTTGCTTTCAAGATCTATGGACTGTGCTCTAATTCTATTGATATAGAATCATGCATGATAGTGATTGGACTTGGGTAGCATGCTAGAGTGTAGGAATTGTTGTTCCTAATTTTATCTGTCGATCTTGTGATCTCTTACTTCCTTCTATCATGTTAAATATTTGTTATCTTGGAACCTGACCTAGCACCCCCGTCATATGTTGCATGTGTAACCAGACCAGTAGAAAACCCTCACTTGGGCTAGGGTTATTTATGTTTAGACATCCACACTTTATGCTTCATTCCTGGACTTAGTGTTATCCTCGCCCGGGTAGTGGGCCGAGCGGTCGGGACTTCTTTTTAGTGTGGGATGCATTTGCACTCGTGCTTGGGAGCAGAGTGGAGTCTGGTAGATGTAGTGGATCGCTTGTCTGTACCGGGAACCGTTGGGGTAGACGATGGTCCCGAGAGGTCTTGTTTTCCCCTATGTGGGTGGTCGCCACTGTGTTAGTGGCAGTAGTTCACTAGTGTTAGCTGAACCTATAACCCTTTTCGACATACACATGATTTTAGTCTACCAATGTTTTCTTCCAAGCATCGAAGGGCCGCTGGAGTCTGTTCTTGTTTGATTGGACAAAGGCATCAGCCCTTCGGGATTTGGGTAAAACACTTATTTTTCTAACTGTTTTTCTAAAAAGAACTAAAATCATTAAATGTGGATTTCTTCCCGATCAAATAATTTTCAATAACAAATGTCACCTTTTTCTTGTAAATCTCCCCACTCGAAAGGATTCGAGTGATCCGGGTTCTAGGGGCCGTTCCTTTGTCGGGACGAAAGCCACGGGGGCCGAGCCTGGAACCTGTTCTTGTTTGATAGGGTTGTAGGTGTAGGTCTCCCGGGACTTTCGGGCCCTGTTGGTGTCTTCTGCATGTTGTACTGTGATTATTGCTTTCCCGAACTATAAGGGGATCGGGAACTTCGATAGGCGGAGCCTAGAATCTGTTCTTGTTTGATAGGGTTCTTAGCACCGGTCTATCGGGTTTCCGAACCCTTATGGTGTCGGTCTTTCCTGAGAGTTTAGTGTTCTGTTGTGGGAGCCGTCTGGTGGACGGTGGCCCCAGCTGTGTGGTTTTCCAGCCTGTGGTTGAGAGTTGGTGTTGTTGGTCGATCTTGTTGATCGTGGTTTGGACTATAGCCTGCATGAGCCATATTTGAGCTCGACAGAGATACGCAGATACTTAGAGATACGCAGATACTTTCCTCGGTGGGGTCGCGCCCCTCGAGTGCCACTCCGGAGTTGGGCCTGTTACTTGCTATCGCGACTTGTCGACGCCGTCCCTCTGACTGGGCCAGTTAGTGGCAGTCACGGACACCCTACGGTAGACCCGTCCTGTTGAGGATGTGCGGCAGTAGGTGGGCGCAGGTTTGACTGGACCCTTTGCGGCAGTCAGTATAGATTTGGTGAGTTTACTGTGTGTGTTAGTAGATGCATCATGTTTCATCTGTTCCACTTTTTGAGCATCTAGATAGAGGCATAGTAGCTGTAGAGTTACTTTTCCAGCCCTTTCATTTCAGTTTTATATTGTTACTTTATACCTCTAGTAGACTTAGTGGGCAGACCGTCGGGCTTGTTGGCGGTACCCACTGAGAACTACTTGGGACGTAGTTCTCACACCCGTCGTGGTGTCTTTTCCCACAGGGACTTCTACTCCTGTTCCTGCTGCTCCTGTTGCTGCTTCTTCTGATCGAGGTAAGAGAGTCGCGAGATAGTTCCCTACCAGTCATCGTCCAGATAGCAGATGTACCCGGTACTTTTTGAGAGTTCATGTTGAGAGACTTTGTAGTGAGGTATAGAGTTGTACTTTTATTTTACTGCTTGAGAGATTTATGTACTTTTGGTGAGGGCTTTGTATTGTTTATTTTCTTCTTTTAGCAGTTTTCTTTCAGCTCTGATATCTGTATAGCATAGTTGATCTTTTGCAGGTTAGACGCTTCGTCTATACGGGGCTTCCCGTATGGGCGGCGGATCTGTTGGCGAGCCCGGGTCGCAGTTTCGACGCCGGGGCGTGACAGAGATGATCTTGTCCAGATCGCTGAGGAGCCTGTTCGTAAGCACCTTGGAAATGATCTTTTGGACGCAGTTGAGAAGGCTGATGGGCCGGAAATCATTTGCCGAGCACGCCCCTTCTGTTTTGGGGATCAGGCAGATATGGGTGTAGTCGAAGGGGCCCGTATTTAGGGAGCCGTCAAATAGATCGTCGAAAACTTTGAGGAGGTCGGCCTTGATGACGTCCCAGAACCTCTGATAGAAGGCCATACTAAAGCCGTCAGGTCCTGACGCTTTGTCCCCACACATCTGAAAGGTTGCTTTTCGGATTTCCTTGAGAGTGAAGGGGGAGGTTAGGTTATCCGAGCTGAGCGCAGTCTTGTCAGGGAAAAGGTCGCTCCAGTCGCCACACTCGGGGGAGGGAAGGTTATCAGGCGCGAAACGGTCCTTGAACTTCTGGAAAAAGTAGTCGCTCTTGTCCTTTTCCCTTGTCAGAGTGGTACCCTCGTCCTTGATGTCTCCGATTCGGTTGGCTCTTTGTCTACCGTTGGCCATAGCATGGAAGAATTTAGTGTTACCGTCCCCTTCTTTAAGCCAGTGCTGCTTAGCTCTGGTTCTCCAAAGTATCTCCTCATCGACTGAGATACCTTTCAGGTGGCTTCTGAGCTCAACCCTCCGGGATTGTTCGCTGGGGGTCAGGATCTGGAGTTCCTCAAGAGAGTCAAGCCTCTGAATCTCCTCCGCCGTTGCCCTCTTAGCGTTGCGGATGCTGTAGAAGCTGGAGGATCGCCACTCTTTGATGTGCTTGCGGCAGTGTCTGAGCTTCGCGGTGAAGGTGAGGATATTCCCTTGTCTCCCAGGCTTTGCTTCAGTTTCCTGCCACCAGATCGGGACCAGCGAGCAGAAGTCGGCCCTGGTCAGCCAGACCTTTTCAAATCTGAAGGGGCAGGGGGGCGGGTAGTATGCGTCTTGAGGAGAAGGGGGGAGTGATCCGAAGTAATTCTTGGGAGCGCCGAGACCGAGGAGAGAGGGAAGGAGAGGTCCCAGTCAGTAGAGATCAAGAAGCGATCAACTTTGGCAAGGGAGGGGGGGTTCTGCATATTGGACCAGGTGAACCTTTGGTTGAGCAGGGGCAGGTCCACCAGTTCCAGTTCGTTGATCAGGGTGGAGAACATGGTCATTAGTCGGTTACAGCAGCGGCGGCCCTGTCTTTCGTCCTGGGAGCGCGTAAGATTGAAGTCCCCGCAGATTGCCCAGGGCCCAGGGCAAACGGACTTAAGCGCGCCGAGTTCCCGACAAAAGTCATCCTTTCCTTCCCAGGACGGCGGTCCGTACATGTTGGTAAAGTAGAAAGAGGAGCCGCTGAACGTGTTGGTCAGGCGCAGCGTGATGGAGTGATCCCGCATCAAGACTTCAGAGCAGGCGAAATGCCTGGAGTTCCAGCAAGTGGCTACCCCACCCGAGGCCCCCGAGGAGGGGAGAAAGAGACATTTGTCAAAGCCAGGCCCAGCGAAAGAGGAGAGAAAGAGGCGCGAGATCGAGCTAACTTTGGTTTCTTGAAAACAGAGAACAGACACTTTCAGGTCACAGACGACCGATTTGACAAGGGTACGCTTAGAGGGGTCATTCAACCCTCGGACATTCCAGGAGCAGATATGAAACATAGGATAGATGAGGCACCGGGCAACTAGACTCGAGCGGCCAGTCGGCTAGAACACGGGGCCGGCAAAGTCGAGGAGCGAGCTGGCGTCCCCCTCGCTGAGCGAGATGCCGAGTTTGGCCGTCTTGCGGATGATCAGAGAGATTGCCGCGGGTCCATCGACGACGGAAGATGAGGAGGTAGGCGAGCCCTCTCCCAGAAGCAAGGATTTGCGAGCGATGGCCCGGTCCAGGGCGAAAGTGCCCGCCTTCTTCGCGAGCCGGCTGCTCCTCCTGACGACCGGGCACGGGGTAGCCCCCGTAGCGAGGGCAGCACCGGCCCGTGGCGGGGTGGGGGGAGACGCGGGGCACCAACTGTCCAGAATAGGGGCCGAGCTTGGCGGGGGGTTCAGGTCGGGCAGCAGAGATCCAGCCGGATCAGCAAGCACGAGAGGAATCACCGGGGTGCAAGTGGGTGCTGGTCCGGCGGGGAGGAGGCAGGCAACGGGTTCGGGCTCCCCGGAGGTAACGATGGTAGCCCGCCCACCACACAGGTCAGGGAGAGGGGGGCTACCGAAGGCAGCCGAAGGAGGGCCCGCGCCCCCGGCCAGCCGCCGGTGGGGGGTGGAGGCGCGGGCAGCAAGGAGACGGCGGACCCGAGGGGCGAAAGCGGTCGGGTCACCGGAAGAGACTGCCAGGGAGGGCCCGGGGGGGCTGGAGTCGGTTGGGCCTACGGAGGTCCAAGCCGAAAGCGGGAGCGCGGGGCCAGGATTACCCCCAGAAAGCAGAACAGCCGGCTCAGACGGAGGAGGCAAGCCCGAAGGCCCAGGGGCGGGGTCCAAGAGCAGAAGGGGCCCGCGGGTGGGCCCACGGGAGCCCAGCAGGCAGCAGTCAGGGGGGTCCAAGGCTGGCCCCCGGATAAAAGGCCCACAGGGCAGTGAGGAGGCAAGCCTGGGGGTGGCCCGAAGGGGGCCCAGCCGCGGATCAGGGTGAAACCCCGGGCCAAGGCCAGCAGCAGAGGGCGCCCCCGGCCCAGTCCAGAGGCCCGACAGGAGGAATGAGGCTGGGGACCGAGGCAGAGGGCGCGGGGCACGAGGGGCCAGCGATAGTAGGCGGAGCACCAGTCCATCCGCCGAGAAGGATAGGTTGGCGTCAGTCTTCTGCAGCCACCTCGGGGAAGAGAACAACCAGCTTCCAACAGCGAGAGAGGATTTCAAAAGATTACCGAAAATAGGCAGCGGGTGTGGCCCGAGAGCAGGAGCGCGACAGGCCCCAGCACCCTGCTCCGAATGATGCGCAGTCCGAGAAGCGACGGCGGACACACCGGGCAGGACCGCAGGGCAAAGGGCACTCCCCAAGGTAGCAACCGAAGGACCTCCGCAAGAGCCCGTGGCAGAGGTCACCGGACCCACCGGCGGCGGCGGGGGCAAGACCGGTCCTGGCTGACGTTCCTGGGGGAGGGCGGCGCGACGGCGGCGGTCCCGGATTTCTGAGGAATCCCAAGAGTCACTCCGGCCCGCGCGCGTGGCGTCCCGCGAGTCGGAGCTGCTCCCCCCGAGGCCCACGGTGGCGATCCTACGAGCCATACGCGAGCCCAGGGGGTCGGTTTGGTCGCCGCCCTCGCTGGGCCCCCCCCCGCGAGGGGAATGCCACGATCGTCACCCCCGAAGGGGGAGGTGCTATCGATCCTCACCTCACAGGAGACCACGTGATCTCCCATCGAGATCGAAAGCGACTCGGGGATGTCGGTCAGGTCATCGACCGCTATGAGGCACCGGAAGCCTGTCAAGTCAACTAAGTTGATAGAGTTATCGTCGGCGCTGATGTAGCGCCCAAAGGAGCCGACGATAGCACACACCCGGTCAGGGGACCAGCACTCGTAGGGAAGCTGCTTGATGGAGATCCAGCCTTGAAAGTGAGTCTAAAGAGGGAGGCGTCGCTATACGGCTCCCAGGGATAGCAATGTAGCCGGCAGTGAAGGAGGTGAATCAGCCCGTGTCCGATGAGGTCGTCAGGGCGGACCCACTCCGGCAACAAGATGGCGTAGTCGCGCTCGGTGTAACGCGCGGCCACAAAGTCAGTGGGGAACCCTCCAAAACGTGCCGCCAGGTCGGAAGCAATCGACCCCCCGGGAAAGATTCCCAAGTTCGAGCGGCCAACAACATCTGCGAGGACAGCGCTTCGGCGCTGGTTCTGGCGTCTACGGAAGCCATCGGACAGCGGGACGAAGGCCTTCAAGACTTCCGAGCGGAATCCGCGACCTCGCTGCATGGTGGGCCGAAGCCGGCGTCCACGACAGAGGCGGGAGGAAGCTCTGTGCCCGGTGCGGAGGCACACAGCGCAGCGAACAGGGTCCCGGCAGTCGCGCACAAGATGGTCCCCGGCAAGGCACCGAAAGCACTTCTTGGAACTGGAGGTGGGGGGGGTGGTTGGTCGGTTCAAGGGCCTGGGCCGAGCAGAGGGGGTTGCTGGTAGCGGGTGGCGAAGAAGGGCGGCTTTATAGGAGCGAGGGTCAAGTCCCAGAGGAGCCCCGGGGACAACAGTGGGGGGCGGCTGGGACGGTAGCGTGGAGCAGGGGGGGTGATGGGAGGCGATAGGTCCCATCAAGGGGGGGGGGAAGGTTTCCCAAGGGGGGGAAGCAGGGGAGAACAGAGCGGGTTCCCAAGGTGATCTGCCCAGGTCACCTTAGGGGACGGGCGCGGTGACGGGGACGGAACAGGACCAGTGCATGCAGTGCGAGGACAGGCTAGGGAGGCCTGCGTGCCTGGCCTCGACGACGGGAATGAGGGAATGGACCGAAGAGACGTAGATGCTCTGGCGCGAGCATCGGACGTACACCTCTCTCCCTGTCTCCACTGCAGACCCGGGACGACAGGCGATGGACGGTGAGGGGCGGGTCCAGGGTGCCGTGTCTGGGGGGAGGAAGGCTCCCTCGGACCAGACCAGACGTTGCGTTCGGGAGGCACGGCGATTACGTGCCCGAGCAGTCTCCCACTCAACACGGTAGCGGGGGGGAAGGCACGTGCGGTGAGAGGTGCACGCACGTCCGCGGGGAGCGGGGGAGGGGTGAGCCCCGACGCTCTCGTGCCGCCTCCTGTTCACACACACGCATCCCCTCTCCCTCGAGCGGCCTCTCGTCTGCACAGAGCCGCTCCGACGATCTCGCACGCAGGAGCTCGAACGATTTCGTCTACACTCTCTCACTCGCTCTCTCTCTCTCTCTCTCTCTCAACATTTTAAAAAAATGATCATACAATATATTATTTTATAGTTCTTAATTTATCTATAAATATAGATCGCAAACTTTGATGCCTTTAGTATATTTCTAATGTATTTAAATATTTTTAATATATTTAATTTTTATACAATATATTAGTTAAATAATACTTGATTGCTATAAATTTTCAGTAATTTGATGTGTTATACTTAATAATTTGACAACAAACAAAAAAAAAAAACTTAATGACTGGATGAAATTTAAACTAATTAAAATTAAATTTTAATTTAATTTTTTTAAAAAAAATAATTTAGTATATTTTTAAAAAAATTTACGGTGTCCCCGTGGGGATGGGTACTCCCATGTGTACGGTGACGGGGACGGACAAGATTTTTCCCCCTGTTGGCAGGGACAGGACCCGGATGAGGACCCTTTTGTGGATTATTGGATATATCATCTGAACACATTCAGTTTTCTGCATGTTAGTTTGAATTCAAATATCAACAAATAGAAACTATTTCATTCTTTCAACTTCACTGGATTTGCATTGCATTGAAACAAAGATCTGCTCTTTCTACCTATACAAAATAGTTTACAGAATCATTAAAAACAGTGACAAAGATCACCTTTTACTTTCCAAAACAGATATGCACCAATTTGATATGAAACTATTTCATACGACAAACAAAATAACATCTAGGGAGAAACATATAAACATTTCCAGGAATAGCAACAACAAAATCACCTTTAACCTTTCTGAAATTCCAAATTTTTTATGAATTTTTCCAACAGAATACAACTTCATTCAGTGGATAAGTCAGTACAAATCTGATTCATCTTGCTCTCCAGAAACTTTTTTTGTAGGATGATAGAGACGAAAGCGCGCACAACAAGAGCAGTACAACACCCAAGAAACTTGAACAGACACTTCACTACAGAGCGATTGCAGATGCAACATATATTTGCACAGAAAAATTCAGGCTCAAGCATGTAGAAGACGGTGAATTTTCTACCAAAGTTAATCTATTCATATCCAATTAAAATTAGAAAGAAAAAATAGCAAATTAAAACAATACATCAGCAGAAAACATGCTTTTCCTCAAAAAAGCTTTTTTCCAGCCAGGTGGCTTTATTTCCTGGAGGAGAAAAATATATTGGCCAGTGATTTCATCTAATGAATTAGTCCATCATATTAAGCCAAATGGAATTATAATGAAGAAGATAAAAAGAAAAGCTTACGACTCAAAAAACGAGCTCATACCTGCAATGGAGAGGTTAACCAATCCTGCGAAAGATGCACGAAAAATTTGTTAGGAACCGATATCATGCAAAAGAACTAAAGTTCGAGATTAAAGTAATTATCATTCAAAGAGCGCAAAGACATATCAATTTGCCTTGAATCCCAACACTATGTTGGAGCGCCGTTCAAAACCTTACTTTTTATGAAATTAGTAATTAGTTACCTCAATAAAGTGCAAAAAATTTAATAAAAATATATAATAAGCAAATAAAATATATTGGTGCCAAAGAAAATTGATGTATAATGTATAGTGTGTCCGCACAAAGATATTTTTTTGAGCATATACAGCCTCTCAAGTCATTTGTAACGACCCGACCCGCTAGTAATAATAATTCGTTGGAACCAAACTACCGGCTCAAAATGCTTAAGCTCAGTTATAATATACCCAATTGCCAATTTTACTTGTGGATTGCAGGCGCGCGAAGTATGATGTTGCAGATTGGCAGATTGAACATTTAAGATTAATGCACAGCTCTGAAATAAAAGGGCATGGAAATGTTGGTTTGCAGAGAATGAAACAAGAGATGATCAGGATGAGAGAGAGATCACAAATGGGAATTCCTTGTTTAACATCTAAATCTACCACAAGCAAGAATTGGTTTAGCCCACACACACAATAATACCAAACAAAAAAGGAAAAATAAAAAAAATAAAAATACAGACAATTAAACTCCCAAAATTAAAGGCATTAAAAGGGGAAAAGAAAAAAAGAACTTTTTCAAATTTTAATTTTTTTTACTAATCGAACGTACTTAAATTTTGTAAAAAAAAAATTCAAAGATTAAAATGTCTGATCCGAATGGGCCAAAAAAAAAAAAAAAAACAAGAGAGGGGATGGATTTGGATTTGGATTTGGTACCGGGGGCGATGTGGAGGAGGGAGAGGGGAGGAGGGCAGTCGCAGACGCAGGGAGGGCAGACTGCCGCCGCGGAGGAGGAGGAAGAGGAGGCGGTGGTGCTGCCGGCGGTGGTGAGGAAGCTCTTCTTGTAGCGCCAGTAGAGGGCGGGCGCCGACACGCAGAGCGCCGACGCCACCGCGAACACCACCAGACAGCACCGCGCGCACGCCCCCGACCGTCGCCACCCACCGCCGCTGCCGGACATCTCTCTTCTTCTTCTTCTGTTTTCTCCGGCACCGATCTGATTTCTGCGACGAGGAGAGGGCCGGGGATACTACTGCTGCTGCCGAGTGGAAGTTCTTTTTTTTTTTTTTTTTTTTTTTTCTTTTACGCGAAGAATGGAGAGTGAGTTAGTGCGTGAGTGAGTGGGCCCACCACTGGTAGTGGAATATGACCGATCCAACATTACATTATTTCATTCCGTTCTGAGAAGAGAAGGCTAATTACGATTTTTTATTTTTTTTTTCATAGCCCCTAATAAATTTTTTTAAAAATCTATAATTATAAAAAGACTAAATTATAAAAAATCTTCTTATAATATTTTGTTTTTTTATTTTACCCTATATCTTTTAAAAACTTATATTTTTGTCCCTCATAATTACCGAATTGTCTTTAAGGGACAACGACGTTAACGGAGGAGGTAAATTAACGAAAATATCCTTACCTTATATTGGAGGAAAAAAATAATGGTGGAAAGAAAAAGAGGTTTAGATTTATTTAAGAGTATTTTGGGTATATCTAATAATATTTTAAAAAAAATTGACGGCTCACTCACGGAATCCGCGACAGCGAGGGTAAATGTATATTTCGGTAATTACGGGATGGCAAAATATAGGCTTTTAAAAGATAGGGAGGCAAAGTGAAAAGACGGGATATTACATAGAGGTTTCTGTAATTTAACCTTATAAAAATGATCATATATCTGTCACGTGTGCGCCACATAAATATCACGCGAGTAAAAAATAATTGTATCATTTAAATTACATGTTTTTATTTTGTGAGATTCGGATCTAGTATCTAAAGTATAAATTTTATTTACTTAATTTTTTTTTTTACTTAATTTTAATCAAATTTTATTTTATTTTTATTTTATTTATTTTATTTAATTAAATTTAATATCTCTGTTATCGGCTAGTCATCACTAATATTTTTATTTAAAAATTAATCGTAAAACATAATAAAATTTTATTTTATTTTTATTTAATTTAGCGGCTGTTCATCACTAGTATTTTTATCTAAAAATTAATCGTAAAACAAAAAAAATTAAAGTTTAAATAGAGAATTATTTCTGAACTGTTCATATTATTTGTACTTTTTATTTATTATTCAAATTAAATTTTTTTATTTTCAATAAATAAAATAAATTTAATTACACCAACAGTACAATTATATTGGAAACTGAATTATAGTGATAATATTTATATTATAAAATGTACTATGTAAATACTTACCGTTTTAGTTTGCTCCAATATCTCATGCTCCAAAATATTTTGATAATTTTTTTCTATTCCTTTTTATCAACACTCCTTAAAATTATTATTTGCTTTAATTTTAGCAAATTCATATCAACTAACATAAAAGTTTTCTTAAATAATAATAATAATAATAATAATAATAATAATAATAATAATAATTTGTGGTAAATTTAAATGAAAAATGCTATGTGTACACCTGTAAGGGATGTACATCTCACATCCCCACCCATCTAAGGGTGGGGGTGTGATGATGGGTCACTTGATGTGACCCGTAAAAAATATCGCCACCATTAAAATGGTGGAGATGTATGATGTACACCCTTTCGGGGTGTACATATAGCATTGCTCAATTTAAATTGGCCTGTAGTCCAAGAGCATCTTCATATATTTTTACCATTTTTACGTACTGTCCTCGATCCTCAGATTCCATGTTAATTGAAAATAATTATTTCTTTGATTCATTCAATAGATAGATAATTTTTCAAATCATTATACTAAAATATGATACATCCCATCATTGATTAAATTATGAATAATAAAGCATTTCAAGGAACAAAAATTAAGCTCCTAAATTCTAATCACACATAAAAATTTGTATACAAAATAAATTATCATTGAATATCTTATTTCAATAGCCATACACAAGTTTTGTATTATTTTTTAAATTTAATTCTAGGCTATAAAATTTAATCAAATTGTGATTGAGGGAAGATGAAATCAAGTTGAAGGTGAACTCATAAATAAAGTGGATCATTTGATAAAATAAGACCAGTCAATTCAAAATGTTGACTTTGTAAAGGGCATGGTTATAAGTTCAGATCACTGCATCCAACAACCTCCTATTCAAACAACAAAGAAGCAGAGCTGCTTAAGTTTCAAACTTATGCAATCACAGAAAGCCCCCACCAATACTCTAGTTAAGCTGTCCTGTACTTGTTCACAAAATCAACTACAGGATTAAGGGCACCAGTTTAGTTCATCAACTTTCCTTGGTTTGACTACAAAGCGTAGCCAAAAAGAAAAAAGAAAAAAAAAAAAAAAAACTATTATTTTCCACTACAAATAGCTTAAACATGTTCCTCGTAAACAAAAGTCGATGCCCCTCAAATTCTACTATGTGCAACGGTCTTACGGTCGCTGTAGATAACCCAAATGCTTAAGGTACCATAATGCCCCTTCTGCAGCATGTTCCCGTGCAGCTTTCTTTTGCCGCTTTGGTTCGCTAAAGCACTCCAAGATTGTCGTGGTGATTGTATCCACTTCCACCACGACTTTGTAGTTGAACCTGCCACAATTTGTTAAAATGATTATCTAGAAATGGTAGATCATGCTGATGTAAACACAAAATAAAACAAAGTTACCATACCAACGCTACTTTCAGAAACTAATAATGCTATTATTTTGTGAGTACGTAAATGAAGATGTTTTTGTTCGGATTATTCTATTGGCAGAGGGAAATTGCTATTTGAGTTAAACTGTTAGAAGAAGCACAGGAAGTTTTCAGTCCTTAAAACTTTCAGCGCAACAAAGCAGAAGCTTCAAACGTAAGCTTCTACTTTGCGGCCCACACGCACATTATAACTTCCCGCGGCAATAAAAGCTTCAAATATTTTGTCTTCCAAAAGCGTTGCTGATGCTTCTTTAAGCAGAGAAAGTGTTCCAGATGCCAAATCAAATAGGTACATAATGGCAAATGCACCTTCTCTAGCATCAGCTTATGGCAAGTAGGCATGGTTGAGCAAGGTGGCCGGCTAAGAATTTCCCACCTAGCTAAGGATATAGGCCTCCTCTCTTTTACTTTTCCATCTCAATTTTAACATCTGAGAGCTGTGCATTTCTTGTTGTCTGACGCAAGTTTGTTTGAACTCGCAGATTTTCTAATTGTTCGTGTAAGAGGCGGCCATGCCTTGTTGCTTTATATTTTGAATGAGCCCAAAAACTTTGCACAAGTTATTGACATAATATCTGTCAAAGTATATAACTTTACATCTTTGGGATCTTTAATTTTGCTTAAAGTTATATATTGCTATTTCAGACTATTTCTTGGAAAACAATTAAGATAGCACTTATTACTTATCATCAGTAGTTACAAAAGCACAAGATATTCCAAAAATGAAGCTAAAAATTCCTGTGCAAAATACATTTTACGGATATGAAATCACACGTGTATATATTTGTCTTCTACGCCTAAAATGCAATGATTCCTTTAGACACGTCAGCAAGAAATATATAAACTGCCATACATCTCCAGAATTGCGAATATCATTGAACTTGAAAACTCACACAGTTACTCACATCAACAGTTGCAAGAACAGAGAATTTTGTCAGCTAAATTTAAGTAACCGTCCCTCCATATGACAACGGTATATCACTAAAATCATGTGCATATGAATTCTCGCATCCCTGTATAGATAGTATGTTGTTTCTTCATACTTCTAAATGTACATATACTGCGGCATAAAGTTTCCATGCATTTAACATGCTTCGTGGGTGTCAATCTAGTATTAGAAATTTCTACATAAAACAGTGAGAAATGTACAAAATTCTATGCAAATCTATTGTCGTCAACCCCGTACAGTAAGCTGTTCCTTTATACACTCAAACTCATTCATAGTGTGCGACAAACTGATGTTTTCGTAAATTTGCAGAATATGTGTATAAACGTCTCCGCTAATATTTTTTATGAGAAAATTCATTGCATTTATTTTGTACAAACTTACATCCTTCCATGGACAGGTCCTTCTTCTTGGCACAATTCAAACAAAGGCGCTTTCCAACAGTTGGAGGCGCAGATCTCGAACAGCTTCATCCTCGCTGTTTTGATTCTGGGAATGCCTACAGATCCAAAGCATAATAAAAACAATTTAATAATTCTAAAAACATTTAAACGATAATTCTTCATTACAGAAGCTTAATATCATCGGTACCCTTTTGACCGCGAGGGTTGGCTTGTTGTCCTTCATTCGCTACTTCTTGATGACCCGCAACTGCTTTATCCTTATCCTTCGTCTTGTGGAGATGCGACTTGCAATGTGTTTCCTCCGAGTCGATGAATAACTTATGGATGTCCGCTGCTAACGGTTGTTGACCTTTTACAACGAATTGCAGCTCCTTCTTCCTAGTGGACCGCATTATTTCCTTCAACGACTCGCTCTTCCGCTTAAAACCAAGAGCCTGGACTGAAAACGAAGTAAATGAGAAATACATATATGCATGATCTATCTAAAAACTCAGTTTCATGCAAGCAGAATAGAGAAAAACAACTGGTAAGCCCAAAATAAACGAATATCTGATCGAATTGAGTCAGCTCAGTTCAGCTCTCAATGAATGTATCTATTCTGTCAATAGTAAAACCAGACAAACTACTAAACCTAACAATCATAGAAGGTACCATGTTTAGTTAAGATTGTTTGGGGATGATGCAATTGCGATTCCGCCGAAAGCAAAGTTTAAGTTCAGTGAGAACAGAAATATTAGTTATGTCAAAAAGAAGAAGCAGTATCAAATTTCTAATTGCTAAAATTGGAACTGAAGAGGATGAGCATCATAAAATGGTCAAGTACCCAGAGTGCCCCAATTGTGGTGTATCATACATTTGATGTTCACAATTGAAAAATGGTGAGGAGGAGAAGATCAAAAGCTGCAGCTAATGTTGAAGAGAGAGCGCCTTACCTGCTGCCCCTCTTCCGTGAAGTTAACCATTCGGAGGGGTGACGAAGAGCAGATCCCCGTAAAACCCTAGAAGGGGATCCTCATCCCTATAAATGCATCGCATGTTTCAATCGAGCCCTCCTAATCTTTTAGATCCCGCAATTAGGCCCTTACCTTTAATTAAGTTTCAAGGATCGTTTGGTAACGAGATAAGACAGAATTAGCTATTACAGAGATAAGTATAAAGTACGGAACTAATATAAAAAAGTGTTTGAAATGGTTTCAGAAATAAGAGATTTTGTGTTTGATATAAAAATAAGGAATAAAAAGAATAAGGAGTTTTAATTAAGGTAAATTACTTTTTTACCCTAAACTTTATTATGTAATAATGAGATGAGAGATGGTGTCTCGGTAGACGTGGAAGAATATTTAAGGAAAAAAAAAAAAATGGTTGATTCTAGTTGTACCGAAACAAACTATACCGATTGATTCCTGATACGTTTGAAAATATAAAAAAAATATCCTTCTTATTTTCGGTTCATCGAATCCAAACAAATCCCAAGTAAATAGTAAATTTTTAATTTAATTATATTTGTAAAATATAATATATACTATATATTATATATAAAATTACTTTATGGAGTGACGTAAAATTACCAATTTTTATATAATTATTCAACCCGTATTTATATTGAAATGTGATCTCAAAATATAAGTATTTTTTTTTTTTGTTTTGGAGCAAATTAATAAACTTTGCAATATGCTTATTTTTTACACTATTTTATCTTAAAAATACATCTTATTTTTCTTTTTATAATTATTTAATTTTTAATGTAATTTTCGCTGAATCTATAAAAGTAATGTTAGAAATTAAAATTCAAAATATTCATATAGGCGTGGGAAAACGGGATCCATCCAGCTGGGGTGAAAGTGCATGGAAAACCCCTCAGCTATTAGTGATTTTGAAATTAGCCTTTAATTTTTTAAAAATTGTTTAGCTTATATTTATTTTTTATTTCAAATTTATAGCTGGTTCAGTTATAAATTTTATCAAATTTAATAATTATAATAATTATAATAATTTTATCAAATTAAATAATCAAAAGTCATTCAACGATTGAAATAAATTTTTAAAATTATTAATGTGAAAATTAATTTTAAATTTAGTCAAATACTATAAAATATAAAAAAAATTTATCTATACAAAATATTTATAAAAAATTAATTTTTATGATTGCACGTTCAACCAAACACACTTTTATTAAGGAATACAAAATTAATCATTCTAAAAAGAATATATATATATATATATATATATATATATATATATATAGCTAGACTGAAATACTATTAATAGTACCAAATCATTGGTGTTATTAAGTTTTTAATCATTGGATTAAAAGATATGTGGTTGAGATGATAGTGGGTCCCTTGGTTTTAATAGGTGGTTAGGAAAATAGTAAAATCTAACGGATAAAAATGATCAAAAAATTGATCTAAAAATAAAAAACTTGATAGCACAAATAACTTAATACTATTAATAATATATAGTAGCCGACTATATATATATATATATATATATTATATAATTAATTGACAGTTGAGGAGGGTTGACGTGTTTTTCGACAACATCCTTATTTATAGTACAACTCTCGAGGATCATATGGAACACTTACGAAAGGTGTTAGAGGTGTTACGGAGACAACAACTGTATGCAAAAAAAATCTAAGTGCTATTTCGGCCAACAACAGGTAGGATATCTCGGATACATTATAACCCCGGAAGGAATAGCCACAGGTACCAAGAAGATCGAAGCCAT
This sequence comes from Tillandsia leiboldiana, assembly GCA_029204045.2. Classification (NCBI taxonomy): domain Eukaryota; kingdom Viridiplantae; phylum Streptophyta; class Magnoliopsida; order Poales; family Bromeliaceae; genus Tillandsia; species Tillandsia leiboldiana. The sequence continues at coordinate 3,733,065 of CM055060.1, forward strand.
GGTGAATTGGCCAACACCAAAATCACTCAAGGGTTTAAGGGGTATCCTCACAATCACTGGATATTACCGGAGGTTCATAAAAGACTATGGGAAAGTGAGTAAACCCTTAACAGAACTCCTTAAGAAGGATCAATTCAAGTGGGATGAAGGTGCACAAAGGGCTTTTGACAACTTGAAGGAGATTGTCGAATCGTTGGCGCTAACCATTAATCCCAAAAGCACGAGCTGTTAGAAATACGCAACCAATTCACTTAAAGCGTACAGACACATCGCTCACGGGTCTCGACCGGACTCAACCCACCTGGACGTTGGGTCTATTGTTGGGCCTCTTGCCGTTAGGTCTATTGTGGACCGCAGCCCCACTCAACTTATTGTGTTCACCCAATTCAACTTATTAGCCTCCTGGACCTATTGTCACATGCAGGAGTTAGACCTATTTTTTAACCCATAAATAAATAGCCAACAAAGATGATGACCAAGGCACCTTTCACCATAGAAGTGGATGCTTGTGGGCGAGGTTTGCGAGCTGTTTTATCGCAAGAAGGAAAACCCATTGCCAACTTAAGCAAAGCTATCAGCAGTCGAAACATGGGACTGTCAACCTATGAGAAGGAATTTTTAGCAATACTGTTAGCAATTAACAAATGGAAGCATTACCTCGGTCCTCGACAATTTATAATAAAAACGGACCACCAGAGTTGTTATAAAAACAGGATAATGGAAGGTTTTAAGAAGGGGAGAGTTGTTATACCTAAAAAAAATGAAAAAGGCTAAATTACAGAAAATCCCCCTATAATATACCGCTTTTTCATTTTGCCCCCCTGTCTTTCAAAAGCCTACATTTTGCCCCCTCGTAATTACGAAATTATTTTTAGGGGGCAACGGGACTAACAGAACCTGTGAAATGATGATAATGCCCTTATCCCTTATCCCTTATCCATGTGCTTTACGATACGCAGAAGACGCAGCCCAGCGTCCGTGGCGGCGGTGGCGGGGAACGGGGCGCGGATATCGCTGCTTCCGACGTACATATCAGATTTGAAATCGGGGCCGGAGCGGAACCTCGGCGTCGTCCCCTTCGTGTGGGAGTAGCGCGCGGGCCAGCCCAAGGCCGGCGCTGGCGCGGGCGCCGCACAGCCACCGGCGGCGCCACGGCCCCCGCCCGTGAAGCTCGGGAGCAGCGTCCGCACTTGTCGGCACCAGCCTCCCACGCCTCCCGATGATGAGGCGACGCCGGCTTCGCCAGATCGGGTTGCCCAGGGAGCTGGACCCCGCGCGGACGCGTGAAGTGTCCGCACGACAGCCTATGGGGGCCCGCCACGTGGCGGCCCCCCCTCACCCCGCACTGACCAGCGCCAGAGGAGGCGCGCGTGCTGCGCGCAGTGGTGCGACTAGTGGGGCGCCGCCACGTGGTGCCCCACCAGCCTCTGGCCGCCCGGGATACCAACACGTGGCCCATCGCCGGGGAGGGCCCGGGCGGCGAGTGCGCCGACGATCGTCGGGGAGGAAGGTACAGATAAGAGGAAGAAGAGTAGAAGGGACAAAGAAGAGGGGGTGATGAGGGGTATTTTCGGTATATCATTTCAGAAATTGACAGCTCACTGACGGAATTCTGATGGCGGGGGTAAATACACAATTTCGTAATTACGAGGGGGCAAAATATAGATTTTTAAAAGACAGGAGATAAAGTAAAAAAGCGGTATATTATAGGAGGTTTTGTGTAATTTAGCCAATAAAAAAAAATATATATCCTTTTAAGCAGCAGCATATGGAACAAGTAATAGGCATCAATAGAAGGAAGCGTACCGTCTTAATCTACATTTCCCCTCATCCTCCCTTGTTCATACTCAATCCTCCAATTTCTCGTTAATCCCTCACAACAGGGGAGGCTGGGTTGGCAAGGGTTTGGGAAATCTTTGGGTTTTTTTAGATGAATATTTGAAATATTTGAAATATTCGGCAGATAAAAAATATAATAAAATAAAAAATTAAGTATAAATTTTTTATTTAAAAATATCAGCAAAAATTAATTTTAACCGAATTTATTATTTTGGTGAAGTGATTTATTTTTTATCTAACTAATATATAACAATATTTTTTTATTAAATATTTTATATATTTTTTTAATTTTTTTTCTTTTTAGATGAATATTTATAGATTATATCTCACTGCTATCTACTAATATTTAATTATTATATTATTTTCTATTTATTGCAACTAACTATTTTGAAATTTGAAACGTTTATATATATATATATATATATATATATTTCATATTCTCGCTAGAAGTTCTAAAATAGAGACACTGTAGATTTCGTCTTTCTATTTGGTAAGTTAATCATATTTATTTATTATTAGCTTATAATATTTTTTCTCTTTTTTTTTTCCTTTGAGGGGCTATTTGGTTCATCAGAAAATTAAAAAAACATAATTTTTTTATCAAAATTTTATCCGTTTGATAAAAAAAAAAAAAATTTAGGTAAAATAATTTTTTTTTCTCGAAAAAAGGTTTTCTAAAAAATAATTGTAATGGCAATCCTTTTTTTTTCAATTTTTTTTTGCTCGTTTGGATTCCCAAAAAATCAACATTTTTGGAAAAAAAATATATTCATATTTTATGAAAAACTAGTTTTTTCACTTAAAAAAAACGAAAATAATAATTTCTTATAAAATCTTAAAAAAAAATTCAAAATAAGTAGTTTTATATTATTTTATAAAAAATCTACGGATTTGTGTTTTTATTTATTTATTTATTTATTTATTATTTGACTTTACAATAGTACAAATTTCAATACAAATTTAATAGTAAAATCTTCACAAGCATAAATTGACTTATACTTTTAAAATTATATAAACTCTATTATATATATATATATATATATATATATATATATATATATATATATATATATATATATATATATATATATATGATTATTATTATAAGTATAGAAGTGCAATGTGATGGAAGAAGGATCGGCGCAAAAGAGGAGGAGAAGATTGCACCACCTGGAGAAGAAAGATAATGAGAAGACAGAGACTGCAACAGATTGCATTAGTCTTCTTCCTGATCATCTCCTCTACGAAATCTTTGCCTTTCTTCCCACCAAAATTACCGTCAGCACCACTCTCCTCTCCCGGTGATGGCGGACGGTCTGGACGACGTCCCCTGACCTCTCCATCACCCGACACTCCTCCTCATTCATCGACTTCGCACTCGGCCTTCGCGACTCCGCCGTCCCTCTTCGCACCTTCTCTTTCGTCATGTCCGATGAAGCCACCATCGTTTACCCCGACAAACTCCACTCTTGGATCTGCTGCGCCGCCAGCTCCGCACTGCAATGCCTCACCATCACCATCTGTCTTCTCGTCGGCAGCACTTACTTTCCCTATCCGGACTTCGACATTATACCCTCGACGGTCTTCCGCCTGCCCACGTTAAGAGTGCTCGTGCTTTCCTTCCGGGGAGGAAAAACGCCCGTCAAATGGCCTGCAACTGCTTTCCTACCTTCTTTACAGATGCTCGATCTCGCTGACCTAAATTTAATTCTCGCGGGCAAGGACGCGATCTCGAAAAGATGCCCGGTGCTCAAGCACTGGCGGATGTCGCTCTGCACCACCATGAATTGCGAGTTCGACGTGAACTGCCTGTTGCTGGAGGTTTTCGAGCTGACGACGTGCATTGGGCCGGCGGGGGTGATTAGTATGTGCGGGTGCAGCCTCAGGGAGGTGAGGGTGCGGCAGGAGTTCGCGGACTCCGCTCCGCCTTACCTAAAGATGTCGGCGCCGGGTCTCCAAACTCTGGAGTGGCACGGCCCGCTGCCGCGCTCCTTTGCCGCCGTCAGCGACTTCTCCTTCCCGATTCTCTCGACTCCTCCCTCACCATGCTAACATCGGAGGATACGCTCGGCGATCTTGATCTGAAGAAAACGCTGCTGGACGGGGGCGGCTGCCACAAGCTTTCCATGCTCAGAATCAATCGGCTAATCTTGCTGACACGTCGTATAACCAAAGTATCATTCTATACCGAATTTTTTTTTTGTTCAATTTATACAAATTTTTTAATTATTAATAAAGTTTTGTTTGGATGTTGAAATTAGATATTTAATATTTTTTTTTGGGGCAATTTCCTACATATCCCTAAAAATTTTTCTGTTTTCAGATTTACCCCTCTTAGAAGGCTAATATTAAAACTACCCTTCTTACGTTCCAACTTCTTTCCAAAATACCCCTGAAGTTAAACTCTGTTAGTGTACCGTTTGGAACTGCCATTATCTGTGTGTAATTACTATTTTGCCTTTTCAAATATACCCTAAACCCTAAAACCCTAAACCCCAAAACCCAAAAACCCTAAATCCTAAACTCTAAAACTCTAAACCCTAAACCCTAAAACCCTAAAAAATCCTAAACCCTAAACCCTAAAACCCTAAACCCTAAACCCTAGAACCCTAACAAACCCTAAACCCTAAACCCTAAAACCCTAAACCCTAAAAAATCCTAAACCCTAAACCCTAAACCCTAAACTCGGGCAAAATAGGTATATCTGATAGTTTTCAACTCCGATTATTATTTAACTCTAGTTTAACCCTAGTTAACTTAACAAAAGGAAACGGTAGGGGTATTTTTAATAACGGCGGAACGTATAAAAATAAGAGGGGCAAATCAGATATTTCTTCATATTTCAGGGGTACACAGGCAATTATCACTTTTTTTTATACTGATGATATATATATATATATAAATTAAATAATACAGGTGTTGGGAAAATTAGTTCTTAGTAGCATCAATCATGAAAATCTTCCAGATCAGGAATATGAGAATCTCAAGCATTTGGAATTGGCTGCTTACTTTGGAGGATTTGATTCGCTGGGTGTTGCATTCTTACTCAGGAAGTTCTCTAGGATAGAGACACTGTAAATTTCTCTAAGCGGAGGATGTTCTAAAGATTTTGTAAGTAATCAAATTTTAAATTTTCCCATTTTCATTTTTGCTCTAAATTTTATCATAGTCGTCGTAGCGGAATAGAGTAAAATTTTCTAAATAAAATTCATTAACGAAGAAAAAAATTACACCGACTCTTATTCTATAATAGAATAGCTTCAATTCGAATCTTTATTCTGAATCTCTCACATCCTTCTTTCATCTAATATTTAAATTTTAATAAATTTATTTCTAATAGATTTAAATATTAATTTTAATTCTACTATAAATTTAACCAATTTATGAGGAATAATTTGAAATTTAACCAATTTATTTACTTTGTCTCAATCTAAAACTTAACAATACTTTATAATTTTTCACAAAAAATTAATAATTATGCAAGTTTGATAAAATTACTTCTTAACACTTTTACATCTTGCTTAAATATCTCTTAAAACGTAGGATAGAAATATTATTCAATAAAATGTTTGGTAACAGCAAAAAAAATATTTATTTATTTAAAGTATGTTAAACTAATCCACTCTAATCAAACAAAAAAAAAATCATCATTTTTGGGCTTCCTCGCTTTCAAAACATGTTAAAATTTGAATTTTAAATTTTAACATAAAATTTATATTTTAAAATTTTAAATTTTAAAATTTAAACCTAGGTTATAAATTTAAAATTTGAAAGCTAGAGTTAACAAATTTCCTAGAAAATTTTGAGTAAATTAAAAGAATGAATTCCAAACTTCAAAAGTTCTAGTAGTTAATTCAAAATACAACATCTTTATATTTTTTCCGATCTTTTCTCTTCCTCTATTATTTATTTATTTATTTATTTTATTTATTTTATTTTTTTTGCCCTTTCTCTAGTCTCAGTCTGTGGTGACCCGGATCTCTGCAGGGCTTCTACAGCGTGACCAGCAACTTTTGGAGGCCTATGTAGCGTGTCGGCGGTGTTTCTGCACTAAATTGGACACAAGTGTTGGACTTCGGGTGTTAAATGGATCATATAAGTGACGGAGGACCCCGTTGGATGTTTAGAAGCAATTTCGCGCGAAGCGGATATTAAAAATGGGCTCAGCGCGAAGTTTGGACCAAGAAACACCTTTCCGGATGCCTTCGGCAATTTTTAAGAATGAAATTTGGCAAATCGGACACCGGATTTGGACTCAGCGCGCGAAAACGATCAAAATGGACTATTTACATGCATTTTTCGGAGTTTGCTACAGTAATTACTGTTCACTGGCCGGAACAGTGTTTCCGGCGATCGCCGGCGGCGGCAGGCAGCGGCGGAAGGCGGCGGTGCAGGCTCGGGCAGGCGGTGCGCGGCCGCGGGCAGGCACACGGGCGCGCGAGCAGGTGCGCGGTCCACGGACGAGGCGTGCACCAGGGGAGGACACGTGGCGGCTTGCTATTGGAGCGGTGTTGTGCGCGCGGTCCATGCAAGGAGCGGAGCAGGTGACCGGGGCAGGTGGCCGTACGCGCGGGGCAGGCGGGCAGCAGGTGGGCAAGGTTCCCGAGGCGTTGACGCGGGGGACCCGTGCGTGGGAGCGCCACGTGTCAGCGCGTGGTTGGCTGGCGCCAACCACCGGCACTGTGGACGCGGGCCACGTGGCACAGCGTGGGTTGCTAGATTTGCTGTTTGCTGGTTCGGGGTGACGTGGCGCACTGTGGTGGATTCGGGCGCTGATGGACGGCCCAGATCGGGCGCACTGTGTGCGCCCGAATATTTCCGGGCGCCCGAAAAGTTGGACAGGGAGGGAATTTCTGGATTTGTTCAGTTTTGGCTATAAATACCTCCCTTTGGCCTGCAGTTTGAGGCTTTTCCCGAGCTCTTCTCTCTTGGCAACCTTAAGCAAAGTTGTTCATCTTCCTGTGGAGCATCTCGTGGAGAAGTTTGGGAATTTTTGGTGGCACGCACTTCGAGGTTTGCGGCTCTTCGGCGCAGTGCAACTTTCCTTCACCGGTGATCCCCTTCGTCGCGTTTCGGTGCGCAGGCTCCCTTGGCTTACTCAGACCATCTTTTTCGATGATTTTTGTGGCAGCGCGTTCACGAGAGGTAAGGCTTCGTTTTTTGTATTAATTACTTCTCCGCATTTCGAGTTTTGGCACAGTTCCCGAGGCATCTCTGAGCCACTATTTTGCTGGTGGATTCTTGGACAGCGGAGGCTTGTCGGATTTTTATCTCTGCGCTCGTGTATCGGAATGAGACGTTTAAAGACTCAATTGATATCTACTCTTCGAGACGAACGCGCCCGTATTTTTATTAGATTTTTATGAGGTCATTTCGAGGGTGAGAATTAAGCTTCTTTACTGCTATCTTTTCAGCAGAACTGTGTTCTTGAGGGAATGGCTCCCAATATTGTCCGAATTGTTTCTTGGCCTACAGGTATCAGAACGGGGCGTTTAAAAAGTCGATTTGGGGCTACTCATCGCGAGGATCGCAACCGCGCTTTTTATGGAATTTTTGGAGGTCTGTATACAGGTGAAAATCTCCCTCCTCTCTGCTGGTTGGTAAAAACAGCGTGTGCTATTTTTGGGAATATGTGGTAATTGGTTATTAATTGTTGGTGAGGTTGTTGATTGGAACAGAGGTTGTGCGGCTGTTTACCGTGGATGCGGTTTTGGCAGATTTTGGATTTCGTGTGGCTGCGTACTTCACCGACTTCAGCTTTTGCCTGCGGAATGCGTTTCAGGTGGGTGCTTTATTCTGAGAACCAGTAGACGGTCCTCTAATTCTACATGTTAGAATTGCGTGCAGGTGTAGGGTACAATACCTGGGATTGATCGGTAAGCTTAACAATGTTGACTTTATGAGAATGGCAAGTTAGTTCTTCATATTATGACAATGGTATTAATCAGATATTCATGTTGATGATTAGTGGAAGCTTACCTAAGGCAAGGTTACCCTATATGATTAATTATCATGCCATGTTAGCACATAACCTTTTTATAAGGCTGATTTTTGCAATGGGATAGGATTATGTAGTTATGTGCAGGTTCTACTCTGAGGAGCGATTATGGATCGGGAATTATGGACAGGTATAGTCATTGTTAATTTTGGCATGAGGTTTATTTTCTTATTTCTTCTTTGAAGACAAATGCATGCTTGTGTGGACATATAGTTAGGCCCCCTTTTATTGCTACACTACTTATTGGAACTTGACGTAGAAGAAACCATGCTTTTTCTTTCTCCTTCTTTGTTAGTTAGGTGGTCGGTGTTGCTCGGGTTCGAGCAGGGGTCTGGGTAGTGTAGTCGGGACTTTGTATCTGGGACAGGTTGGTTTAGTTGTGGGACTTCGCGGCAATCGCGGATATTGGGCGGTTGACCGGATACTTATCTATGCACCAGATTGGGTATCAGTTTTCTCTAGTGGATGGAGTTTCCCACTTATCGTTTAGTTTGTATCCGATTGAGATCGGGTCTTTCGTTAGTGGATGAGTTTTCCCACTTTGATCAGAGTCGTGATCCAGTCCTGCTATATTGAGACACTTGACAGAGATACTTGTTACTGAGTTACTTTACTCGTGTGGGTCGCTCCCCACGAGTGCCACTCCGGAGTAGGCGATTTACACATCGGCCAGTGAGTGCCAGATATTGGTTATTGGCCAGTGAGAGCCAGACCTTCTTTATCGGTCAGTGAGTACCGATTTGCGAGCAGATACTTGAGACAGTTTGAGCAGGCAGTATCGGGTTTTATACCGGTTCATTCGATTTGGGTTGTTGGATCAGGTACTTTTATTGTTACACTTATGTCATGGGGACTGAGTGGAGTCTAGTGGCTGTGTGTAGACCAGTGCTAGTGTATATGGGAATCGTTTGGGGTTTGACGGTGGTCCCGTGGTCGTTGTGAGTTCTTTGACCATTGTGTGAGAGGTTGAGCATCTTGAGTCTATCCGTTCTGAGAGAGAGGGCATGAATTTTGACTATAGCCTGCATGAGCCACTACTCGATAGCGAGTTAGTCCGTTTGGACGCCCTACGTAATTTCTGCCCGTCAGCGGGAGGTGGTTGTAGGTGGGCGCAGGTTTGACTGGACCCGATGTGGCAGTCAGCTCGATTGGGTCGATTGAGCACCACGTGTGCGAGTGTTGCATATCTTTATCAGAGTTTCCCCATTTGAGCTTTTAGATAGAGGCATGGTAGCTGTAGAGTGTCTCCAGCTTCTTCTTTCAGTTTTATTGCATTGGTCATCTTTTACCTCTTGTGGACTTGGTGGGCAGATCGTCGGGCCTGGTGGCGACACCCACTGAGAACTCCTTTTTGATGTAGTTCTCACACCCGTTGGGGGTTTCCCCCCATTTTTTGTCCCTTCTCTCCTTTGTTTTGCAGAGTCTTAGCGGGTGTTGCTGATTCTGCGGTTGCTGTCCGAGGCGAGGGAGTCGCGAGCTAGATCCCTACCTATCTTTGGAGAGTAGCGGTACCCCTTTCAGAGGAGATCTTCAGTACAGTCGGTAGATTAGTGTTTTTATTTTCTCTTTGAGAGACTGATGTATTGTGAGGATCTGACTTGTACTGAGAGTCTGTACACTGAAGTATCACTTATTTATTCTGGATTACCTCCCTGTTGAGCCCAGAGTTTTTGTATTTGAGGTTATTGTATGATTATCATTTATGGGAGATGGACTTTGTACCTTTAGTTCCAGTTGTACAGATCATTGGTTTTAATTTTTCAGCAGTTTTATATTTTAGCTCTGATATCTGTTTAGCTGTAGCACTTTTCTTGTAGGTAGGATGCTTCGCCTATGCGGGTTTGGCATAGGTGGCGGATCTGTTGGCGAGCCCGGGTCGCAGTTTCGACCCCGGGGCATGACAGATTAGAGTGGTATCAGAGCCTAGGTTGTAGGTCATGGTGGACTTAGAAACCCTAGGCTTGAGGTTGGACCCTAGGATGACTTCGTGAGAGTCGTGATTTGTAGCGAGAGTCCTGATTGAGTCTTACACCTCTCCCAAGGGACGGGATGAGCGATTGGCATGTTTATTCTCCAAAGTAGTTATGTTGGCTGCAGACAACATAACGCTGTGGAATGGGTGGCATGCTCTAGACTTTCGCCGGATTGGGTCGAGCGTTGTGGTGTGCTGATTTGTGGTTTCGTCGTGGCGAGCGGTGTCTCCCCGACGCTGGGTTTGGGACCCTTGTGCATCCTGTCATGGCAGTTGTCACGCCCCGGGGCGATACTGCGCCCCGGCTCGCCAACAGATCCGCCGCCCATACGGGAAGCCCCGTATAGGCGTAGCGACTAACCTGCAAGGAAACATCTACACTAGCAGATATCAGAGCTGAAAGAGAAAAGCTGGAAAGAAAATACATAAAATAAAACTACAACTCTTAAATAAACAGACCATCCTCACCAGAATACAGGAGTCTCTCATAAAAGCAGGAAAGGAAGGTACAACTCAAAACCTCACTACAAAAGTCACTCGACATAACACACACCAAAATGGAACTGGGGTACATCTACTCACACACAGAAGACGACAGGAGGGGATCTATCTCGCGACGCCCTTACCTCGGTCAGAAGGAGCTGGATCAGCAACAGGAGCTGCAGGAACCGGAGCAGAAGTCCCTGGGGAGAAAACACCACGACGGGTGTGAGAACTACATCCCACAGTAGTTCTCAGTGGGTGCCGCCAACAAGCCCGACGGTCTGCCCACTAAGTCTACCAGAGGCAAAGGTAACATATGCAGTGCTATAAGGAAAGCTGGGAAAGGTAACTCTACAGCTACTATGCCTCTATCTAGATGCTCAACAGTGGAACAGAAAGAACATAATGCCACAACTAACTCTCCTCCCTGATCACCCAATCAAAACTGACTGCCACATCGGGTCCAGTCAAACCTGCGCCAACCTACTGCCGTTACGTCCCGGAGGAGCGGACTTACGTAGGGCGTCCGTGGCTGCCAACAAAAGCACAGCCAGAGGGACCACTGCAACAACAAGTCGCTAAAGAACATCTCAAACTCACACCGGTACACAACCCGGTCTCGCCTACTCCGGAGTGGCCCTCGAGGGGAGCGACCCGCTCGAGTCAAAGTAACCCATAAGTATCACTGTATAGTATCACTGTAAAGCTCAAATGTGGCTCATGCAGGCTATGATCCAATCCTCGATCAATAAGATCGACTACCAAACAAATCACTGACTCACACACTAGCTGGAATCTACGCAGCTGAAACCCACTGTCTCTCTGACAGTTTCCAAGAACCCAGATCTACCATCACTATCACTCTCCCAAAGAAATCAAATCTATAGACTGCTATCAACTCCACTCGGTCCCCAGACACGAGTGCAAATGCATCCCACAACCAACCGACCTCTCGGCCCACAACTCGGGCGAGGAAAAGCTAAGTCCATAGTGAAATGAAGTATCGTGATGTGGAATGTCTAGAGCAATAAAAACCTAGCCCAAGTTGGAGTTTTTCTACAGACTGGCTGAACATGATACATATGACAGGGGTGCTAGGTCAAATTCCAAGATTTCATTACTTAACATAGTGCAGGAATCAAAAGATTCAACAACTAATATACAAGATACAACATACAGTTTTACACATGCTAATACTCCAATTTCTAACATGCATGATCCTACACACATAGAATTAGTACACAGTCCAGAGTTCTTGGAAGCAAGGTCACCCACCTGAAAGTGCTAACTGTCCAAAATCGCACAGCTGAGAAAGCCCACAACTGTCAAATCACAAATCCCACCAAGCCAACAACACGGTAGAAGTGCTCACAAACTCCTGGGTACAAACATACACCAAAATTACACTTTAATTCACACAAATTCCACATTCCCAAAATCTGTGGTGAACAGTCCCATTAACACGAAATTTTCACCTGAAAAACTTCCTCCAAAAATTCCAATAAAAATATGACGGCGATCATCACGAAGACTAGATGTCGATAGAGTCCTGAAACGTCGAATTCCGATGTCCGGATGAGGAGATAAAAATCCGACAAGTAGGTGCTGTCCAAATCAACCAACAGTCGCAAAGGGGGTTAAAAATGTACCCAGAACCCCAAGAAAAGCTCGGATCCAGAAAAAGTGTCCAACACGAAAAATGTAGATTTACCTCTTACGAAACCGTCACCGCAGAAATCGTCCAAAAATAATGTCGGGGTAGCCCGGTAGACCTCCCGGACTAAACTGCGACGGAAATGGGCCTCCAACAGTAGATCGTCGCTCCGCACCCCGATGTAGAAGTCGCCGTCGTCGCGGCCTCCAAAAATTCTGAACCTTTGCCAAAAGATGCACAAGAGGGAGAGGAAGAGAATTGGTGAAGGGCTCCAAGTGAAAAGCTTTCGGGAAAAGCTTCAAAACGAGGCCCCTTGAGGCCTTTTTATAGGCCTCACCCGAAACAGCCCGGAAAAACAAGTCAATGGGCTTTGGGCCCAAAATTTCGGGCGCCCGGAACATTCGGGCGGCTACAGTGTTGGGCCGGCCCAACACTGTTCACGCCCGAATCCACCAGGAGCCGCCACGTGGCCCGCCGAACAGCAAACAGCTGTTCGGCCCACCCACTGGCTGCCACGTGTGTAGTGGCCCAAATTCCCATGCAGCGTTCTTCCGATGAATCCACTGTTAGAGCACCTAGCGTTGGTGTATCTGGCCCATGGTGCGTCAATGGGATGCCACAGATGGACCCTGTGTGTTATTATTAGCTGTGTAGGCCTTCGGCTGAGTTTGCCGAAATTTCGGAAAAGATTTAGGCCCAACAGAGGTCGGAAATGGATTCAGCACGGAAAAACGCTTGAAAACGGCTATTTGCTTGTTTATTTCTGAGTCCGGATGCCCAAAAACGGACTCCCGGAAGTTTTCAGTGGAAAATGGTGCATGGGAGGGGCCGTAGACCGCCGGGATGCCACGTGGCGGCCTGTCATTGGCCGGTTCAGGATGCGCGGTCCACAGAGCTGCGCGGCGGGGTGCACAGACCCGGCGCATGGACACGTGGCACCGCCTGATTGGCGGGCGCAAGGCGCGCGGTCTACCGGGTGAGCGCGGCGGTGCATGGACCAATGCGGGGCCACGTGGCAGCCTCCGGTTGGTCGGTGCATGCGGCGTGGTCTACTGAATTCCTGTTGAATGCGTGGACCGGGTGTAGGGGACACGTGTCGCCCTCTGGTTCGCGGGCGCACCGTGCGCGGCGCACGGAGTCGGGGTCGGTGCCTCGGGGCGCGTGCCCACGTCGGGGCCATGCCGCGCGCCCGGCGCGGCCGCCGACCGGTCAGCGGGTCAACCGGGGTGGACACGTGTCGTCCGCTGATTGGCGGGCGCCAACCGCCTCACTGTGCGGGGGCGGGCCACGTGGCAGCCAGCGGGTGGGCCGAACAGCTGTTTGCTGTTCGGCGGGCCACGTGGCGGCTCCTGGTGGATTCGGGCGTGAACAGTGTTGGGCCCGGCCCAACACTGTAGCCGCCCGAATGTTCCGGGCGCCCGAAATTTTGGGCCCAAAGCCCATTGACTTGTTTTTCCGGGCTGTTTCGGGTGAGGCCTATAAAAAGGCCTCAAGGGGCCTCGTTTTGAAGCTTTTCCCGAAAGCTTTTCGCTTGGAGCCCTTCACCAATTCTCTTCCTCTCCCTCTTGTGCATCTCTTGGCGGAAATTCAGAATTTTTGGAGGCCGCGACGACGGCGACTTCTGCATCGGGGTGCGGAGCGACGATCTACTGTTGGAGGCCCATTTCCGTCGCAGTTTAGTCCGGGAGGTCTACCGGGCTACCCCGACATTATTTTTGGACGATTTCTGTGGTGACGGTTTCGTAAGAGGTAAATCTACATTTTTCGTGCTGGACACTTTTTCTGGATCCGAGCTTTTCTTGGGGTTCTGGGTACATTTTTAACCCCCTTTGCGACTGTTGATTGATTTGGACAGCACCTACTTGTCGGATTTTTATCTCCTCATCCGGACATCGGAATTCGACGTTTCAGGACTCTATCGACATCTACTCTTCGCGAGGATCGCCGTCATATTTTTATTGGAATTTTTGGAGGAAGTTTTTCAGGTGAAAATTTCGTGTTAGTGGGACTGTTCACCACAGATTTTGGGGAATGTGGAATTTGTGTGAATTAAGTGTAATTTTGGTGTATGTTTGTACCCAGGAGTTTGTGAGCACTTCTACCGTGATGTTGGCTTGGTGGGATTTGTGATTTGACAGTTGTGGGCTTTCTCAGCTGTGCGATTTTGGACAGTTAGCACTTTCAGGTGGGTGACCTTGCTTCCAAGAACTCTGGACTGTGTACTAATTCTATGTGTGTAGGATCATGCATGTTAGAAATTGGAGTATTAGCATGTGTAAAACTGTATGTTGTATCTTGTATATCAGTTGTTGAATCTTTTGATTCCTGCACTATGTTAAGTAATGAAATCTTGGAATTTGACCTAGCACCCCTGTCATATGTATCATGTTCAGCCAGTCTGTAGAAAAACTCCAACTTGGGCTAGGTTTTTATTGCTCTAGACATTCCACATCACGATACTTCATTTCACTATGGACTTAGCTTTTCCTCGCCCGTGTTGTGGGCCGAGAGGTCGGTCGGTTGTGGGATGCTTTTGCACTCGTGTCTGGGGACCGAGTGGAGTTGATAGCAGTCTGTAGATTTGATTTCTTTGGGAGAGTGATAGTGATGGTAGATCTGGGTTCTTGGAAACTGTCAGAGTGACAGTGGGTTTCAGCTGCGTAGATTCCAGCTAGTGTGTGAGTCAGTGATTTGTTTGGTAGTCGATCTTATTGATCGAGGATTGGATCATAGCCTGCATGAGCCACATTTGAGCTTTACAGTGATACTATACAGTGATACTTATGGGTTACTTTGACTCGAGCGGGTCGCTCCCCTCGAGGGCCACTCCGGAATAGGCGAGACCGGGTTGTGTACCGGTGTGAGTTTGAGATGTTCTTTAGCGACTTGTCGTCGCAGTGGTCCCTCTGGCTGTGCTTTCGTTGGCAGCCACGGACGCCCTACGTAAGTCCGCTCCTCCGGGACGTAACGGCAGTAGGTTGGCGCAGGTTTGACTGGACCCGTTGTGGCAGTCAGTTTTGATTGGGTGATCAGGGATGAGAGTTAGTTGTGGCATTATGTTCTTTCTGTTCCACTGTTGAGCATCTAGATAGAGGCATAGTAGCTGTAGAGTTACCTTTCCTAGCTCTCCTTATAGCACTGCATATGTTACTTTTGCCTCTGGTAGACTTAGTGGGCAGACCGTCGGGCTTGTTGGCGGCACCCACTGAGAACTACTGTGGGATGTAGTTCTCACACCCGTCGTGGTGTTTTCTCCCCAGGGACTTCTGCTCCAGTTCCTGCAGCTCCTGTTGCTGATCCAGCTCCTTCTGACCGAGGTAAGGGCGTCGCGAGATAGATCCCCTCCTGTCGTCTTCTGTGTGTGAGTAGATGTACCCCAGTTCCATTTTGGTGTGTGTTATGTCGAGTGACTTTTGTAGTGAGGTTTTGAGTTGTACCTTCCTTTCCTGCTTTTATGAGAGACTCCTGTATTCTGGTGAGGATGGTCTGTATATTTAAAAGTTGTAGTCTTATTTTATGTATTTCTTTCCAGCTTTTCTCTTTCAGCTCTGATATCTGCTAGTGTAGATGTTTCTTTGCAGGTTAGTCGCTACGCCTATACGGGGCTTCCCGTACGGGCGGCGGATCTGTTGGCGAGCCGGGGCGCAGTATCGCCCCGGGGCGTGACAGATTAGAGTGGTATCAGAGCCTAGGATGTAGGTCTTGGAGGACTTAGGAACCCTAGGCTTGTGGTTGGACCCTAGGATGATTCGCGTGAGAGCCGTGATTTTAGCGAGAGTCCTGATTGGATTTCTAACTCTCCCGAGCGGTTCGGGGTGAGCGATTGACATGTCTTCCTTCGGTGACAACTATGTTGGCTGCAGACAACATAGTACTTCGGAAAGGGGGACATGCCTTCTGACTTTCGCTAGATTGGGTCGAGAGATGATTTGGGTTCTGATTGTTTGCCTTGTCCCTCAGGTGGGGATGCCTCCTCGACGCTCGATGGTGACGCGTTCGCAGCCTTCGTCCTCTGAGCCCGAGCAGGAGGACTCGGAGCAGGGACAGCAGAGCGAGGTTTTGGAGCTCCGTGCCCAGGTGGCACAGTTGGCTGAGGCGTCTCGACGCCAGGAGGAGGCTGTGAGTCGGTTGACGCTCTTGTTGGAGCAGAGAGCGCAGCCGGCGGTGGTACCCCCTGAGAGTTCTCCGGTGCCTTCTTCCCCTGTGGTGGCACCCCCGGTTGTGCAGCCTGCACCAGCAGTTCCGGCTGAGCCTGTTTCCAGTAGGCCACCGTCTGGGACGACGGGATCTTTGACTTTGGCAAAGCAGCAGGTTTTGGTGGGTCTTTTGTTGAGGTTTCGCAAGTTCGATCCACCCCGCTTTTCGGGCATGAGTGCTGAGCCGTGGGCGGCTGAGTCTTGGGTTACAGCTATGGAGCGCCATTTCGAGAGCCTTTTTATTGATGAGAGGTTTCGAGTTCTGTTGGCTACTCATTTTCTGGAGAGCAACGCCGAGGCATGGTGGCGGCGTGTGCGACCCGCAGGTCCGCCTGGGACCCAGTTTATCTCTTGGGCAGAGTTTCGCGGTATGCTTCTTGGGGCCTTCTTTCCCGAGAGCGTTCGACAGAGCTTGGAGGAGCAGCTGAGGAATCTCCGCCAGGGAGATAGGCCCGTACACGCGTACATAGCCGATTTCAATCGGCTGTTGGCTAGTATGCCCCACGTGGCCAGAGATGAGACCCACCGGATCTACATGTTCGAGAGAGGGTTGCGTCGGGACATTTATCAGTTGGTCCGCTCCCTCAGATTACAGACTTTAGAGGCCTCGATGGAGCAGGCACTTTATGTGGAGGGTGGTGAGGCCGTGATGGCAGAGGTGACTCCAGCCCCCGTTGTGACTCCTGGGGCGAAGCGCCCCGCGCAGTTTGAGGAGGGGCAGTCGAGTAGACAGGGACCCCCGAGACCACCCGTTTCCACTCTCAGGGACGGGGGTATCAGGGGCGGCAGAGATCTGGGGGATCTCGTCAGTTCCAGCAGCAGCAGCATCGACCACCTCGACAGCAGCAGTCTTCTCAGCAGCAGCAGCCTTCGCAGCAGCAGCAGACTTCGCGGCAGCCGCGCCCCGACCGTTGTATCATCTGTGGAGGACCGCACTCACCAGCCCAGTGCCCGCAGAGTCAGGGCCGCTGCTTCCGTTGCGGGCAGACCGGTCACTTCGCGAGGGCGTGCCCCAGGGCAGGTTACCCAGCTCCTTCATCAGCTTCTGCATCCTTCGTTCCTCGTCAGTCAGCAGGACCTTCGGCGACCTCCGGTAGGCCAGATTTTGCTCCATCGTCCTCGCGACAGCCAGAGCGACATCCCCCGGCGCCGAGCGGTCGAGTCTATGCCGCTCAGGTAGAGGATGCTATAGCAGCAGAGCATGTCGTCGCAGGTATTATTTTGATTTCTGCAGTTCGTACTCGTACTCTCTTTGATACCGGTGCATCGCATTCTTTTATCAGTAGAGCATTTGCATCCCTTCATGGTATAGAGGTAGTTTCTTTATCGCATGCATTAGAGGTTCAGATACCAGATCATGTCTTGCATGTCGAGGAGTATTGTAGGGATTGCCCTGTGCAGTTGGGATCCTGGATTTTGCCGGCAGACTTGCTTGTCTTGCGGCAGCTCCAGGATTTCGACGTCGTGCTAGGTATGGATTGGTTGTCGAGGTACTATGCTGTTATAGACTGCAGAGAGAGGACGGTGACCCTCCGCGAGCCTGGACAGGAGGAGTTTGTCTTCAGAGGCTGCCAGAGCACCTTCTTTGCGATGACTGTTTCTTCGGCGAGGGCTAGGCGGTTGATTAGTAGGGGCTGCACCGCTTTCTTAGCGACGATTGTGGAGGTGCCTACGGCGGCACTGGGACTCGAGGATATTCCTGTTGTCCGCGAGTTCCCAGATGTGTTTCCCCCTGAGTTGACGACGATGCCGCCGGAGAGGGAGGTGGAGTTTGTGATTGATGTGGTACCGGGAACCGCACCAATCTCGAAGGCGCCTTATAGGATGGCACCTGCCGAGTTGAGGGAGTTGAAGGCCCAGCTTCAGGATCTTATGGATAGGGGCTTTGTCAGGCCTAGTGTTTCTCCGTGGGGAGCGCCAGTTTTATTTGTGAAGAAGAAGGATGGGTCGCTTCGTTTGTGTGTGGATTATCGGGAGTTGAATAAGGACCA
>CM055060.1:3751297-4078779 GCA_029204045.2 Tillandsia leiboldiana
GGCTGAGTTTGCCGAAATTTCGGAAAAGAATTAGGCCCAACAGAGGTCGGAAATGGATTCAGCACGGGAAAAACGCTTGAAAACGGCTATTTGCTTGTTTATTTCTGAGTCCGGATGCCCAAAAACGGACTCCCGGAAGTTTTCAGTGGAAAATGGTGCATGGGAGGGGCCGTAGACCGCCGGGATGCCACGTGGCGGCCTGTCATTGGCCGGTTCAGGATGCGCGGTCACAGAGCTGCGCGGCGGGGTGCACAGACCCGGCGCATGGACACGTGGCACCGCCTGATTGGCGGGCGCAAGGCGCGCGGTCTACCGGGTGAGCGCGGCGGTGCATGGACCAATGCGGGGGCCACGTGGCAGCCTCCGGTTGGTCGGTGCATGCGGCGCGGGTCACGGATTCCAGTGAATGCGTGGACCGGGTGTAGGGGACACGTGTCGCCCTCTGGTTCGCGGGGCGCACCGTGCGCGGCGCACGGAGTCGGGGTCGGTGCCTCGGGGCGCGTGCCCACGTCGGGGCCATGCCGCGCGCCGGCGCGGCCGCCGACCGGTCAGCGGGTCAACCGGGGTGGACACGTGTCGCCCGCTGATTGGCGGGCGCCAACCGCCTCACTGTGCGGGGGCGGGCCACGTGGCAGCCAGGGGTGGGCCGAACAGCTGTTTGCTGTTCGGCGGGCCACGTGGCGGCTCCTGGTGGATCGGGGCGTGAACAGTGTTGGGCCGGCCCAACACTGTAGCCGCCCGAATGTTCCGGGCGCCCGAAATTTTGGGCCCAAAGCCCATTGACTTTTTTCCGGGCTGTTTCGGGTGAGGCCTATAAAAAGGCCTCAAGGGCCTCGTTTTGAAGCTTTTCCCGAAAGCTTTTCACTTGGAGCCCTTCACCAATTCTCTTCCTCTCCCTCTTGTGCATCTTTTGGCGGAAATTCAGAATTTTTGGAGGCCGCGACGACGGCGACTTCTGCATCGGGGTGCGGAGCGACGATCTACTGTTGGAGGCCCATTTCGTCGCAGTTTAGTCGGGAGGTCTACCGGGCTACCCGACATTATTTTGGACGATTTCTGCGGTGACGGTTTCGTAAGAGGTAAATCTACATTTTCGTGTTGGACACTTTTTCTGGATCCGAGCTTTTCTTGGGGTTCTGGGTACATTTTTAACCCCTTTGCGACTGTTGGTTGATTTGGACAGCACCTACTTGTCGGATTTTTATCTCCTCATCCGGACATCGGAATTCGACGTTTCAGGACTCTATCGACATCTACTCTTCGCGAGGATCGCCGTCATATTTTATTGGAATTTTTGGAGGAAGTTTTTCAGGTGAAAATTTCGTGTTAGTGGGACTGTTCACCACAGATTTGGGGAATGTGGAATTTGTGTGAATTAAAGTGTAATTTTGGTGTATGTTTGTACCCAGGAGTTTGTGAGCACTTCTACCGTGATGTTGGCTTGGTGGGATTGTGATTTGACAGTTGTGGGCTTTCTCAGCTGTGCGATTTGGACAGTTAGCACTTTCAGGTGGGTGACCTTGCTTCCAAGAACTCTGAACTGTGTACTAATTCTATGTGTGTAGGATCATGCATGTTAGAAATTGGAGTATTAGCATGTGTAAAACTGTATGTTGTATCTTGTATATCAGTTGTTGAATCTTTTGATTCCTGCACTATGTTAAGTAAAGAAATCTTGGAATTTGACCTAGCACCCCTGTCATATGTATCATGTTCAGCCAGTCTGTAGAAAAACTCCAACTTGGGCTAGGTTTTTATTGCTCTAGACATTCCACATCACGATACTTCATTTCACTATGGACTTAGCTTTTCCTCGCCCGTGTTGTGGGCCGAGAGGTCGGTCGGTTGTTGGGATGCTTTTGCACTCGTGTCTGGGGACCGAGTGGAGTTGATAGCAGTCTGTAGATTTGATTTCTTTGGGAGAGTGATAGTGATGGTAGATCTGGGTTCTTGGAAACTGTCAGAGTGACAGTGGGTTTCAGCTGCGTAGATTCCAGCTAGTGTGTGAGTCAGTGATTTGTTTGGTAGTCGATCTTATTGATCGAGGATTGGATCATAGCCTGCATGAGCCACATTTGAGCTTTACAGTGATACTATACAGTGATACTTATGGGTTACTTGACTCGAGCGGGTCGCTCCCCTCGAGGGCCACTCCGGAATAGGCGAGACCGGGTTGTGTACCGGTGTGAGTTTGAGATGTTCTTTAGCGACTTGTCGTCGCAGTGGTCCCTCTGGCTGTGCTTTCGTTGGCAGCCACGGACGCCCTACGTAAGTCCGCTCCTCCGGGACGTAACGGCAGTAGGTTGGCGCAGGTTTGACTGGACCCGTTGTGGCAGTCAGTTTTGATTGGGTGATCAGGGATGAGAGTTAGTTGTGGCATTATGTTCTTTCTGTTCCACTGTTGAGCATCTAGATAGAGGCATAGTAGCTGTAGAGTTACCTTTCCTAGCTCTCCTTATAGCACTGCATATGTTACTTTTGCCTCTGGTAGACTTAGTGGGCAGACCGTCGGGCTTGTTGGCGGCACCCACTGAGAACTACTGTGGGATGTAGTTCTCACACCCGTCGTGGTGTTTTCTCCCCAGGGACTTCTGCTCCAGTTCCTGCAGCTCCTGTTGCTGATCCAGCTCCTTCTGACCGAGGTAAGGGCGTCGCGAGATAGATCCCCTCCTGTCGTCTTCTGTGTGTGAGTAGATGTACCCCAGTTCCATTTTGGTGTGTGTTATGTCGAGTGACTTTTGTAGTGAGGTTTTGAGTTGTACCTTCCTTTCCTGCTTTTATGAGAGACTCCTGTATTCTGGTGAGGATGGTCTGTATATTTAAAAGTTGTAGTCTTATTTTATGTATTTCTTTCCAGCTTTTCTCTTTCAGCTCTGATATCTGCTAGTGTAGATGTTTCTTTGCAGGTTAGTCGCTACGCCTATACGGGGCTTCCCGTACGGGCGGCGGATCTGTTGGCGAGCCGGGGCGCAGTATCGCCCCGGGGCGTGACAGATTAGAGTGGTATCAGAGCCTAGGATGTAGGTCTTGGAGGACTTAGGAACCCTAGGCTTGTGGTTGGACCCTAGGATGATTCGCGTGAGAGCCGTGATTTTAGCGAGAGTCCTGATTGGATTTCTAACTCTCCCGAGCGGTTCGGGGTGAGCGATTGACATGTCTTCCTTCGGTGGCAACTATGTTGGCTGCAGACAACATAGTACTTCGGAAAGGGGGACATGCCTTCTGACTTTCGCTAGATTGGGTCGAGAGATGATTTGGGTTCTGATTGTTTGCCTTGTCCCTCAGGTGGGGATGCCTCCTCGACGCTCGATGGTGACGCGTTCGCAGCCTTCGTCCTCTGAGCCCGAGCAGGAGGACTCGGAGCAGGGACAGCAGAGCGAGGTTTTGGAGCTCCGTGCCCAGGTGGCACAGTTGGCTGAGGCGTCTCGACGCCAGGAGGAGGCTGTGAGTCGGTTGACGCTCTTGTTGGAGCAGAGAGCGCAGCCGGCGGTGGTACCCCCTGAGAGTTCTCCGGTGCCTTCTTCCCCTGTGGTGGCACCCCCGGTTGTGCAGCCTGCACCAGCAGTTCCGGCTGAGCCTGTTTCCAGTAGGCCACCGTCTGGGACGACGGGATCTTTGACTTTGGCAGAGCAGCAGGTTTTGGTGGGTCTTTGTTGAGGTTTCGCAAGTTCGATCCACCCCGCTTTTCGGGCATGAGTGCTGAGCCGTGGGCGGCTGAGTCTTGGGTTACAGCTATGGAGCGCCATTTCGAGAGCCTTTTTATTGATGAGAGGTTTCGAGTTCTGTTGGCTACTCATTTTCTGGAGAGCAACGCCGAGGCATGGTGGCGGCGTGTGCGACCCGCAGGTCCGCCTGGGACCCAGTTTATCTCTTGGGCAGAGTTTCGCGGTATGCTTCTTGGGGCCTTCTTTCCCGAGAGCGTTCGACAGAGCTTGGAGGAGCAGCTGAGGAATCTCCGCCAGGGAGATAGGCCCGTACACGCGTACATAGCCGATTTCAATCGGCTGTTGGCTAGTATGCCCCACGTGGCCAGAGATGAGACCCACCGGATCTACATGTTCGAGAGAGGGTTGCGTCGGGACATTTATCAGTTGGTCCGCTCCCTCAGATTACAGACTTTAGAGGCCTCGATGGAGCAGGCACTTTATGTGGAGGGTGGTGAGGCCGTGATGGCAGAGGTGACTCCAGCCCCCGTTGTGACTCCTGGGGCGAAGCGCCCCGCGCAGTTTGAGGAGGGGCAGTCGAGTAGACAGGGACCCCCGAGACCACCCCGTTTCCACTCTCAGGGACGGGGGTATCAGGGGCGGCAGAGATCTGGGGGATCTCGTCAGTTCCAGCAGCAGCAGCATCGACCACCTCGACAGCAGCAGTCTTCTCAGCAGCAGCAGCCTTCGCAGCAGCAGCAGACTTCGCGGCAGCCGCGCCCCGACCGTTGTATCATCTGTGGAGGACCGCACTCACCAGCCCAGTGCCCGCAGAGTCAGGGCCGCTGCTTCCGTTGCGGGCAGACCGGTCACTTCGCGAGGGCGTGCCCCAGGGCAGGTTACCCAGCTCCTTCATCAGCTTCTGCATCCTTCGTTCCTCGTCAGTCAGCAGGACCTTCGGCGACCTCCGGTAGGCCAGATTTTGCTCCATCGTCCTCGCGACAGCCAGAGCGACATCCCCCGGCGCCGAGCGGTCGAGTCTATGCCGCTCAGGTAGAGGATGCTATAGCAGCAGAGCATGTCGTCGCAGGTATTATTTTGATTTCTGCAGTTCGTACTCGTACTCTCTTTGATACCGGTGCATCGCATTCTTTTATCAGTAGAGCATTTGCATCCCTTCATGGTATAGAGGTAGTTTCTTTATCGCATGCATTAGAGGTTCAGATACCAGATCATGTCTTGCATGTCGAGGAGTATTGTAGGGATTGCCCTGTGCAGTTGGGATCCTGGATTTTGCCGGCAGACTTGCTTGTCTTGCGGCAGCTCCAGGATTTCGACGTCGTGCTAGGTATGGATTGGTTGTCGAGGTACTATGCTGTTATAGACTGCAGAGAGAGGACGGTGACCCTCCGCGAGCCTGGACAGGAGGAGTTTGTCTTCAGAGGCTGCCAGAGCACCTTCTTTGCGATGACTGTTTCTTCGGCGAGGGCTAGGCGGTTGATTAGTAGGGGCTGCACCGCTTTCTTAGCGACGATTGTGGAGGTGCCTACGGCGGCACTGGGACTCGAGGATATTCCTGTTGTCCGCGAGTTCCCAGATGTGTTTCCCCCTGAGTTGACGACGATGCCGCCGGAGAGGGAGGTGGAGTTTGTGATTGATGTGGTACCGGGAACCGCACCAATCTCGAAGGCGCCTTATAGGATGGCACCTGCCGAGTTGAGGGAGTTGAAGGCCCAGCTTCAGGATCTTATGGATAGGGGCTTTGTCAGGCCTAGTGTTTCTCCGTGGGGAGCGCCAGTTTTATTTGTGAAGAAGAAGGATGGGTCGCTTCGTTTGTGTGTGGATTATCGGGAGTTGAATAAAGTGACCATCCGGAACAAGTACCCTCTTCCACGGATAGATGATTTATTTGATCAGTTGCAGGGAGCCACAGTGTTTTCGAAGATTGATCTTCAGTCAGGTTACCACCAGTTAAGGGTGAGGGCCGAGGACATCCCTAAGACGGCTTTTCGATCCCGGTATGGGCATTATGAGTTTACGGTTATGCCGTTTGGTTTGACTAATGCCCCAGCTGCTTTCATGGATTTGATGAACCGGGTATTTCAGCCGTACTTAGACTTGTTTGTGGTTGTGTTCATTGATGACATCTTGATCTACTCCCGGAGCGATGTGGATCATGAGGAGCACTTGAGGATAGTGCTGCAGCTTCTACGTGAGAAGAAGCTGTATGCCAAGCTTAAGAAGTGCGAGTTTTGGCTTCGGGAGGTTGCATTCTTGGGCCACTTGGTATCAGCCGCAGGAGTGGCAGTTGACCCGACGAAGATTGATACAGTTCGGGATTGGCCGAGACCGACGACGGTGACTGAGGTCCGGAGCTTTCTGGGCTTGGCAGGCTACTACCGTCGGTTTGTAGAGGGCTTTGCGAAGCTCTCTACTCCCCTGACCTGTTTGACTAGGAAGGGGATGAGGTTCATTTGGACTGAGCAGTGTCAGCGGAGTTTTGAGGAGCTGAAGAAGAGACTGATTTCAGCACCAGTTCTTACACTGCCAGTGATGGGTGATGGCTACGTGATTTACAGTGACGCCTCGCACAGCGGTTTGGGTTGTGTCTTGATGCAGCATGGGAGGGTAATTGCTTATGCTTCACGGCAACTAAAGGATTATGAGAAGAATTACCCTACTCATGATTTAGAGCTGGCAGCTGTGGTGTTCGCATTGAAGTTGTGGCGGCATTACCTCTACGGTGAGCATTGTGAGATCTACACGGATCATAAGAGCTTAAAGTATCTGTTTACTCAAAAGGAGCTGAACCTGAGGCAACGCCGGTGGTTGGAGTTACTGAAGGATTACGATGTGAGTATCCTCTATCATCCCGGCAAGGCCAATGTGGTAGCAGATGCTTTGAGTCGGAGGTCAGTGCAGAGCTTGAGCATGTTGGTCACGCAGCAGGCCCCGTTGATTGAGCAGTTGAGGCGACTCCAGATTGAGGTTGTATCCCCTGGGGTCTCTGCTAGACTGATGTCTATGGTCTTGCAGCCCACTCTGTTGGACAGGATTAGGGAGACGCAGAGTGAGGACCCCCACTTGGAGAGGATTAGATCACAGATTCAGGCAGATCTTATAGGGGATTTTACAGTGGATAGCTCGGGAGTACTGCGGTACAGGGACCGAGTGTGTGTGCCTTCGGATTCAGAGATCAGAGACCTGATTTTGGGTGAGGCTCATTATACACCTTATACCATTCATCCTGGTGGTACTAAGATGTATAAGGACCTCAAGGCACATTTTTGGTGGTCCGGAATGAAGCGGGACGTTGGAAGATTCGTGGCTCACTGTTTAACTTGCCAGCAAGTGAAAGCAGAGCACCGGGTTCCTGCTGGCAAGTTGCAAAGTCTTCCAATTCCCGAGTGGAAATGGGACCACATCACCATGGACTTTGTTACAGGGCTGCCGAGAGCGCAGAGTGGAGCCGACGCGATTTGGGTTATTGTTGATAGACTCACCAAGTCAGCGCATTTCTTGCCTGTTCAGATGACTTGGTCACTGGAGCGTCTGGCACAGTTGTATTTGGACGAGATAGTGAGGCTACACGGGATACCTGCGTCGATTGTTTCAGATCGGGATCCGAGGTTTGTGTCACGATTCTGGGGGAGTTTACAGTCAGCTTTGGGGACCCAGCTCAGATTCAGCACTGCATTCCACCCACAGACTGATGGCCAGTCTGAGCGCACTATACAGACCCTTGAGGATATGCTGAGAGCGTGCGTTATGGATTTTGGAGGGGGGTGGTACCGACACTTATCTTTGGTTGAGTTTGCGTACAACAACAGCTATCAGGCGAGCATCCAGATGGCTCCGTTTGAGGCGTTGTATGGACGCAAGTGTCGGTCACCCTTATATTGGAGTGACGTGGGTGAGAGGAAGACTTTGGGACCTGATCTTCTTTTGGAGGCTGAGGAGAAGGTCAGAGTTGTTCGTCGACACCTTGAGGTAGCCCAGAGTCGTCAGAGGAGTTATGCAGATACTCGACGGCGAGACCTGGAGTTTCAGATTGGTGACCATGTATTCTTAAAGGTCTCGCCTTCGAAAGGGGTCCGGAGATTTGGAGTGCGTGGGAAGCTTAGTCCCCGTTTTGTTGGACCCTTTGAGGTACTTGAGAGGGTAGGCCCTGTGGCTTATAGAGTCGCTCTTCCGCCACGTTTGGCCGGTGTACACGATGTTTTTCATGTCTCAGCCCTGAGGAGATATGTCTTTGATCCGTCGCATGTGGTTGACTTCACTCCCTTGGAGATCGGTGAGGACCTGGTTTACGAGGAGCGGCCGTTGCGGATTCTTGCTCGTGAGGTGAGGGAATTGCGCAACCGGACCATTCCGTATGTGAAGATCTTATGGAGCAATCACGATGAGCGAGAGGCTACTTGGGAGCTAGAGACAGAGATGAGATCTGCTTACCCTTTTCTGTTCGAGACTACTGGTTGAGGTACGCCTGTTCTACCTTACTTCGTTTCGGGGACGAAACTTCCTTTTAGTGGGGGAGGATGTAGTGGCCCAAATTCCCATGCAGCGTTCTTCCGATGAATCCACTGTTAGAGCACCTAGCGTTGGTGTATCTGGCCCATGGTGCGTCAATGGGATGCCACAGATGGACCCTGTGTGTTATTATTAGCTGTGTAGGCCTTCGGCTGAGTTTGCCGAAATTTCGGAAAAGATTTAGGCCCAACAGAGGTCGGAAATGGATTCAGCACGGAAAAACGCTTGAAAACGGCTATTTGCTTGTTTATTTCTGAGTCCGGATGCCCAAAAACGGACTCCCGGAAGTTTTCAGTGGAAAATGGTGCATGGGAGGGGCCGTAGACCGCCGGGATGCCACGTGGCGGCCTGTCATTGGCCGGTTCAGGATGCGCGGTCCACAGAGCTGCGCGGCGGGGTGCACAGACCCGGCGCATGGACACGTGGCACCGCCTGATTGGCGGGCGCAAGGCGCGCGGTCTACCGGGTGAGCGCGGCGGTGCATGGACCAATGCGGGGCCACGTGGCAGCCTCCGGTTGGTCGGTGCATGCGGCGTGGTCCACTGAATTCCTGTTGAATGCGTGGACCGGGTGTAGGGGACACGTGTCGCCCTCTGGTTCGCGGGCGCACCGTGCGCGGCGCACGGAGTCGGGGTCGGTGCCTCGGGGCGCGTGCCCACGTCGGGGCCATGCCGCGCGCCCGGCGCGGCCGCCGACCGGTCAGCGGGTCAACCGGGGTGGACACGTGTCGTCCGCTGATTGGCGGGCGCCAACCGCCTCACTGTGCGGGGGCGGGCCACGTGGCAGCCAGCGGGTGGGCCGAACAGCTGTTTGCTGTTCGGCGGGCCACGTGGCGGCTCCTGGTGGATTCGGGCGTGAACAGTGTTGGGCCCGGCCCAACACTGTAGCCGCCCGAATGTTCCGGGCGCCCGAAATTTTGGGCCCAAAGCCCATTGACTTGTTTTTCCGGGCTGTTTCGGGTGAGGCCTATAAAAAGGCCTCAAGGGGCCTCGTTTTGAAGCTTTTCCCGAAAGCTTTTCGCTTGGAGCCCTTCACCAATTCTCTTCCTCTCCCTCTTGTGCATCTCTTGGCGGAAATTCAGAATTTTTGGAGGCCGCGACGACGGCGACTTCTGCATCGGGGTGCGGAGCGACGATCTACTGTTGGAGGCCCATTTCCGTCGCAGTTTAGTCCGGGAGGTCTACCGGGCTACCCCGACATTATTTTTGGACGATTTCAGCGGTGACGGTTTCGTAAGAGGTAAATCTACATTTTTCGTGTTGGACACTTTTTCTGGATCCGAGCTTTTCTTGGGGTTCTGGGTACATTTTTAACCCCCTTTGCGACTGTTGATTGATTTGGACAGCACCTACTTGTCGGATTTTTATCTCCTCATCCGGACATCGGAATTCGACGTTTCAGGACTCTATCGACATCTACTCTTCGCGAGGATCGCCGTCATATTTTTATTGGAATTTTTGGAGGAAGTTTTTCAGGTGAAAATTTCGTGTTAGTGGGACTGTTCACCACAGATTTTGGGGAATGTGGAATTTGTGTGAATTAAGTGTAATTTTGGTGTATGTTTGTACCCAGGAGTTTGTGAGCACTTCTACCGTGATGTTGGCTTGGTGGGATTTGTGATTTGACAGTTGTGGGCTTTCTCAGCTGTGCGATTTTGGACAGTTAGCACTTTCAGGTGGGTGACCTTGCTTCCAAGAACTCTGGACTGTGTACTAATTCTATGTGTGTAGGATCATGCATGTTAGAAATTGGAGTATTAGCATGTGTAAAACTGTATGTTGTATCTTGTATATCAGTTGTTGAATCTTTTGATTCCTGCACTATGTTAAGTAATGAAATCTTGGAATTTGACCTAGCACCCCTGTCATATGTATCATGTTCAGCCAGTCTGTAGAAAAACTCCAACTTGGGCTAGGTTTTTATTGCTCTAGACATTCCACATCACGATACTTCATTTCACTATGGACTTAGCTTTTCCTCGCCCGTGTTGTGGGCCGAGAGGTCGGTCGGTTGTGGGATGCTTTTGCACTCGTGTCTGGGGACCGAGTGGAGTTGATAGCAGTCTGTAGATTTGATTTCTTTGGGAGAGTGATAGTGATGGTAGATCTGGGTTCTTGGAAACTGTCAGAGTGACAGTGGGTTTCAGCTGCGTAGATTCCAGCTAGTGTGTGAGTCAGTGATTTGTTTGGTAGTCGATCTTATTGATCGAGGATTGGATCATAGCCTGCATGAGCCACATTTGAGCTTTACAGTGATACTATACAGTGATACTTATGGGTTACTTTGACTCGAGCGGGTCGCTCCCCTCGAGGGCCACTCCGGAATAGGCGAGACCGGGTTGTGTACCGGTGTGAGTTTGAGATGTTCTTTAGCGACTTGTCGTCGCAGTGGTCCCTCTGGCTGTGCTTTCGTTGGCAGCCACGGACGCCCTACGTAAGTCCGCTCCTCCGGGACGTAACGGCAGTAGGTTGGCGCAGGTTTGACTGGACCCGTTGTGGCAGTCAGTTTTGATTGGGTGATCAGGGATGAGAGTTAGTTGTGGCATTATGTTCTTTCTGTTCCACTGTTGAGCATCTAGATAGAGGCATAGTAGCTGTAGAGTTACCTTTCCTAGCTCTCCTTATAGCACTGCATATGTTACTTTTGCCTCTGGTAGACTTAGTGGGCAGACCGTCGGGCTTGTTGGCGGCACCCACTGAGAACTACTGTGGGATGTAGTTCTCACACCCGTCGTGGTGTTTTCTCCCCAGGGACTTCTGCTCCAGTTCCTGCAGCTCCTGTTGCTGATCCAGCTCCTTCTGACCGAGGTAAGGGCGTCGCGAGATAGATCCCCTCCTGTCGTCTTCTGTGTGTGAGTAGATGTACCCCAGTTCCATTTTGGTGTGTGTTATGTCGAGTGACTTTTGTAGTGAGGTTTTGAGTTGTACCTTCCTTTCCTGCTTTTATGAGAGACTCCTGTATTCTGGTGAGGATGGTCTGTATATTTAAAAGTTGTAGTCTTATTTTATGTATTTCTTTCCAGCTTTTCTCTTTCAGCTCTGATATCTGCTAGTGTAGATGTTTCTTTGCAGGTTAGTCGCTACGCCTATACGGGGCTTCCCGTACGGGCGGCGGATCTGTTGGCGAGCCGGGGCGCAGTATCGCCCCGGGGCGTGACAACGTGGCCCGCCCCCGCACAGTGAGGCGGTTGGCGCCCGCCAATCAGCGGGCGACACGTGTCCTCCCCGGTTGACCCGCTGACCGGTCGGCGGCCGCGCCGGGCGCGCGGCATGGCCCCGACGTGGGCACGCGCCCCGAGGCACCGACCCCGACTCCGTGCGCCGCGCACGGTGCGCCCGCGAACCAGAGGGCGACACGTGTCCCCTACACCCGGTCCACGCATTCAACAGGAATTCTGTGGACCGCGCCGCATGCACCGACCAACCGGAGGCTGCCACGTGGCCCCGCATTGGTCCATGCACCGCCGCGCTCACCCGGTAGACCGCGCGCCTTGCGCCCGCCAATCAGGCGGTGCCACGTGTCCATGCGCCGGGTCTGTGCACCCCGCCGCGCAGCTCTGTGGACCGCGCATCCTGAACCGGCCAATGACAGGCCGCCACGTGGCATCCCGGCGGTCTACGGCCCCTCCCATGCACCATTTTCCACTGAAAACTTCCGGGAGTCCGTTTTTGGGCATCCGGACTCAGAAATAAACAAGCAAATAGCCGTTTTCAAGCGTTTTTCCGTGCTGAATCCATTTCCGACCTCTGTTGGGCCTAATTCTTTTCCGAAATTTCGGCAAACTCAGCCGAAGGCCTACACAGCTAATAATAACACACAGGGTCCATCTGTGGCATCCCATTGACGCACCATGGGCCAGATACACCAACGCTAGGTGCTCTAACAGTGGATTCATCGGAAGAACGCTGCATGGGAATTTGGGCCACTACAGCAGTTGAGCTTGAGCGGTTGGTTTTGGGCCGGATACCCGGATTGAGGTCAGAGAGCTCCGGACCCAGATGACAGGATTGTTGGAGGCATGTCAGCGATTGAGTGGGCAGCTAGTTTTGGTGACGCAGTTGTCGGAGCGGTGGGCAGCCCGACAGTGCTTTCTTTCTGAGACCGCCAGGCTGTAGTATCCTTGACGGCTGTGAGTTCTGTGACGCCGATGGAGCGAGTTACCCCCTCCGTGCCAATGGTTAGTGCCATGGCACTGAGGCAGGGTGGATAGTTGACAGCAGAGGAGCTGTGGGGCATGTTTGATTAAGTGAGCCAGATTTGGCAGATGAACCACCCTGACTCGTAAGATTGAGTTTGGAGCCTTTGGAGGCAGAGTCGTGGTTGGTGGTGATGGAGTGATCAATTGAGAGCCTCCCTGTGCTAGAGAGTTTATTCAGTTGTTGAACTGCGCGCTCCAGGTTTCGAGGGACGAGGCGCATAGGATATGTGAGACTGGGAGTGGATTACGCCAGGATGCCTTTCAGTTTATTCGGTCCCTCCTGTACAGATTTTGGATTATTGATGCCTCGATGGTGTAGGCATTATGTATAGAGCGTGGCGCTGCTGTTCCTTTGGATAGGGATCTGCCACTAGAGGCGAGTTCTGGATGGAGGCGCATGGCGCTAGGTGATGGAGGACAGATCGGCAGGCAGAGGCATTTTCGTTTTGCATTCCTGGATGGTGGATATCCTTGTGGACGGTTAATGTGAAGCTTACCCAAGGGAATGTTTCCCTTTGTGATTGGTTTGTATATTTTCTGGCAGACTGTGCGACAACCGCTTGCATCGTGTGATGAGTTTGTGCCGCCTGGTTGGAGGGCGCCACGGTAGTGGATCAGGTTGTTGTAGGTGTGATTTCATCACAGCAGTCGGAGTTAGTGCACTTTGCTTTCCGGCATGGACTAGAGGCAGAGTTGTTACCACGCGCACTAGAGGTACAGGAAACCATCGGTGTTGTGCATGTGAAGGAGTCTTGTGGATTATGTCCAGTGCCGTTGAGACCATGAGTTATACCGGCAAACCTATTGATATGGGTGGCAGTTCGATGTTTTGACCCAGTGCTTGGGATTGGTTGGCATAGCACCACTAGATGGTTAAGGGCAGAGAGAGTGATGATTGTGACATTCTGCGAGGCAGACAAAGGAGGCTTGTTATGGGGAGATTGTTCGAGCACTCAGGTTTTAGCGACAGTGTGAGAGGAGCTTATGGCGGCGCCGGGACCAAAGGATATTTCCATCACCGCGAGATCCCGGGTGTGAGTCCACTCGAGCCGATGATTATGCCGCCAATTAGGGAGATTGAGATTGCGGTCGACGTGGTTCTAGAAACCGCGCCAACCTCAATAGCACCGCTTGGATATTATCTGTAAGAGCTGGGAGAGTTGATCGCACCAGTACAGGGATCTGTTGGATCAAGGGTCTGTTTGACCTAGTGCCACGTCGTTGATACACGACGGTGAGAGCCCTTTGGGATTGGAGCCCAGGCAGGTCCAGGTATTATTTAGAATCTGTTGATGGAGCTATGTTCCGGCAGTTATTGTATGATGCCTGCACCAATGTGGAATTTCAGCTGAGGGCTTTGTCTAGCTGGTGTTCAGGACACGGTAGGGGCATTATGAGTACAGTGAAGCCAATGGAATGACTAATGCCCTGTTGTCTTCAAGATTTGAGGAATGGTGTGCTCCAGTTGTACTTGGACAGATTGGGAGTGGTGTTCCCCAAGGATATTATGATTTACCCCCTGAGTGACTTGGAATAAGAGGAGCACTTGTGGATGTGCTATAATGCTTGGGTGGAAGAAGCTCTATGCCGTGTTATTGGAGTACACGTTTTAGCTGTTGAAGCTTACCTTCTTGGGTCACTTTGTGATAGCCGTAGGGGGCGACGGTGGAAAATCCGGCCAATATGGATACTATCTGGGAATTGGCCGAGATCAATATTTATGGTCAAGATAAGGAGCTTCTTGGACCTGGCAGCGCCAGGAGAGCATGGCTAATGGATAATGACACTGATATCAGCGCCGACTTTTGCTTTGCTAGTGCGGGGTGATGGACTTGCGAGTTGTAGCAATGCCTTCCATGGTGGCGATGGAGTTACCGTTGGTTTACTTTTGAGCATTCTGGATCACCCTGATAGGGCCACTGTGTTGGCGGATACCTGGAGCAGGAAAGCTGTCTGGGGTTGAGTTGGAATTCCACAGCTGGCGCTGTGAGGGACCATTATGGTGTACCGGGTTGGAGGTTGTGTCCCTGTGGGTCCCTTTTGACGGTAGACTGCGGTAAAGCAGTCCATGCGGATGGTCGTGACCCGAGAGTGATTGAGCGAGGACCCTAGCCGAGTAGGGCTTCCTTTCTTTGGATAACCGTATGGGTATGTTTCGGATCGCCTGGTTGAGCTGGCACCAGGGAGCGGTTTTGGTGTGTGCTACACTGGTTGTTCTTTCGTTTCCCCCAGCCTTTTTGTTGGAGCTCTTGCTGGTTCTTCCACGTCTCAGCTCTGGAGTGTTTGGCTTGTGGATTCCTCGCCCGTATTGGACTCATTTCCTTTGAGATCTGCGAGTATTTGTAGTACGAGGGACGCCCGTTGCGAATTCTAGCTCGTGAGATGAGAGAATTACATAATTGGGCCATGTCGTACTGGTTGTTGTTGTTGCTGTGGAGTAATCGCGGGGAGTGACTGGCGAGTTGGGAGCTGGAGACGGCGGTGTTGAGTACTTACCCTGGGTCGTTAGATACTCCTTGTGAGTTGCTTTAGTTTCGAGGACGAAACTTTCCTTTAGTGGGGGAGGATGTGGTGACCCGGATCTCTGCAGGGCTTCTACAGCGTGACCAGCAGCTTTTGGAGGCCTATGTGGCGTGTCGGCGGTGTTTCTGCACTAAATTGGACACAAGTGTTGGACTTCGGGTGTTAAATGGATCATATAAGTGATCGGAGGACCCCGTTGGATGTTTAGAAGCAATTTCGCGTGAAGCGGATATTAAAAATGGACTCAGCGCGAAGTTTGGACCAAGAAACACCTTTTCGGATGCCTTCGGCAATTTTTAGGAATGGAATTTGGCAAATCGGACACCGGATTTGGACTCAGCGCGCGAAAACGATCAAAATGGACTATTTACATGCATTTTTCGGAGTTTGCTACAGTAATTACTGTTCACTGGCCGGAACAGTGTTTCCGGCGATCGCGGGCGGCGGCGGGCAGCGGCGCAGGCTCGGGCAGGCGGCGCGCAGACGCGGGCAGGCGCACGGGCGCGCGGGCAGGCGCGCGGGCGCGCGGGCAGGTGCGCGGTCCACGGGCGAGGCGTGCACCAGGGGAGGACACGTGGCGGCTTGCTATTGGAGCAGTGTTGTGCGCGCGGTCCACGCAAGGAGCAGAGCAGGTGACCGGGGCAGGTGGCCGTACGCGGGGCAGGCGGGCAGCAGGTGGGCATGGTTCCCGAGGCGTTGACGCGGGGGACCCGTGCGAGGGAGCGCCACGTGTCAGCGCGTGATTGGCTGGCGCCAACCACCCGCACTGTGGACGCGGGCCACGTGGCGCAGCGTGGGTTGCTGGATTTGCTGTTTGCTGGTTCGGGGTGACGTGGCGCGCTGTGGTGGATTCGGGCACTGATGGACGGCCCAGATCGGGCGCACTGTGTGCGCCCGAATATTTCCGGGCGCCCGAATATTTCCGAGCGCCCGAAAAGTTGGACAATGAGGGAATTTCTGGATTTGTTCAGTTTTGGCTATAAATACCTCCCTTTGGCCTGCAGTTTGAGGCTTTTCCCGAGCTCTTCTCTCTTGGCAACCTTAAGCAAAGTTGTTCATCTTCCTATGGAGCATCTCGTGGAGAAGTTTGGGAATTTTTGGTGGCACGCACTTTGAGGTTTGCGGCTCTTCGGCGCAGTGCAACTTTTCTTCACCGGTGATCCCCTTCGTCGCGTTTCGGTGCGCAGGCTCCCTTGGCTTACTCAGACCATCTTTTTTGATGATTTTTGTGGCAGCGCGTTCACGAGAGGTAAGGCTTCGTTTTTTGTGTTGATTACTTCTCCGCATTTCGAGTTTTTGGCACAGTTCCCGAGGTATCTCTGAGCCACTGTTTTTCTGGTGGATTCTTGGACAGCGGAGGCTTGTCGGATTTTTATCTCTGTGCTCGTGCATTGGAACGAGACGTTTAAAGACTCGATTGATATCTACTCTTCGAGAGAAACGCGCCCGTATTTTTATTGGATTTTTATGAGGTCATTTCGAGGGTGAGAACTAAGCTTCTTTACTGCTATCTTTTCAGCAGAACTGTGTTCTTGAGGGAATGGCTCCCAATGTTGTCCGAATTGTTTCTTGGCCTACAGGTATCAGAACGGGGCGTTTAAAGAGTCGATTTGGGGCTACTCGCCGCGAGGATCGCAACCGTGCTTTTTATGGAATTTTTGGAGGTCTGTATATAGGTGAAAATCTCCCTCCTCTCTGCTGGTTGGTAAAAACAGCGTGTGCTGTTTTTGGGAATATGTGGTAATTGGTTATTAATTGTTGGTGAGGTTGTTGATTGGAACAGAGGTTGTGCGGCTGTTTACCGTGGATGCGCTTTTGGCAGATTTTGGATTTCGTGTGGCTGCGTACTTCACCGACTTCAGCTTTTGCCTGCGGAATGCGTTTCAGGTGGGTGCTTTATTCTGAGAACCAGTAGACGGTCCTCTAATTCTACATGTTAGAATTGCGTGCAGGTGTAGGGTACAATACCTGGGATTGATCGGTAAGCTTAACAATGTTGACGTTATGAGAATGGCAAGTTAGTTATTCATATTATGACAATGGTATTAATCAGATATTCATGTTGATGATTAGTGGAAGCTTACCTAAGGCAAGGTTACCCTATATGATTAATTATCATGCCATGTTAGCACATAACCTTTTTATGAGGCTGGTTTATGCAATGGGATAGGATTATGTAGTTATGTGCAGGTTCTACTCTGAGGAGCGATTATGGATCGGGAATTATGGACAGGTATAGTCATTGTTAATTTTGGCATGAGGTTTATTTTCTTATTTCTTCTTTGAAGACAAATGCATGCTTGTGTGGACATATAGTTAGGCCCCCTTTTATTGCTACACTACTTATTGGAACTTGACGTAGGAGAAACCATGCTTTTTCTTTCTCCTTCTTTGTTAGTCAGGTGGTCGGTGTTGCTCGGGTTCGAGCAGGGGTCTGGGTAGTGTAGTCGGGACTTTGTATCTGGGACAGGTTGGTTTAGTTGTGGGACTTCGCAGCAACTATTGTCCTACTCGCGGGAAGGTCACCGTTCTCATTCCACAATCAGTCGTTGCACGATACCGCACCAGCTGGTCCATCGCGTGTGCTCAATCTGAGTCGTGGAGCCGTCACTGAACCTTCACACCTGCCGGTATAATTCCAAGTCTCAACTGTCTTGATCATGCCCCACAATCCTCCTCTTCTCATAGGATACTGTGAAGAATCCAATCGCTAATGCAAGTAGCAAAATTCCTAGCCCTTATCCATGCAAAAATGCAAATGCCCTACTAACATATGCAGAAGGATGCAGCGGTACCGAAATGCTCAACTCAGCTGACTGAAAATAAACTCATACCTGCGGCAACACGATCTGCTGCCGGGGTGCCCTCCACCAGAGCTGCGTAAACCCGTCCACTGGGTGCTGAAGACCGTCGTCCCGTCTTTCCCGACGTGGTACCCCATTCTGTCTGACGGTATACTGGAGGGGCCTCCGCTTCCTGAACAGGCAAGGGAGGTGCTACAGCAAGGGGTAGCACTGACAGAATGGCTCGGGGACAAGCTGCTCGAAAATGTCCCAACTCTCCACATAGGAAACACCGTCCCTGTCTCTGGTCACACTGCGACGGTGGATGAGGGCCGCCACAGATGACACACCGCTCACGTCGCTGCTGCCGGAGCTGTTGTCGTTGTTGATACCGCGACTGCTGCGGTTGCCCACCAGATCTCTGGCGCCCCTGAAACCTACGACCCTCAGAGTGAGATCGTGGAAGTCTCGGAGGTGCCTGCCGACTCATCTGTCCCTCATCAACCGGTGCTGGGCGCTTCGCCCCTGGAATCACTGCAGGAGCTGGAGCCACCTCATCCATCACCGCCTCTCCGCACTCAACATAAAGTGCCTGCTCCATAGATGCATCCAACGTCTGCAATCTGTGCGAACAGACGAGCTGATAAATCTCCCGGCGCAAACCCCGCTCAAACATGTAAATCCGATGCGCCTCGTCCCTGGCCGCGTGCGGTACACAGGCCAACAACTGGTTAAAGTCTGCGATGTACTCATGCACGGGCCGATCTCCCTGTCGAAGATTCTTCAGCTGTTCCTCCAACCTCTGCCTGACGCTCTCCGGGAAAAAGGCTCCAAGAAGTAGACTGTGAAACTCCGCCCAAGTACGAAGCTGACTCCCAGGTGGACCAACAGGTCTAACACGCTGCCACCAGGCCTCGGCGTTGTGCTCCAAGAAGTTTGTCGCCAATAGGACCTGAAATCGCTCCTCGATAAACAGGCTCTCGAAATGTCGCTCCATCGCCGTGATCCACGACTCCGCCTCCCACGGCTCCGAACTCTGCCCCGAGAAACGAGGTGGGTTCAACTGACGAAACCTTATCAACAAATCAACCACCTCACGCCGCTCTGCAGGGGTCAACTGTCCTGCCGTCCCGGACGGCTGTCTGCTAGTCACCGGTGCAACAGGGGCTGCCGGTGCCGCTGGTACAACAGGAGGTGCCACAGCTGGGGAAGAAGGTGCGGGGAAACTCTCAGGGGGTGCTACAGCTGACTGCGCCCTCTGCTCCATCATACGGATCATCCGGCCCATGGCCTCCTCCTGGCGTCGTGAAATCTCCTCTTGGCGCCGGAGAGTCTCAGTCAAATGGGCCATCTGAGCCCGAAGCTCCTGCACCTCACTCTGCTGACCTTGTGCTGACTCCTCCTGCTCAGGCTCAAGGGAGGAGGAAGGCTGAGAACGTGTCAACATCCTACGTCGGGGAGGCATCGTACACACCTGTAGCAACATTCAAACATTAGGACAGTACCAAACAACGCTCGACCCAATCTAGCGAAAGTCTAAGACATGTCATCCATTCCATAGCATTATGTTGTCTGCAGCCAACATAATCACTTAGGAGAATAAACATGCCAATTACTCATCCCATCCCTTGGGAGAGGTATAAAACTCAATCAGGACTCTCGCTAACAGTCACGACTCTCACGTAGTCATCCTAATGTCCAACCACAAGCCTAGGGTTTCTAAGTCCACAATGACCTACAACCTAGGCTCTGATACCACTCTAATCTGTCACGCCCCGGGGTCGAATCTGCGACCCGGGCCCGCCAACAGATCCGCCGCCCATACGGAAAACCCCGTATAGACGAAGCGTCTAACCTGCAAAAAGAATGATACTATAGCTATACTGATATCAGAGCTGAAAAGTACACTACTAAAATAAAATAATACAACACAAGTCCTCACAAAAGTACAAAGTCTCTCAACTATGAAAGAAAACGTACAAGTGAACCTCACTACAAAGGTCTCTCAAAATGTAACTCTCAAAATAGTAAGGGGGTACATCTACTCTCTGGACGACAACTGGTAGGGATCTATCTCGCGACTCCCTTACCTCGATCAGCCGGATCAGCAACAGGAGTAACAGGAACAAGAGTAGAAGGCCCTGGGGAAAAATACACCGCGAATGGTGTGAGAACTACATCCCACAGTAGTTCTCAGTGGGTGCCGCCAACAAGCCCGACAGTCAGCCCACTAAGTCTACTAGAGGCATAAAGTAACAAATGCAGTACTGAAAGGAAAGAGCTGGAAAATAAACTCTACAGCTACTATGCCTCTATCTAAATGCTCAAAAAGTGAAACAGATGGAAACATGATGCATCTACTAACACTGAAGTATAGTCGCCCAATCTACACTGACTGCCACAAAGGGTCCAGTCAAACCTGCGCCCACCTACTACCGCACATCCACAAAAGGACGGGTCTACCGTAGGGTGTAACCTGCGCCCACCTACTGCCGCACATCCACAAAAGGACGGGTCTACCGTAGGGTGTCCGTGACTGCCAAAGCTGGCCCAGTCAGAGGGACTGCGTCGACAAGTCGCGATAGCAAGTAACAGACCCAACTCCGGAGTGGCACTCGAGGGGCGCGACCCCACCGAGGAAAGTATCCGCGCATCTCTGTCGAGCTCAAATGGCTCATGCAGGCTATAGTCCAAATCCATGATCAACAAGAACGACAGTAACTGACATCTCATCTCTAACTCACTGACTGGAAATACTCACAGTCGGGACCACCGTCAACCCAACGGCTCCCACATAGAACCCAAACTCATAGATAACACAGAAAGGACCGACACCATAAGGGTTCGAAAACCCCGATAAGTCGGCGCCTAGAACCCCAATCAAACAAGAACAGACTCCAGGCTCCGCCCATCAAGGTTCCCGACCCCCTTACAGTTCGGGAACGCGACAACCTTGGTACAACATGCGGAAGACACCAACCAGGGTCCGAAAGTTCCGGGAGACCAACACCTACAACCATATCAAACAAGAACAGGTTTCAGGCACAGCCCCCGTAGCTTTCGTCCCGAAGAGAAACGATCCCTAGAACCCACATCACCCAAACTCTCTCGGGTGAGGAAGTTGTAATAAAAAGATGACAGTTGTTACGAAAACTATTTTAATCTGAGAAACCCAAATTAATATATTTTAGTTCTTTCAATAAAATCTGTTTAAATAAGTCTTATTTTCCAAACTCCGAAGGGCTATTACCTTCACCCAAATCAAACAAGAACAGGCTCCGGCGACCCCTCGAAATTTGGAAGAAAACATTAGTTTATAGAAATCATGTGTGTCCAAAATCTGTCTGGGTCCTAGGTCCTACTAACACCGATATGCAACTGCCACTAACACAGTGGCGACAAGTAAAACAAGGAAACAAGACATCTCGGGACTGCTGTTTACCCAAACGTCTCCCACCACAGATAAACGACCAAGTACAACTATCAGACTCCACTCTGCTATCAGGCACGAGTGTAACATGAATCCCACACTAAAAAGAATCCCGACCACTCGGCCCACTACCCGGGCGAGTATAACACTATGTACAGGAATATCTATATTCACATTCTAGCATGCTATCCAATTAAACTCACAATCATGCATAATCCTACTATAATAGAATTAATGTCCAGTCCATCAATCTTGAAGACAAGGTCACCCACCTGTAGCGCGCGTTAAACCAAGATCCAAATAAGTTGAAACTGCACAGGGATAAATCCTCATATTCCCACGATTCCAACGGGCCTAAAAACACCCAAAAACTCCTCCTGGGTACAAAGATATAGCCCAAACATCACAAACAATACAAAATTCCATGTGTACAGTTTTGCTGAAATTTATGTCCAAAAGAAGCATTATTATCACCTTTGAGGTAAATTCCAAAAATTCCAATAAAAATTCGACGGCGATCCTCGCGAAGCGTAGATATCAATCGATTCCTCAAACGTTGAATTCCGATACCCGAGTGCAGAGATAAAAATCCGAGAAGGCTCTGCAGTCCAGAAAAACTACCAGCAAAACAAGGGCTTAGAGATGCCTCGTAAACCGTGCCAAAAGTGCGAAACGAGGTGAAGCGATCAACACAGAAAATGAAGCCTTACCTCTTAGGAACATGCTGTCGCAGAAATCATCCAAAAATTCCTCCTGGTTTGCTCACAGGGAATTTCCGACTGAACTGCGACAGAAAATGGGCCGAAACTGAAAATCGTCGCAGTACGCCGCGTCGCAGATAACTCGCTGTCGGCAACTCCAAAAATTCTGAAATTGCTAGGGTAGATAGAGGACAGAGAAAGGAAAAACTTTCATTAAGGGCTCACTCTCATTTTCTCTATCTAAAACTCAGAAATGGTAGAGAGAGAGAAGGGTATTTATAATGGGCCAAAATCCTATTCGGGCTCCACACCAGATCCCAGGCCGAACAGGAAACACCAAATCCGGCCAATCAGATTGCGCCACGCCTCACAGAACACGAAATAGCCGTACAAACCAATGAAAACGCGCCACGTGTCCCCCGCCGCCCACGTTTCTCACGCGCCCGGCACACGTGGGCGGCCGTGCGCCCGCCAATGAACAGCCGCCACGTGTCCCACGTGGTCCACGGGGCGCACGAGCCCGGTCCACGCGCCGGGTCTTCCGGATCGTGTCGGCCAATCACAGTGCGCCACGTGTCAGGGACAAGCCGCCACCCTTGACGCCGCCGAACCAATCAGAGGCTGCCACGTGGCCTTCTGAGTCTTCGGTGCACCCGGTGCACGCCTATTCTGTGGACCCCGCGCCTGCCCGCGCTGCCGGCGGCCCTGCTCCGCCCCCTGCGCCGCCTTGCTCCGCCGTGCGCCGTGCGCCGCCGCCTGCCGCCTGCCGCCGGTCGCCGGAACAGTGTTTCCGGCGGCCGGAATTACTGTTCCGGCGTGAACAGTAATTTGTGCCGAAAATTAAGTGAATATACCATTTTGATCGTTTTCGCGCGCTGAGTCCAAATCCGCCGTCCATTTCGCCAAATTCTCATTCGAAATTTTGCCGAAAGCCCCCGGAAAAGCCAATTTGCTCCGTTTTTCGTGCCGGATCCATTTTAAAAATCCGTTTTCGACACTACGAGCTCCGATACATTGTGTAAGCTTCCTGTAATCACTATTAAAGCTGTAAAGGCTTCTACAAATGTCCGGATCATCACATCCTCCCCCACTAAAAAGAGTTTCGTCCTCGAAACTAACATCCTCAACGGGAGTCTCAAACAGAAAAGTGGGTATCCATCAACACCGACTCCAGCTCCCCAAACACCACTCACTCCCCGTGATTGCTCCTCAACAAAGACAAGTACGGCATGGCCACTGTTGCGCAATCCTCTCATCTCACGAGACAGGATTCGCAACGGGCGTCCCTCGTACTCCAAACACTCACGGATCCTAAGTGGAGTGAGTCAATCACAGGCGAGGGATCCAAAATATACTATCACTGAGCTGGGATGTGGAACACGAGGACTTCCAACAAATTGCAGGGACAAACAACAACCTCAAAAAGCAAACCCACTGTACTAACTCGTCCAAATCTACTCGAAGTACGCCAATACAATCAACAAGAAAGGTAAAGGCCCCACTAGCAGGAAAGTCATCAACCACAACTCTTTATTTAGAAAACAGCTGAAATTAATGAAAAGTCCAAAAATTCCGAAAGACCAGTGCCTTCGCCCCAATCAAACAAGAACAGGTTCGGGCACTGTCTCCATTTCTGGAGTAGCCTTTCGAAGTTTTCGTCCTGTTCATAAATTTCAGTATAAAGGCAAGAAAAAGAAGCGAAGTGTTGAAGTCATTCCTGCTGTGGCTACAAAACGGAAGCTACTATCTAACCGTGACCCCTAGGGACACATCCTCTAGTCCTAATCGTCACCTACGCTCAAAAGGTAGCACCTAACCCAAAACCGCTGAAGCCACTGCTGCAGGGAGGATACTCGGGTGACCTGTAAAAAAAAATGACCTCCTATTGTCCTACTCGCAGGAAGGTCACCGTTCTCATTCCACAATCAGTCGTTGCACGATACCGCACCAGCTGGTCCATCGCGTGTGCTCAATCTGAGTCGTGGAGCCGTCACTGAACCTTCACACCTGCCGGTATAATTCCAAGTCTCAACTGTCTTGATCATGCCCCACAATCCTCCTCTTCTCATAGGATACTGTGAAGAATCCAATCGCTAATGCAAGTAGCAAAATTCCTAGCCCTTATCCATGCAAAAATGCAAACGCCCTACTAACATATGCAGAAGGATGCAGCGGTACCGAAATGCTCAACTCAGCTGACTGAAAATAAACTCATACCTGCGGCAACACGATCTGCTGCCGGGGTGCCCTCCACCAGAGATGCGTAAACCCGTCCACTGGGTGCTGAAGACCGTCGTCCCGTCTTTCCCGACGTGGTACCCCACTCTGTCTGACGGTATACCGGAGGGGCCTCCGCTTCCTGAACAGGCAAGGGAGGTGCTACAGCAAGGGGTAGCACTGACAGAATGGCTCCGGGACAAGCTGCTCGAAAATGTCCCAACTCTCCACATAGGAAACACCGTCCCTGTCTCTGGTCACACTGCGACGGTGGATGAGGGCCGCCACAGATGACACACCGCTCACGTCGCTGCTGCCGGAGCTGTTGTCGTTGCTGATACCGCGGCTGCTGCGGTTGCCCACCAGATCTCTGGCGCCCCTGAAACCTACGACCCTCAGAGTGAGATCGTGGAAGTCTCGGAGGTGCTTGCCGACTCGTCTGTCCCTCATCAACCGGTGCTGGGCGCTTCGCCCCTGGAATCACTGCAGGAGCTGGAGCCACCTCATCCATCACCGCCTCTCCGCACTCAACATAAAGTGCCTGCTCCATAGATGCATCCAACGTCTGCAATCTGTGCGAACGGACGAGCTGATAAATCTCCCGGCGCAAACCCCGCTCAAACATGTAAATCCGATGCGCCTCGTCCCTGGCCGCGTGCGGTACACAGGCCAACAACTGGTTAAAGTCTACGATGTACTCATGCACGGGCCGATCTCCCTGTCGAAGATTCTTCAGCTGTTCCTCCAACCTCTGCCTGACGCTCTCCGGGAAAAAGGCTCCAAGAAGTAAACTGTGAAACTCCGC
The DNA here is from genome assembly GCA_029204045.2 of Tillandsia leiboldiana. Taxonomy (NCBI): domain Eukaryota; kingdom Viridiplantae; phylum Streptophyta; class Magnoliopsida; order Poales; family Bromeliaceae; genus Tillandsia; species Tillandsia leiboldiana. The sequence goes on from CM055060.1 coordinate 3,776,129, forward strand.
CCAAGTACGAAGCTGACTCCTAGGTGGACCAACAGGTCTAACACGCCGCCACCAGGCCTCGGCGTTGTGCTCCAAGAAGTTTGTCACCAATAGGACCTGAAATCGCTCCTCGATAAACAGGCTCTCGAAATGTCGTTCCATCGCCGTGATCCACGACTCCGCCTCCCACGGCTCCGAACTCTGCCCCGAGAAACGAGGTGGGTTCAACTGACGAAACCTTATCAACAAATCAACCACCTCACGCCGCTCTGCAGGGGTCAACTGTCCTGCCGTCCCGGACGGCTGTCTGCTAGTCACCGGTGCAACAGGGGCTGCCGGTGCCGCTGGTACAACAGGAGGTGCCACAGCTGGGGAAGAAGGCGCGGGGAAACTCTCACGGGGTGCTACAGCTAACTGCGCCCTCTGCTCCATCATACGGATCATCCGGCCCATGGCCTCCTACTGGCGTCGTGAAATCTCCTCTTGGCGCAGGAGAGTCTCAGTCAAATGGGCCATCTGAGCCCGAAGCTCCTGCACCTCACTCTGCTGACCTTGTGCTGACTCCTCCTGCTCAGGCTCAAGGGAGGAGGAAGGCTGAGAACGTGTCAACATCCTACGTCGGGGAGGCATCGTACACACCTGTAGCAACATTCAAACATTAGGACAGTACCAAACAACGCTCGACCCAATCCAGCGAAAGTCTAAGATATGTCATCCATTCCATAGCATTATGTTGTCTGCAGCCAACATAATCACTTAGGAGAATAAACATGCCAATTACTCATCCCATCCCTTGGGAGAGGTATAAAACTCAATCAGGACTCTCGCTAACAGTCACGACTCTCACGTAGTCATCCTAATGTCCAACCACAAGCCTAGGGTTTCTAAGTCCACAATGACCTACAACCTAGGCTCTGATACCACTCTAATCTGTCACGCCCCGGGGTCGAATCTGCGACCCGGGCCCGCCAACAGATCCGCCGCCCATACGGAAAACCCCGTATAGACGAAGCGTCTAACCTGCAAAAAGAATGATACTATAGCTATACTAATATCAGAGCTGAAAAGTACACTACTAAAATAAAATAATACAACACAAGTCCTCACAAAAATACAAAGTCTCTCAACTATGAAAGAAAACGTACAAGTGAACCTCACTACAAAGGTCTCTCAAAATGTAACTCTCAAAATAGTAAGGGGGTACATCTACTCTCTGGACGACAACTGGTAGGGATCTATCTCGCGACTCCCTTACCTCGATCAGCCGGATCAGCAACAGGAGTAACAGGAACAAGAGTAGAAGGCCCTGGGGAAAAATACACCGCGACGGGTGTGAGAACTACATCCCACAGTAGTTCTCAGTGGGTGCCGCCAACAAGCCCGACGGTCCGCCCACTAAGTCTACTAGAGGCATAAAGTAACAAATGCAGTACTGAAAGGAAAGAGCTGGAAAATAAACTCTACAGCTACTATGCCTCTATCTAAATGCTCAAAAAGTGAAACAGATGGAAACATGATGCATCTACTAACACTGAAGTATAGTCGCCCAATCTACACTGACTGTCACAAAGGGTCCAGTCAAACCTGCGCCCACCTACTGCCGCACATCCACAAAAGGACGGGTCTACCGTAGGGTGTAACCTGCGTCCACCTACTGCCGCACATCCACATAAGGACGGGTCTACCGTAGGGTGTCCGTGACTGCCAAAGCTGGCCCAGTCAGAGGGACTGCGTCGACAAGTCGCGATAGCAAGTAACAGACCCAACTCCGGAGTGGCACTCGAGGGGCGCGACCCCACCGAGGAAAGTATCCGCGCTTCTCTGTCGAGCTCAAATGGCTCATGCAGGCTATAGTCCAAATCCATGATCAACAAGAACGACAGTAACTGACATCTCATCTCTAACTCACTGACTGGAAATACTCACAGTCGGGACCACCGTAAACCCAACGGCTCCCACATAGAACCCAAACTCATAGATAACACAGAAAGGACCGACACCATAAGGGTTCGAAGACCCCGATAAGTCGGCGCCTAGAACCCCAATCAAACAAGAACAGACTCCAGGCTCCGCCCATCAAGGTTCCCGACCCCCTTACAGTTCGGGAACGCGACAACCTTGGTACAACATGCGGAAGACACCAACCAGGGTCCGAAAGCTCCGGGAGACCAACACCTACAACCCTATCAAACAAGAACAGGTTCCAGGCACAGTCCCCGTAGCTTTCGTCCCGAAGAGGAACGACCCCTAGAACCCAGATCACCCAAACTCTCTCGGGTGAGGAAGTTGTAATAAAAAGATGACAGTTGTTACTGAAAACTATTTTAATCTGAGAAACCCAAATTAATATATTTTAGTTCTTTCAATAAAATCTGTTTAAATAAGTCTTATTTTCCAAACTCCGAAGGGCTATTACCTTCACCCAAATCAAACAAGAACAGGCTCCGGCGACCCCTCGAAATTTGGAAGAAAACATTAGTTTATAGAAATCATGTGTGTCTAAAATCTGTCTGGGTCCTAGGTCCTACTAACACCGATATGCAACTGCCACTAACACAGTGGCGACAAATAAAACAAGGAAACAAGACATCTCGGGACTGCCGTTTACCCAAACGGCTCCCACCACAGATAAACGACCAAGTACAACTACCAGACTCCACTCTGCTCTCATGCACGAGTGTAACATGAATCCCACACTAAAAAGAATCCCGACCACTCGACCCACTACCCGGGCGAGTATAACACTATGTACAGGAATATCTATATTCACATTCTAGCATGCTATCCAATTAAACTCACAATCATGCATAATCCTACTATAATAGAATTAATGTCCAGTCCATCAATCTTGAAGACAAGGTCACCCACCTGTAGCGCGCATTAAACCAAGATCCAAATAAGCTGAAACTGCACGGGGATAAATCCTCAGATTCCCACGATTCCAACGGGCCTAAAAACACCCAAAAACTCCTCCTGGGTACAAAGATATAGCCCAAACATCACAAACAATACAAAATTCCATGTGTACAGTTTTGCTGAAATTTCTGTCCAAAAGAAGCATTATTATCACCTTTGAGGTAAATTCCAAAAATTCCAATAAAAATACAACGGCGATCCTTGCGAAACGTAGATATCAATCGAGTCCTCAAACGTTGAATTCCGATACCTGAGTGCAGAGATAAAAATCCGAGAAGGCTCTGCAGTCCAGAAAAACTACCAGCAAAACAGGGGCTTAGAGATGCCTCGTAAACCATGCCAAAAGTGCGAAACGAGGTGAAGCGATCAACATAGAAAATGAAGCCTTACCTCTTAGGAACATGCTGTCGCAGAAATCATCCAAAAATTCCTCCTGGTTTGCTCACAGGGAATTTTCGACTGAACTGCGACAGAAAATGGGCCGAAACTGAAAATCGTCGCAGTACGCCGCGTCGCAGATAACTCGCTATCGGCAACTCCAAAAATTCTGAAATTGCTAGGGTAGATAGAGGACAGAGAAAGGAAAAACTTTCATTAAGGGCTCACTCTCATTTTCTCTCTCTAAAACTCGAAAATGGCAGAGAGAGAGAAGGGTATTTATAATGGGCCAAAATCCTATTCGGGCTCCACTCCAGATCCCGGGCCGAACAGGAAACACCAAATCCGGCCAATCAGATTGCGCCACGCCTCACAGAACACGAAACAGCCGTACAAGCCAATGAAAACGCGCCACGTGTCCCCCGCCGCCCACGTTTCTCACGCGCCCGGCACACGTGGGCGGCCGTGCGCCCGCCAATGAACAGCCGCCACGTGTCCCACGTGGTCCACGGGGCGCACGAGCCCGGTCCACGCGCCGGGTCTTCCGGATCGTGTCGGCCAATCACAGCGCGCCACGTGTCAGGGACAAGCCGCCACCCTTGACGCCGCCGGACCAATCAGAGGCTGCCACGTGGCCTTCTGAGTCTTCGGTGCACCCGGTGCACGCCTATTCTGTGGACCCCGCGCCTGCGCGCTGCCCGCGCCTGCCCGCGGCCCTGCTCCGCCCCCTGCGCCGCCTTGCTCCGCCGTGCGCCGCCGCCTACCGCCTGCCGCCGGTCGCCGGAACAGTGTTTCCGGCGGCCGGAATTACTGTTCCGGCGTGAACAGTAATTTGTGCCGAAAATTAAGTGAATATACCATTTTGATCATTTTCGCGCGCTGAGTCCAAATCCGCTGTCCATTTCGCCAAATTCTCATCCAAAATTTTGCCGAAAGCCCCCGAAAAAGCCAATTTGCTCCGTTTTTCGTGCCGGATCTATTTTAAAAATCTGTTTTCGACACTACGAGCTCCGATACATTGTGTAAGCTTCCTGTAATCACTATTAAAGCTGTAAAGGCTTCTACAAATGTCCGGATCATCACACGAGTGCCACTCCGGAGTAGGCGATTTATACATTGGCCAGTGAGTGCCAGATATTGGTTATTGGCCAGTGAGAGCCAGACCTTCTTTATCGGTCAGTGAGTACCGATTTGCGAGCAGATACTTGAGACAGTTTGAGCAGGCAGTATCGGGTTTTATACCGGTTCATTCGATTTGGGTTGTTGGATCAGATACTTTTATTGTTACACTCACGTCAGGGGGACTGAGTGGAGTCTAGTGGCTGTGTGTAGACCAGTGCTAGTGTTGATGGGAACCGTTTGGGGTTTGACGGTGGTCCCGTGGTCGTTGTGAGTTCTTTGACCATTGTGTGAGAGGTTGAGCATCTTGAGTCTATCCGTTCTGAGAGAGAGGGCATGGATTTTGACTATAGCCTGCATGAGCCACTACTCGATAGCGAGTTAGTCCGTTTGGACGCCCTACGTAATTCCTGCCCGTCAGCGGGAGGTGGTTGTAGGTGGGCGCAGGTTTGACTGGACCCGATGTGGCAGCCAGCTCGATTGGGTCGATTGAGCACCACGTGTGCGAGTGTTGCATATCTTTATCAGAGTTTCCCCATTTTAGATTTTAGATAGAGGCATGGTAGCTGTAGAGTGTCTCCAGCTTCTTCTTTCAGTTTTATTGCATTGGTCATCTTTTACCTCTTGTGGACTTGGTGGGCAGATCGTCGGGCCTGGTGGCGACACCCACTGAGAACTCCTTTTTGATGTAGTTCTCACACTCGTTGGGGGTTTCCCCCTATTTTTTGTCCCTTCTTTTCTTTGTTTTGCAGAGTCTTAGCGGGTGTTGCTGATTCTGCGGTTGCTGTCCGAGGCGAGGGAGTTGCGAGCTAGATCCCTACCTATCTTTGGAGAGTAGCGGTACCCCTTTCAGAGGAGATCTTCAGTACAGTCGGTAGATTAGTGTTTTTATTTTCTCTTTGAGAGACTGATGTATTGTGAGGATCTGACTTGTACTGAGAGTCTGTACACTGATGTATCACTTATTTATTCTGGATTACCTCCCTGTTGAGCCCAGAGTTTTTATATTTGAGGTTATTGTATGATTATCATTTATGGGAGATGGACTTTGTACCTTTAGTTCCAGTTGTACAGATCATTGGTTTTAATTTTTCAGCAGTTTTATATTTTAGCTCTGATATCTGTTTAGCTGTAGCACTTTTCTTGCAGGTAGGACGCTTCGCCTATGCGGGTTTGGCATAGGTGGCGGATCTGTTGGCGAGCCCGGGTCGCAGTTTCGACCCCGGGGCGTGACACAGTCAAAGAACTTTCACAATTACTTCAAGGCGAAGGGCGGATTTGGCCGAGGAGGATACTGGGATAGTCAAAACTGCAGTCTGGAGAAATTGATCCGCGCAGCCATGCATAATTTTTCAGAAGAAAGATACGAATTTGACTTTCTTGAGTTCTTATTTCGAGTTACAACTTCCTTACGAAAGATAACCATAGCCTTGGAAAGCCATGCAAATTTATTTTCATTAGAAATTTTACAGAAGATGCAGCAACTACAACGATCTTTTTCGCGTATTAAGATTGTAATTTTATAGTTTTATTGAAGATAGCTTTGTTACTCTTGAACTATTAGAGAGGTAAGGTATAATATAATGGGAGTCCATATCGTTATATTTTTAAAAGTATAACGATTGATGAGACTCTATCCGTGAGTATAGAGTAATTTCTATATCTGTGGCGGGTCTGTCAGCCCCATGGGCAAAGTTTTTTTTTTTGAAAAAGAAAAGAAAAAAGCATTTTCCGCCGACTCTGATTTCAAACTGGCCATATTTCTAAAATGGCTTTACAAAACGAGCCCTGGGGCATGACAGTGACGATAATGGATAGCTCCCTCCCTTAATTCCTTCCTTACCCTCTCCCTCTCCCTCTTCCTTTCCCTCTTCCCCTCATTTCTCTGCTCATTTTACTTCTCTGTGTGGTGGACTCTCTCCTTCTATTCCTTCCTTGGTCTCCTCCTTTCCCACCCCCAACACCTTCGCGCTACTATGGACATCTTTCTCGAGAGCTCCTGGTGACGTTGAGGTTGAGCTCGATCCCAAAACCTTAGAGCTCGACCCTAAAACCTTAGACATCGTCGTGCACGAACATAGCTTCTCCGTCTAGCGATGGGGTAGCGGCAATGGCTGAGGATGAGGTGTCAACTCACGTCGACCTGACAGCAACGGCGACTGTGGAGTATAAGCAGTGAAATGGAGGAAAAAAAAAGAAGGAGAGAGAAAGAGAGGGATTGGAATATTTTTGTGAATTTTCAAAAAAAATTGGCCTAATCTACAAAATTAAAGAAAAAACAATTCGATTTTATAAAAATACAAAATTAATAGATTTTATGCAAAAAGAGCTTAACATTACTATTAAGAGTTGAACTATTTTACTGTTGGAAGCACCAACTTCCAATTTTTGGGCCATTGGATTCATATTATAATCACCACCAACTAATAAATTCTAGAAATTCAAAAGCCCAAAAGTTGAAAGTATATACTTCCAAAACCATAATAGCTCTACACTTATTATCTATCTATTAACCTATAAGAATTCCTAATATTTTTTGTCACGTGGCAAGTTCTCGTTCACCCTCACCAGCATGTGATCATTTTACTTTCCTCCACCAAACATTCAATTATTGCATCTAAATGGTTCACTGTCATCTATAATTCTCATATATCTATCTCCAATTATTGCATCATAACTCTTCCCCCTCCCTCCGCCTATATGAATTCCCAAATTTTTTTTGCCACGTACCAAGTTCTCCTTACCCTCACCAATGTGTAATCCTTTCCTTTCCCTCCACCAAACTTTGAATTAATGCATTCAAACGGTCCCACTGCCATCTACAATCCTCACCTCTCTATCTCCAAATAATTCATCATGGTCCTTTCCTTTCCCTCCACCAAACTTCCAATTAATCCATCTAAATGATCCATCGTCATCTACAATGCTCACCTCTCCATCTCCAATTAATTCATCAATTCTCTTTCCCTTATCTTTTCTTGTACATCATTGTTTCCCTCATTCTCTCTCTCACACTAATGCGCACCCACCTCTTCCATCCGTTGTAGTCGAAGGGATTGTCGTCGCCGTTGCCGGAGAAGATGTCATCGAACCTATCCTTGCCTCCAACTATAGTGAACCGACAATTTCTCATAAATTCGATAAAGTAGAGGGATTTAGTTGATATCGTTGCAACTCTATGAATTAAGAAGGGTAACGTAACGTGATACTTACTCCAAACCACAGAGTCTCATATCAATCCAATAGTGCAGTCACCATCATCTTCCTCTCACTTCTCTGCCTCTCTATCTCTTTTAGATGAGGAACAGAACTTGTCGTAGGAGCTCCTGAGCACGGGTTTTGAGGATGGCAAGAAGCTTCAAGAAGAAACTCAATGATGAAGGAGGAAACCTTCTCTTTAATGAATTGACTTACTAGGAAAGAGAGGTGAGTTGAGATTTTTAGAGTTTTGAATTTTGAAGCTCCAAAAAGGAGGATGTTTGGGGATTCTAATGTTTTAGGACCATATTTTAGAATTTTTTTGTTGATTCGAGCGATCGAGACCAACCCTGTTGGAAACAAGTTCAACAAAGGTGGAGAATAACAAAAAAAAAGGTGATTTATTTCTTCGTTTATAGTTTTCTCTCGACTATTTAGCATGCCTTGTAGTCGATACAATTTTATATGATGAGTTGCATGCTAGAAAAGATAGATAAGGATTTCTAATCCTTGAGTGTAGAACCGAGATGGGTCTGGAAGCTGAATGGTCAGTCAAATGTATATTGTAAATCCTAGGATAAAATTGAGATGGGTCAAGAAACCGTATGGTTGGTTGAATGTGTATTGTGAACCCTATGATAGAACCGAGATAGGTTTAGGAACCGAATAATCGGTCGAATGTGTATTGTGGACCCCAAAGTGGAACCAAGATTGGTTTAGAGACTGAGTAGATCGGTTCAGTGAGCATATAAGATGTTTGATAGCTAGCTTATAAAATATCTAAGGTGAGGATGAATATCGTGAACTCTAGGCTAGAGGTGAACCATAGCACAAGAGGAAAATGTTGGACATGGTTGGCAACCCTAGATTTATGAACCTAGGGTAAAGAGGTGAAAGGTGTTGAGACCTTTAGGGAGTGTCTATATATATCATGTGATGTGGGAGGTGTACGAGCAATCAACTATCAGGGAGGTGTACGAGCAATCAACTCTCTATGAGGTATTTAGGGTAGTTCGGGAGCATCTGACCCCATTTACCTACCGAAGGGAGAAGTGTATAAGCAATCGACTCTCCAAGAGGTACACATAAGGATAGGCATCGTAGCCGAATGGAGAGGTGGACGAGCTGTGATGACCCGGTTCTCCGCGAAGATCTTTCGGAGTGAATTGTGGCTTCTGGAGGCCTATGATGTGTGTTGGAGATGGTTGTGCGCAAATCGGACTTCAGAATTGAACCCAGCGCGAAATTTGGATTAAGAATATCTATCCGGATGCCTTCGACAAATTTTAGAAGTGGAATTTGGCAAAACGGACATCGGATTTGGACTCAGCGCGCGAAAACGATGAAAATGGATTACTTACTTGTATTTTTTGGAGCCCGGATGTCAAAATACAAATTTCGAGGCAAGATTTTACTTATTCCGGTAGGCCAGGGCAGCGCCGGCGGCGCGGGCGCGTGCAGGCGCGTGCGCTGCGGCGGGCTGGGCCGTCCACAGGTTTTGGCGTGCACCGGGACCAGCCAACTGCGGGCATGCCACGTGTCGCGCGTCGATTGGGCGGTCAACCCACGCGCGACAGCGCGCCGGGCGCGGCGCACCGTGGACCCCACCGGGCCACGTGTCGCCCGCTCATTGGCGGGCGCAGCGACCCGACTGGGCCACCGTGAACAGCGGCCCATGGTTCCCGCCGTGGACCGCGTCGCCACGCGGCGCGCAGCGATTCGCGGGGGTGCGTGCACCGGGCGCGCGGGGCGCGGATGGGCGACGTGGCGGGCCGTGGTGGATCCGGGCGCGCACAGTAACGGGCCGACCCAATTTCGGGCGCCCAAATCTGGTTTTTTTCCTCCTTTGGTGGGCTGGGCTATAAATAGCCCCTTTGGGCTTCTTTTTGAGGGCTTTCTCGAGCTCCTCTGCCCTTGTGCCCTAATCAAAGTTGTACCTCTTCTTGTGCTGCATCTTGTGAAGGAGGCTCAGATTTTTTGGAGGCCGCGGCATCGACGTCTTCGGCGATTCGGCGCAGTGCGACATTTTTTCTTCAGTGGCCCATTTTCGTCGTGTTTCGTCCACGAGGCCCACAGAGCTACCCCGAAGTAATTTTTGGACGTTTTTTGCGGCCTCGGTTTCACGAGAGGTAGATCTCCGTTTTTCGTGCTTTCTACTCCTCTCAGTTTTGGATTTTTATTGGGGTTTCTGGAACATCTTTGAACCCCATTCCTGCTGGTGGTTTTCCTGGACAGCGGAGGCTTGTCAGATTTTTATCTCTGCGCTCGGGTATCGGATTTCAACATGTGAGTACTCGATCGACATCTACTCTTCGCGAGGATCGCCGTTGTATTTTTATTGGAATTTTTGGAGATTATCTCATAGGTGGTATTTAAGGATTTTCTGGACTATTTTTACAGCAGCATGTGTTTGTGGGAAATATTTCTTATCGCGATATTTGGACTATATCTTTGTACCCAGGAGGAGTTTTCTGGTGTTCTTGGACTCGTTGGAATCGTGGGAATTCGAGAATTGTCCCCGTTCAATTTTAGCCTATTTTCGATCTTGGTTGACGCGCGCTTCAGGTAGGTTGTTTCGTCTCCAAAATCGGTGGACTATTCATTAATTCTATCGTGTAGTAAATCATACATGATTGTTAGATGTGTTAGTAAGCATGTTAGATATAGAGAGGATGTTCTCGCGTTGTTATCATGATCATGTTGATGTATGCTTCCTATCTGTGTTAACTTAAGTACCACTATTAAAACTTGACCTAGCACCCTGTCATATGTTGCATGTGTAACCAGACTAGTAGAAAACCCTCACTTGGGCTAGGTTCATTTATGCTCTAGACATCCACACTCCGTATTCTATTCCTGGACATAGTGATTTTCCTCGCTCGGGTAGTGGGCCGAGTGGTCAGGATTTATTTTAGTGCGGGATGCATGTTACACTCGTGCTTGAGGGCAGAGTGGAGTCTGGTAGATGTAGCTGGTATTATATCTGTGGCAGGAGCCGTTTGGGTAAACGGTGGTCCCGAGATATCTGTTTCTCTGTTTTATGTGTCGCCACTGTGTTCGTAGCAGTGGTGTGTTAGTGATAGCAGGACCTTGAACCAAGAACCTTTTTGGACATACATGATTTTAGTCAACCAATATTTTTCTTCCAAACATCGAAGGGTCGCCAGAGTCTGTTTTTGTCTGATTGGACGATGGCATTAGCCCTTCGAGGTTTGGTAATAAACTTGTTTTCTAACTGTTTTTCCTAAAAGAACTAAACATCATTAAAATGGGTTTTTCTCAAATTAAAATGATTTTCGATAATAAATATTATATTTTTTCTGTAAACTTCCTCACTCGAGAGGAATCGAGTGGTCTGGGTTCGAAGGGCTGCCTTTTCTTTGGGTCGAGAACAACGAGAGGCTATACCTAGAGCCTGTTCTTGTTTGATTTGAGTTGTAGGTTCCAGTCTTTCGGGGTTCCCGGACCCTTCATTGTTGTCAGTTGTGAAGTATATTGTAAGACCCGGTCTTTCTTTAACTCTTCTCGCCACCCCTCTTCTTGTAACGTTCGACCGAGGGTCATATTTTTGGTGTTTTTCCGGACAGACCGTCGGGGCCCGCGGATAATTTTAGGCGGTAGAGCTCGCGGAACAGAGCGCGCAGGCGCGATCGGTTTCAGATTCCGACTCCCGGTTCATCCAGAATTAATTGTTGAAGTTGGGTCCCCTTTGGGTGTTCCGGGAACCGTGCTGGCGATTTGCACGGAAATCGAGGTAATCCTGACCCTTGTTTTGTTTTGTCTGTGGGGTGGGCGGTGACTCGGGGATTTAATCCTTCGTTCGGTTCGACTCCTCAACTTGGTTAGGTCAGACGGGTTGGTTTAAGGAAAAGGCGTACGGTATTTGAGATCCCCACCCCTTTGTGTTTTGGAGGTTCGCACAAGGAGAAGAAGAGGAACCCTAGCTTTTTCCCCGTCTACGATCCAAGGTGCGGCGCGAGGCTCCTTCGGGGATCTCCGGACAAAGACGGCAATCCCTCTTCCTTCTTCTTTCCTCGCGAACCAAGGTGAGTCCTTTTTTTGGAGGTTCTCTTTTTACGCTTTCTTGTTTGGGGGTCGCCCCGGGATCGGGGATCGCCGGGACTTCGCGACGTCGCCGCGTGGGGCAGGTCGGGCACCGCCGTCGCGGGGCCGCCCGCGGGTGGGGGCGCCCGCGTGGGCTGGTGCCGCGCGGGGTCGCCCCGCACGCGCGGGCAGCACGCCGCGCGGCACTTGGCCGCGCGGGGCCGCCCGCAGGCGGGGCGCCCGCGCGGGGTCGCCCCGCACGCGCGGGCAGCACGCCGCGCGGCACTTGGCCGCGTGGGGCCGCCCGCAGGCAGGGCGCATGCGCGGGCTGGTGCCGCGCGGGGTCGCCCCGCACGCGCGGGCAGCGCGCCCGCGCGGCACTTGGCCGCGCGGGGCCGCCCGCAGGAGGGGCGCCCGCGCGGGCCGGTGCCGCGCGGGGTCGCCCCGCACGCACGGGCAGAGGGCCGCCCGCAGGAGGGGCGCCCGCGCGGGCCGGTGCCGCGCGGGGTCGCCCAGCACGCGCGGGCAGCGCGCCCGCGCGGCACTCGGCCGCGCGGGGCCGCCCGCAGGAGGGGCGCCCGTGCGGGCCGGTGCCGCGCGGGGTCGCCCCGCACGCGCGGGCAGCGCGCCCGCGCGGCACTTGGCCGCGCGGGGCCGCCCGCAGGAGGGGCGCCCGCGCGGCTCATGTCCGCGCGGGGGCTGCCGCAAGTGGGACGCCGCGCGGGTTGGTGCCGCGCGGGGCCGTGCGCAGGCGGGGTGCGCGCCGCACGGGTCGGTGCCGTGCGGGGCGGGGGACTCCGCCACACGGAGTCCGGGGCTTCGTCCGTCGCCTGGTTTCTGTCTGGAGTCGATATGGGGGATCCGGATCTCTTAGTCTTATTTTGCACTTTTTTCCTCAGGAGTGCGGGACGTTACGGGCGGTAGGCGCACGGGCATGGACGAGTCAGGGACCGGACGACACACACGAGATGGGTACATTTCCGAGTTTTTCCTTTGGGAATAGGTGTTTGCTTATAGAAATAGTACGCTCGGGGCAAAGGTGAATAGTAAAGCTTTTCCGATTATGCTACTAACCCTGTTATGTGATTCTACTTACTATCGATGTGAGGCTCTAGTTTTGCTACACGCACACCGGCGGTTTGGCCACCGCAAGGGTGTGCTTTTCCGGAAAAGTGGTACGTTGACCCGTGTACCCCACGCGACGGTGGCGTTAGGAATGGGGGCCCCCGTAGGTGGGGGGTGTGAGCGGTGACGCCGGGGCAGGTGCCCGGCGGCCAAAAAAGGTGCTCGGCGGGGAACACCGGGGTAGGGGCTCGGTGCGGTGATCGGGAAAGGAGCCCGGTTTTCTTTTGGTACAGGGTGTGATTACCGATGACGGTATCGGAGAGAGACGGTTGCTCCGGTGATGTGGTTTGTTTTGTTTAGCCCTTCGATTACCATACTATTTCTAGTCACTGACTTCCCACTCCGTGACAGGTTCGTCCAGGGACGAGTGCTAGGGCACCGGTGAGGCCGCGAGAGTGCTGTTCTGACGCTGATCGACTTCAGATACAGTGACTATTATTTCCCTCTTTCCTTTATTACTCATGTTAGTTAGTTGTGGATTGCGACACCCCCGTGGGGTCGAAGTGGATGTTGCCTCTTCCTTTTCTATATGAGCGAATGAATGTTATATCTTTTCTTACTTGGCCATTTTAAACAATGAAAAGCAAAGAAAACCATTTGCGAAAACCGCTTTTAAAACGTGGGTGTCGTGTAGGCACCGGATTTTAAAACCTTGTGGAATTTATATGTTTTCGAACTGTTTTCACAAAATTCGGCATCGGGTGGGTGCCGTTTTCAAAACCCTGTGGATTTATGTGGCTTTGAAACAGTTTTTTTCCAAAACGATGGCATCGAGTGGATGCCGCTTTCAAAACCTTGTGATTATTTATCCTTTCAAATCGACGGCCTCTATGTTATAGGTTGATACTAATAGACCATGTGAGTTGTATGGTTGTTTGTGTGCGAGACCCCAACTGATGTGGTTAAAGACTGTATGTGTTATGCCTTGAGAGACACTTTATAGTCGAGACGCCGTGCATATACAAAGGAGACTCTGCCCGTTTGCAGAGTGAATTTGTATATGCGGCGGGTCTGGGCACGCGCCGGGGAGTAATGGTTTACAAAAAAAATGTATGGCTGAATTAGGGGCATCGGTGGCTCTTCTTCCGCGCGATTCGAACCCCCGGGGCGTGACATATATCCTGTTAGTGAGTTTGCATGTTGTGTTGATGTCCTGTTGTGGGAGCCGTCGGGTTGACGGTGGTCCCGGCTATCGAGTATTTCCATCCAGTGAGTTAGAGATGTGATTTGGATACTGTCGATCTTGTTGATCGTTATAACCTGCATGAGTCATATTGAGCTCGACAGAGATGCGTGGATACTTTCCTCGGTGGGGTCGCGCCCCTCGAGTGCCGCTCCGAAGCTGGGCCTGTTACTTTACTTTGCAGTCACTGACGCCCTACATAAGTCCTGTCCTCCGTGGATGTAATGGTAGTAGGTGGGCGCAGGTTTGACTGGACCCTATGTAGCAGTCACTGTGATTGGGTTGATTGAGTACTCGGGTTAGAGTCGATGCATCATTTTCATCTGTATCACCCTTTGAGTATTGTAGATAGAGGCATGATAGCTGTAGACTCTTTCCAGCTTATCTTTTTATTACTACAGTTTTCTTGTTATCTTATGCCTCTAGTAGACTTAGTGGGCAGACCATCGGGCTTGGTAGCGGTACCCACTGAGAACTACTGTGGGATGTAGTTCTCACACCCACTGTGGTGTCTTTCCCCGGGGACCCTTTCTCCAGTTCCTGCTGCTCTAGTTGCTGATCCTTTTGTTGCCGATCGAGGTGAGGGAGTCGCGAGCTAGCTAGTTCCCTACCCGTCTTTGGAGTAAAGCGGTACCCCTTTTTGGAGCTTAGTAGTACAATCTGCTGGATTTTAGTAGTTAGTTACTTTTGAGAGTTTTATTTTGAGAGACTTTTGTAGTAAAGTTACTATTTGACAGTTGTATTATTTCTTATTTCAGTAGTTTACTTTTCAGCTCTGATATCTATATAGCTATAGTATACTTTTTTTTTGCAGGTTAGACGCTTCGTCTATGTGGGGCTTCCCGTATGGGCGGCGGATCTGTTGGCTGGCCCGGGTCGCAGTTTCGACCCCGGGGCGTGACACGAGCAATCAACTTTCTAGAAGGTGAATCCTGTAGATAGACTGAGTAACTGAATGGAAAGATGGACGAGCAATCGACTCTGTAGGAGTTGAATCCTCTAGATAGGCTGAGTAGCCGAATTGGGAAGTGGACAAGCAACTGACTCTCTAGGAGGTAAAACGTAGCAAGAGAATTAGGAGCCGATAGGAGTGTAGTTGGGTAAAACTGTGGTAAGTGGTATGTTAAGTAAATGAGGCATTGATTACAATGGTGTTTAATGCTTTTCTAAGTTAGCTAAATGTGATTATATTATCTGTCTTACTAATATCTCTTGTAGATCAAGTAAGTACAAAATATTTTTTCTTGGTAATTGCACCCACCAAGAACTTTTAGTAGTTCTCAATCTCTATACTTTATCTCTTTTTCAGATTCAAGTGTCACCGGAAAGGTGCGTGGCTGCGACAAGGGCATTGTGAAAATAGAAATGCTAACCAGTCTAGCGGTACTCTCTTGTAGCGTGTTAAGAAGAGATAGTGGTGTATGAATCGAATGCCGAACTTGTAATATTTTGATATCTATTAATATAAATTAATGAAAGTTGTATTTCGACTGATAGCTCAAATTTATAGTGCACTATGATATTATATGTATACCTATCGGCCCCTGTGAGGCGGATAGATGTAAGCGATCGCTTCGATCGAGTAGAGGAGGACTTGCCCAATTGGCGGGCTTGTGCGTGCACCGCACTGAGGTTAACCAAATTGGCGGGTCGCGGGGCGTGACACCAACAGTGAGGGACCTTTGGTGGGTGTAGCAAGTGAGATACACAAGGAAATGTTTGATGTTCACTTATTGTTAATTACTTTTACAGTTTCTAACAAAGAAGCGCGAGTTCCTTCACTAATTAATGTATTATTATTGATACTTGCTTTTACTTTTAGTATTATAATTAATATTAAATTTTAAAATCATGCTAACAACAAACAAAAACTTAAAAATATTATTTAAATTTCCTTAAAATTAATCTAAAAATAATATTTATATTTATTATTTATATATTTTTGAGCTAGATTAAACTAAATAACAGTGAGCTAGGATCCGCTCGTGTTCGGCTCGTTAATTTTTTAAGTTGAAAAAGTGAGTTCGTAATTGACTTGTTTATTAAATTTTAGTTTGGATCAATTTTGAATTGAACATAAATTGGTTTGCAAACAGCGACTTGGATTAACTGTCCTATACCCAACCTAGGGATTGTTTGGTCTAACTTTTGTAAAGTAATTTTGGATCAAAAAGTGATTTTTGGATCAATAGAGCGTTTGGCAACTAAGTTTTCAAAATCTGATTCTGATTTTTAGAATCAGTTTTCTGATTTTCGAGGTCCAAAATCGGAAGCAGTTAAAACCTGCTTCTTGAAAACTGATTCTAATTTTGGATTCAAATTTTAAATTTTATTTTAATTTTAGATTTAAAATTTAAAGCTAATTTTAATTTTAAATTTTAAATTTTATTTTTAAAATTTTTAATTTTAACTTTTAAATTTTAAATTTAGCTATTTAATTTCAATTTAAACTTTTAAATTTCAAATCTTAAATTTTATAATTTAAAATTTTTAATTTCAAATTTCAAATTTATGATTAAATTTCAAATTTAATTATTAAATTTAAATTTTGAATTTTAAATTTCAAATTTAGATTTGAAATTTGAAATTTAAAATTTAAATATTGCTTTAAAATTTTAAAATTTAAATTTTAAAATTTCAAATTTATATTTTAAATAAAAATATCAACTTTTTAATTTTTTTTTGAAATTTAAATTTTAAAATTTAAATTTAAATTATTTTGAAATAAAATTTAGAAAAAAAAGTTATTATTTATAAATAAAAAAAAAATTGAACCAAACAGCTTAAAAAAATCACATAAGAAAAATCACTTTTCATCTAAACTCAGCCAAACGCCCTACAGCTTTTGGCGAGAATCAATTCTCCAAACCAAAATAAATTTTACAAAAATTACTTATTTAGAATCTAGGCCGAACGAGTCCCTAGTCTACCTAAAATATTTACATCTGTCGATTTTCAGGTCAAAATTGGGACCAACCCATTTCATGGGGGTCGGTCAAAGCCCAACATCAAGGGGTCACTGGCTCACAGAAACAACCCAGTCCTTCATTTGACTTTGTCCGATCCAAAATTGTATTCAAATCTACCACAACATTAAAATAAAGAGTAAGTTATAGTTTTATTCTCAAACTTTAATTTACTATAATTTATAATTTAATTTTTTTAAAATATTATAAAGGTTAATTGCATACGGCTTCCTGTAAACATATCGAATATCAAATATATCTCTACAAAGTTCAACTTTTCATATTTATTTATTCAAAAGTCCTACGTTATTCATATATATCCCTACCGTCTATCTCTGTTAGAAAAATCTAGTTAATCATAGATTAAATATTTAATCTTGGTTAGTTAGTGAGGTAAATTTATCTTTTTACCCATTCAGATATTTTTGTGGGACATTTTTGAAATGACAAAACTGTCATTTCACATATAATCTGTTAAAAATTAAATAGTGAACTAACAATAATAAACTGGAGAAATATACATGAATAACGTTGGACTTTTGAAGGAATAAATATAAGAAGTTAAACTTTGTAGGAATATATCTGCTATTCGATATGTTTACATAGAGCCGTATGTAATTAACCCATATTATAAATACCATAATATAATTTAGTTGTCTAAATATTAATAAATTATTAGTATAGAAAAAATACAAAGGATTAGTTATTAACAAATCATCAATCACCTTAATTCTATATTATTTTTACATCATCAATTTGTTAATATTTAATTAATTAAATTAAATAGTAAAATTTAATTATAATATTTTAAAAAATTTAAAGTATAAATTATAACAAATTAAAGTCAACATATCACGTGCCTCACAGTTAAGGACCAAAAGTATGATTTATCCTAAAATTAAAAAGTATAAAACATTAAAGTAAAATTCATATTTGAATAAAAATTGTAAAATATAAAAGTTAAAATTTATCTAAGAAAATTCAATTACCAAAACAGTCAAAACATGCATCAAATGGTGGCTTGTTTGGCCTAGTTATCAAAAAAGTAATCCCTGCATAATTCATTTTAATTTAAAAAATTAAATTTAATTAAAAATTATAGAATGTTGGGTAGAATTTAGTAGAAAAGTAATTATTAAAGTAATTTTATAAAACTCTTTAACAAAAAATTTATTAAAAATTTTAAATAATTAAAAAAAATATGTAATTTAAAATACAACAGTTATAACTCTATACATTCTATTTGGTTGAATGTAGGCGACGCTAGTAATTATATAATTATATATATCTGGTTTAGTTGAGGAGTGAATGTTTAAAATTTTGATGAGATTATTTTAATAGAAAAAAAAATTATATTTTGTTTAAAAGGTTATTAGGAAAGTAAATTTATTTTTTATTTAAAATTATTTTATTAAAAATTATTTAGTTGCATGTAGTTACAATTATACTGTAGTTTTGTATAATAGCATTACGTATAAATTGGTCATAATTTTAACTAAAAAAAATAACTTTAAATAAAGATAAATTATTTTTCTAATTATGTTTTAAATCAAAAATATAAGTGATAAACATTTTCAAATGCACTTTTCAACTATATGCATCTAAAAAAAAAAGTTATTGTTAAAATTGTGTTCAATTTAAATAAAATTTTAACCGCTCCAATTAAGTTTTCTTGTACCGTTTCAACTACAAATGAGTTCATACCGCATCAAACCAAATACTAAATTTGGTATTTCATTATTTTATCTCATTACAAAAATTATTTTATGTTTATAAAATAAATATATTTTATTTAATAATAACTATAAAAATAGAGATAACAATAGTATATTTAGTTGGGTTAAATTATTTAATTAGGCTAAAATTTTTTATTTGATTTTAATTTCTCCAAAATGTTTATTTTTTATTTATATTATTGAAAGGTTAAATGATGCGGTAGACCGGGTCCACAGTCCATCATCTTGGTCCGTTCGGTTGATCAGACAAAACTAATTATTACAAGAATAAATATAAAATACGAAATTAGTATAAAAAAGCGTTCAAGATGATTTCAAGGACAAAAAATTTTGTATTTGGTATGATAATAATAAATAAGAAAAATAAAGAATATTAGTTGTTTTAAATAAATTTTTTATTTTTAAATTTTAGAGGCAATTTCCTATATATTTTTAAAAATTTTTATATTTTTAGATTTACCCTTCTTAGAATGCTAATATTAAAACTACCCTTCTTACGTTCCAACTTCTTTCTAAAATACCCCTCAAGTTAAACTCTGTTAGGAGCTGCCGTTATCTGTGTGAAATTACTATTTTGCCCTTTCAAATATACCTTTTTACCATAATCAACTTTTCTTATGTATCTTTAAAATTTTTAATAGTTTTGGTAGATAGGGACAAAATAGGTATATCGGATAGTTTTCAACTCCGATTATTATTTAACTCTAGTTTAACCCTAGTTAACTTAAAAAAAAAAACGGTAGGGATATTTTTAATAACGGTGGAACGTATGAAGGGTATATTGGAAAGAAAAAAAATAAGAGGGGTAAATCAGATATTTTTTCAGATTTTAGGGATACACAGAAAATTATCTCTAAATTTTATTATGTAATAATAAGGTGAGAGATGATATTTCGGGAGACGTGAGAGAGTATTCAAGAAAAAAAAAAGAAAGTGATTGGAAAAAATGATAACAATGGAATAAGAGAAGATGTTTCGAGAGACGTGAGAGGGTATTTAAGAAAAAAAAATTTATTATGTAATAATAAAATGAGAAATAATATTTCTTGAGAAGAATATTTAAGAAAAAAAAAAAAAAGTGGTTGAAAAAAATAATAACAATAATTTTTATTTATTTTAATTATGTTGAAATAAAATATTTTTTTGAGCAATGCTACCTGTACACCCCGAAGGGGTGTACATCATACACCTTCATTATTTTAATGGTGACGATACTTTTTACGGGTCACATCGAGTGACCCATCATCACACCCCCACCCTTAGATGGGTGGGATGTATGATGTACACCCCGAAAGGGGTGTACACATAGCATTTTCCTATTTTTTTTCTAGTTTGTAATGTGTTCGGAGTATAAGAAAGTATCTTCCTTATCCAAATAATTCCAACACGCCTTTAAGAATAGGTCGGTTTGGTCGGTCAAAGTATTCCCCGAACAACACGGTAAACCGGGTCCAACATTAAATACTGATATTTAAATACTGATATTTAATTAATTCTCTCAGCTACTCAAAGGTCGGTGCATATTTAAGGGTTTCGTACGAAGCGCGTTTTTGAAAAGCTGTTCCTTGGCCACCACGTAGCGTCTCCATCGGGAACCGCTACGGGCGATGGTTACCGACGATCGCCCGTATCCCCCATCCTAACAAAAAATATTACAGGCGATTGTTACCGGTGATCACCCGTAGCCCTCAATCTAATCTAAAAACCAACAAAGGCAGGTAAATTACATGGAAGGTACTACCTTTCTTTTCTTAGCAAATTGAGGTGGAGTCAAAAAAAAAAAAATTATTCTTTTCTCCCTTCGTAGCGGATTAGAGAGAGAACTTTACCAACCCGATCCATTTGCATTCAAACTTTCGATGAATCAGCTTATAATTTGATCTATTTTTTAAAATAAAAAATGCACCAAATATGTAATGTTGTATTTTCAACTGATCAAATTATTCTTCTAAAACTCACTCATTATATTATAATATAATTTTAATTTTTTTATTATAATATATTTTTTTAAAAAATATAATAAACTTAAATATAATAGTTATGCCGCATTTCTAACCAATCAAATTAATCTTTTAAAATTTAATCATGATATTATATTTTTTTTTAATATAAAATTTATTTGTTTTACGTATTAAAAAAAGTGAACCATTTTTTTAAAAAACTGATAAAAATATTTTTATTTTTATTTTTTAAAATATTTTTTCTCCGCTTGATCATCGTTTTTCTTTTTTTTTTCTTCTGAGATTGTCGTCTCGTTTTTTTTTGCATATTTGTGATCATCAGAAAGTATTTTTTTTGCATATTGGTGCCCATCAGAAAGCAGACGCAACATTAAGGGCCTGTTTGGTAAGGGGGATAAGGGGGGAATACCCCCTTATCCCCGTGTCCATACCCAAACGGGGACAGAATGTTCCGGAATCCAAGTTCTAAGCAACCTGGAATAGCGGGTATGGATTCGGGAATTCAAATTCCAGTGAAATGGTGGAATTAGAGGAATAGCATTGTTGGAGCGGGGTTCGAGGCAACCTTTTTCTTGCTTGTCTCTTCTCCCCAACCGCACCCCTTCATCACCCTCTTCCGAAAATTAAACAATTTAAATTTTGATAATTTAATTTAAAATATAAATTTGAAATTTAAAAATTTAAAATTTAAAATTTAAAATTTAAATTTAAAATTTAAAATTTTTAATTATAAATTAAAATTTTCAAATTCCAATTAAAAAAGAAATTTAAATTTTAAAATTTGAATATTTAAAATTTAAAAATTAAAATATAAAATTCAAAATTCAAAATTTAAAAGTGAAAATTAAAATTTAAAAATTTAAAATTTGAATTTTAAAAATTTAAAATTTAAAATTTAAAAACTAAAAACTTAGAATTTAAATTTTAAAATTTTAATTTTCAAAATTTAATTTTATCTTAAATTTTAAATTTGAAATTAAAAATTTTGAAATTTAAAATTTAAAATTTGAGATTTGAAATCTAAAATTTAAAATTTAATATCTAAATTTAAAATTTTGAAATTAAAAATTTAAAAATTTAAATATAAATTTAAAAATTAAATTTAGAATTTAAAAATTAAAATTTTAATTTAAAATAAAATTTGTAAATTTAAAATTTAAATATAAAATCAGAATCAGATTTTAAATTTTAGATCTCGAAAATTAGAAAATTAATTTATATATTAGCCAAATATGCTGTTGAGCCAAAAATGGCATTTGCATCCAAAATCATTTTGAAAAACTATGTCAAGCACCCACTATATCATAAAGGTCTAAATAGTCAATATACAAATTTATCACTTATCAATTCTTCTTATTCCTCTATACTCAACCAAACACAATTTTTTCCTATTCATCTTATTCTCCTTATTCCTATATAATTTACCAAACACAATTTCCTTTAATCCCGGTATAACTCATAAAACCAACCAAACGCAAATTTACACCAATTCCTGCTAATACCAGAATCTATACCTATCCCCGGTATAACAAAATTTTCCTATTCCTGTTACCAAACGCAGCCTAAGAGACGAAGCTTCGACAAAATTCATAATATTATATTTTGGACGTTACGTGAGACTTGTAGAAAAAAAGAAAAAAAAAGAAAAAAAATGAAGCTTCAGTAAAAAAAAAAGAAAAAAAAAAAGAAAAAAGAGAATAAAATATTTTAATAATTTTTTTAAAAATTTGAATTGAATATATAAAAATAAAAAGATGGGCTATTTTTCCCTAATACGTAAATATAATAAATTTTTTATATAAATTAAATTTTTTTAAATTTTTTATTATAATATAATTATTTATAAAAAATAATTAACTGAACATAAATACTTCCTCCTCAAATCCTTTCCCCACCACTCATGTTCGATTCGGGAGGTTTTTCTTTGGGAACCGCCACGACAGCTGTCGGTTGCAAGTTGCAACGTTCCACCTCAGCTGATTCGCGTCCCGCGTTTTCTTGAGGCGGCTACGTAGGTCCACACAAGTTTGCCCTCGATCTTCTTTATTATTACAAGACTACCCTTCCTTCCCATCACACATTTGTTCACGTACAATTCCATGTATCCAGAGCTACCATTTATTTTTTTAATTAATTTTATTATTTAAATTATATTATTTTATCCACTAATCACTGAATTTATAAGATTTACTATTATTTTAATCGCATATTTATTTTTATCAAAAAAAAAACTAAAATCTATCCTTATCAATAATTTGTACTTTTAAAATCATTATTTTAAAATATGTATAATTTTTAAAATAAATATAAATAAAATTAATTTTGTATTTATATAGTCAAATTAAAATACTGAGAATAAAAATAATTATAGTTCTAAAATAAAAATATTTTATTTAAATTTAATTAATTAATATAAAAATATTAATAAAATAATAATTTAACTTATTTAATTAACTAATTAATTATAAATATTAATTAAATAAAATAATTGATAATATATATTGTTAATTAATAATTAATAATTTAATTAACCCACAAATAACTTAATAAATTAGTAAATCAATTAGTTAATTATTTAATATTTTTATATTTATTTAATAAAATAATTAAATTTATCAAAATATTAGATTAATTAAAAATATAATATAATAATTAAAAATATATTTATTTTAATTAAACTTATTTTTAAGTAAGAATAAATTTGTTTGAAACCTATAAGAGATTACTCTCTTCCAAAATTATGTTTGAATATAAAGAAAATAAATTTTTTTTTTTAAAAAAATTATATATTGTATTTTGAAATAATTCTGAATATTATTATGAAGTCGTTAAATATACTATTTATAATTAGTTAAAATAAATTAAAATAAATAAATCAGTGCTACCTAATAAAATTTTTTTTGAATAAAGAATAAATAATAATTTTATTTATTCTCCCGTATTTTATTTGGATTTTTTTTTTTTAATATTTGTAATTCTATTAGAAATTCTATAGTCCTTGATAGTGGCGTTACCGTAATTTCGTACAGCAAGAAGGGCATATGCTTCTTCTCTCCGGCGATATTTTCGTCTCGGGAGGGGTTGGGTTCTCCTTTTACGAGGGTAAAATAGGAAACGTGGCTTAGGACAGAGACGGACGCTACCGTGTGAGACTCCTCCTCCTAATGACAATCACCCACCGTCCATTCATCTTTTCTCGAATCCAACGGTGCTGGATCTCTCCTCCTTTCTATATAATTCTATTCCCCTCTTCTTCTTTCCATTCACATCTTCTCTCTTCACGCCTTCGTGCGGTAACCTTTACCACCGCCATGTCCACCGCGATTCTCCGTTCCGAGGACGTTCTAAGGTCCCGCTTCCACCTCCACGCCTTCGGATTTCGTCCTCCGCCGACGCAGCCTCCGATGAAGCCTCACCGGCGCATAACTCCGCCACCAGGGCGCCCCGCCGCGGCGGCGGCGGCGTCGGAGACGTCGGCGGCGGCGGTGACCTCTCCTCAGCCCCACAAGCCGAGCCGCGCCGGTCCGGCCCGACCCTATGGGTCGCTGCCGAAGCCAGCCCGAGCCGGCCGGAAACCTAGACCCGCCGCCGGGGCCGGCAAGGAGAACGACGGTGGCGCCGCCTCTGCCGTCGCCGACGATCCCCGCCACCACAGCCGGAGCCTCGTCATGGAGAAGGTCACGATCCTCAAGCGTGGCGAGGCGATGAAACCCTCGGCCCCCGTTCTCGCCGGATCGAACGGCGCAGACGTTCCGAAGAAGTTGGGGTTTCCAGCCGTAGACCCGGTCTACGCCGGCCCCGGGTTCTCGGTCTTCTCCCCCGAGCCAAGCTCCCTCCCCCACCCCGGATTCTTGCTGAGACACCTCGCCGCGACCGAGGAGGCGACGACGAGCCTTCTCCGCCTCCTCAAAATATACCCGTGACGGTGCTGGTGCTCGTAGTTTCAAATCGATTCGCCATGAATTCGAGCCGAAGAAGATTGGGATTTTGACGGCAGTTTGAAGAAGATATGCAGTGGGCGGCGGAGATCCGCAGCGGTCTCCGCTAGGGTTTCTCCGATCACATCAACCTCCTCTATTTTTTCAACAGGACGGCGTGATCCGGAGAAGCCACGATCCGTTCGTCTCTGTCTGCTACGACTGTTTCGGTACGTTGTAGTGCACACTGCATCTTTTCCTTTGTTCTTGTTCGGATGAAAATTCTAGCAGATATCAGATTCTATAGTTCTATGCCTACTGGTAATCTAAATTTAATGGGATTTGTTGTGTGAGTTGTGTCTAAGTATCATGAAGTTGGATTTTCCTGTACAAGTTTTACAAGTTTGGGGTAATTGTGTGTGTCAGTGTCTAAGTATCATGTAAGATGGATGTTACTAGTAGTTTGGGGTTTAGAGTTCAAATTGTTTTGCTTTCTAGAAATGGTTTGTTGAAAGGGTGGTGAGAATTTTAGAGTGGGCGTACTAGTCATGGAATGAAGTCTTTTAATTGTAGCTATTTGAGTGTTAGTCATGAATCAAAGTTTATTATGTTACATTGCTGTTTTCAGTATAGGCAAATGGGTATGCTATTCAAATTGTCTACTTTTTTGTAAAATTAATTGTTGTTCAATGTGTCTATGTTCGATTTTGTCTTGCGTGATGTTATAGTTGTGTTTGCGAAAAGAAAGTAAAAAAATACCGGACTTGTAATGATGGAAAATAAAACAGTAACAATAGTTGGGAACTCAAGCATTTCGGCTAGGCTCGGGCTGAACTTAAATGGTTGTAATTCGAAAAATCTTCAACAAGGAACTGATGAACTCTAACGACCCTAAATTTTGGTCTAAAACTTTGAATGGTAGAAACACTATGAAGATGGACTGCAGAAACTACTATCAAAGCTACTGAACAAGCTGCTATTCTCGACTCATCTAAACTATCCTACTTTCGGTAAAAGGATGAAAACTATTTGTGCTTTAGAACAAGCTGCTATTCTCGATTAATCTACTTTTGGTAAAAAGATGAAAACTATTTGTACTTCAGAATTGTTTGGATAATTATTGTGCTGTTGTTATTGTTGTTGTGTTGAAGAGAGTTTCTAATTGATGTGTTCAACAGAGATCCTTTATTGTGTTGAAGAGAGTTTCTAATTGATGTGTTGTTGTGTTGAAGAAGAGTTCCTTTCTCTGGTCTCCTGTGCGATATTTATAGCCTGTGTGATCTGAATCATAATCTAATTCGAATCTTATTTGGAAACCGAATATGATAATTTCGACCAAGTCTTATCTGATAATTGAATCCCTATAATTTCAATCAAATTCGAAAACTTTGAGACGCCTATCTCTTGCAAAACAGTGAATGGCTAGGATTGTGTTCTACTCTTTCTATTCAACTGCCGGATTTGGTCTCAACTAGTTGTGTTAAAAAAGTAGTACAATTTGTGTTAAATTAGTGGTTAAATAAATCAGATGAGTAACGACGACAATTACATTGGTATCAAAGGTCTTGCAGATTGGTGTCTAAGTTTTGAACTTGATGTTTAAAGCTTTTATGACAAGATAATGATGATTATTTAAGTATGCTGAAGTGATAGCCTTAAACTATGATTAAATGTAAATATTTCTATTTGAATGATGAATGAGCTGGTCAGTTTCACAATTGAAATGAGCAGTAACCTTGGTTAGTAACCTGTACAGTAGGGTTTAATGATATATTTGTTCTGAATAATCTGCACTTTGGTATTTAAACTTATTCAAAATTTATAACTAAGACATGAAAATTGTCTTAAAAGTATGATTAAAAGACCATCTCACAAATGAAATTAGTAGGGTGTTAGTAACTTTTCGACTTTATATTAAGTAGCTCCAACACTTTTTGAGTGACAAATGGATATGGGAGCTCGTATGTTTAATTTAATTTTAATCTGTGAAATTCTTAAGTTTGTGGGGCAAGGGGTTATTTGGATGCATAAACTGTCTTTAGCATAACTTTTCCTTTTATTCAGAGCATGCAGTAATTAGTGATGAGCTTTGAAGACATCTACTGATAATTTTTGTTGTCATTCGATTTACAGATTTATAATATTCTAGAATTGTTAGCATATTTGTTATTTACTTATCATACAATTTGAGTGAGGGGTTTGCTAAAAACTTATCTTATCATTTGAGTGATCTTATATTGTAAAACTTTTAGGGGTCATTCGTTTTATAGATTTATAATATTCTAGAAATGTTAGCATATTTTTTATTTACTTATCATATCATTTGAGTGAGGTGGTTGTTAAAAACTTGTCGTATAATTTGAGTGGGGAGGTTGTTAGAAACTTATTCCAAGTATAAAAATGATCACGACTCTGTTTGCACATTGGAATGGTATACTCAGTAATAATTGATTAGGTATGAGGATGTTTTGTGTGATTAGAATTTAGGTAGGAGAAAATTCTTGTGTGATTTGAAAAGTCACGACATTTATGATTTTAAGACTAACTGATTTGGTATGATTCAGCATGTGGTGGTGTTCTCTGCATCGTCCTTCGTTCTTGTTCGGATGAAAATTCTAGCAGAAATTAGATTCTATAGTTGTATGCGGATTGGTAATCTAAATTTAATGGGATTAGATATGGTAGTTGTGTGAGTTGTGTCTAAGTTTCATGTAGAGGGATTTTTCTGGAAGTTTCGGATAATTGTGTTAGTGTGTAAGTATCAATTAGAGGGATGTTCCTAATAGCTTGGATTTAAGAGTTCTAATTGTTTTTCTTTCTCTAATTGTGGTAAAGGTTTGTTGAACGGTGGGGAGAATTTTAGAGTGGGTGTACTAGTCATGGAATGAAGTTTGTTAATTTTAGCTATTTGATTCTAGTGTGGGTGTGTTGGTCAAGAATCAAAGTTTATTATATTACATTGCTCTTTTCAGCATGGGCAAATGGGCATGCTATTCAGATCGTTTACTTTTCGGTAAAATTAATTGTTTACTTTTCGGTAAAATTAATTGTTGTTCAATGTGTCTATGCTCAATTATGTTTTGCAATTGGAATGTACAATCTATTGTGTGTTTGTCCTGTCTCGAAATTTTAAAGGCCATTTTTTATTTTTTATTTTTATTTTTTTTTGTAAATCAAAGTTGAATATTTTTTTTTTTTTTCAGAATGTGATCAGATTCACCGCGGGCATAAAAAAATTTTCGATTCAAACGGACAAAGTCTTTTCTATATACATACGACTGGGCAAAGTATAATAATACATTAATGAGTCAACAACTAACCATTCAAACAACTTAAATGATAATCAATAACTACTAAATCAAAAGTATGATCCACAACAAAACATCATAATAATTCAAATATAATAATCAAAAGCGGAAGACTAATCATAATACATTGCTAAAATAACATACAAGAGTCATATGTATAAAACTAGAACTCCGATGATAATCAAGTATGATAACTAGCACACTAGCTAGCAAAACGGGATAGCTTTATAGCGCAAATCTCACATCATTGTTTCGAGTGCTATCACTCGACTGACCTGAAAAAAGATGTCACCAAAGGATGTGAGACATAATTGAATGTATTCCAGTGGGTATGAGTCGAAGATGAGCAAGTTGTACCTACTAATATACTATAATCGAAAGACAGTAAAGTAGTATGAAAGCAATAACAAGTGTGGGTATGAAAGCAACAACTGTATAGTTAATATGACAACAGAACTAAATGACAGATATGAAAAGGGGGTCAAATAGACCACTCTAACGGTAAAGAAGACCATTGTGGGGGATCAACCCATTGGTGTAACGTGAACGTGTACAGTGGCGATCTCAATGTCGATGCTCAAACTCGCGGTCGATAGACCAGAATACGGCGAATAGCTGATATCCCAAACGGGATCTAAAGTCAATCATAGTGCCACAAGGTCATAACTGAAACAATATCCTCCTACTCCGGCATGCATAGTATTTCAGAGATAATGACAAGTAAAACAGTAGCAGTAGGAGATATAAATTAAACAATAACTGAGATTATCTACTAATACTGAAATCATGGCACATATGTAAGGCAAAGGTAATCAGGGACGACATTATGCAAAATAGCGGTAAATTTTCAAAACAGCGGTAAATTTTTTTAGTAAAGGACGACATCATCAACAACTAAAATAAAATATAAAGCTCTACAACTAAATACATCCACAACTACTCATGATATAATCCACAAATATCCATCAATCACAAACTATAATAATAGATCAACTACTAGAACTGAAAATACTGAGCATTGGGCCACTATGGCCAAAAGCAGGGACAACTCTATCGCGACAGCTCACTGGATCGTCCCAATCTTTCAGCACCCGACTGACCTGAAAAATAGTCACCCAGGGGGGTGTGAGATACACTATACATGTATCCCAGTGGGGATTCCCGGCTTCTCGCCGACTGTTCGATCTACCGACCGTGGATTGAGATTCAGCATTATGATTACTATTGAGTTTTTACTTGTTTCTTACTACTTGATTGCATTCCAACACTTAATCCTTATATCTATATAGCATTGATTCCACAGATGAGCTTCCCTTTATACATTTTACTTTCAGTATCAGTAGATATATATATCTGGACATATGCAATGTCTGATTGGTCATTAGTTATCAGTTCTGTTTATTCAGCATTCCTGTTCTATACTGCAAGTTAGAATAGGAGTTCAGTTTCAGTATACAGCTTCTATTATACAGCTTCTGTTATACAATTTCTGTTATACAGTTTCAGTTATACTGCATCAGTGATATTACAGCTTTCAGCAACCCGAGTGGGATTTTTTCGGCTTGTTGCCGATTGTTCGGTCTTTTGACCGCGAGCTTGAGCATCAGCATTATGATCGCCTATTGAGCTAGCTTTCAGTTACGTTCACCGACGGTTTGGCCACCGTCGGGGTGTTATTTATCGGTAGAGAGGTTGTCACATCGACCCGTGAGCCCGTTGGGATTATGATAGCATGTTGGGTGTCCAAAAGTGGCATTAGCCTGAGGCCCCAGTGACCAAAAGTGGCAAAAAAATGGTAATCCGTCGATCTACCTACTATGGTCCGAATAGTGCCTATAGGTTTTCGAATTTAATGAAACTTGACGTGTTGCTCTGGAACGCTTTACTTAAGTCGTCCGGGCAGTAACTATCCACTGTGTATAAACCTCAGTCCAAAAGGTGCATAAACATTCAAGTTCACTTTGGGTAATGTCGTTTACAGTTTCGAAAGTCATCAATACAAACTAAAGTCACTGGGCCAGCAGGACAGTGTTAGGAACAGCTAGGGACACCTGGCAATCTACACTAATAATTTAATTTTCTCGAATTGCGCGATTTGCGCCAAATCGACGATAAACCAGCGATTTCGTCGATTTACGATTCGTATTCCAATTTCTACTCAATGGAAGGCATCGGACCTCGAACGAAAAGTTCAGAGATTTCGTGCATGCTAGCTGAGTCAGCCCATAAGGTTGCAATTGCATCTAGGTCCTTGGGCTATCAATTATTTGCATAATATACTATATTTTAACATGTTATGGTTAGTTACAATGCTACGAAGACTTTCGGGTTAAACCGAGGGCAATAGTAGATGGGCCTTAATGTACTATAACCTGTGCTCGCTGTTTGGAAATGGCACAGTTTGAGAAAACCCTATGAGCAACCTAAGATTTGCATTTAGGACCTAAGTTGCAATTAACAATCATCCAAGCAACCAACTTGAAACCTGAAGTGAGCATCATGCTCAGAATGCCAAAGAGGTTTAGAGGCTCACTTTGCCTGAGTCGAGGGGTTGCCGGAACAGTAACTGAAGCAACCTAAGCCAAAGATTAGAATGCTAGGGCTCGGGCAAAGGCAAAGTCCCAGAGCTCAAGCTCTGGAGGGAACCGGGGGAAAGCAGCAACACTAAGAGGTTCGGGGGGTGCCATGCGTCCACCAGCACCGAGCTCCGGCAACCACAGATGGCGGATGGCCGGAGAAGAGAAGCTTAGGTTCACCTAGAGCCAAGATGGAGAGAGAGATGACCTAATAGTTTAAAGATCCATGCAAGGGCGCCAAGGTGATGATCTCGATAAGGGGAAGCTAACCTGATGGTTGGTCGGCGTTAGGAAGCAACGGCGATGGCCGGCGGCGGAGCTTGGTCCAACCCTAGAACAAGAAACCTAGGGCTTGTGGTTGCAGTTTCAATACTGAACCAAAAGCCTAGGACTTGGTAGGTGGTTTCCTGAGGGTCTACAGTGTGTGCCCAGCAACTTAGATGTCCAATCGGGTCACCGGAGACTGCGCTTGACAAATTTCGGGCAATTCTAGGGTTCCGACCACTCCCTTGTTCCTGCCAGTTAACCGGAGAGCCTCAGTGATGCGGCCGCACCAGAAGGGTCCTCCTGAGGTCAGAAGAGCAGTTGTCGAAAATCATAAAATTCGATTTTGAAACTTAAATAAAGTTTGGAATTTATCCCGAGAATCTAAGGACAATATTAATTTAAGCATTTTGAGGATTAAAAACATTTTGAGGATTAAATTCTCGAAAATTTCATCACTGGTTTATTAGTGAATCAGCGTTAAAGGGAGTGGTCAAAGTTCGTTTTTGAATTTGTTGTGCTAGTTGCATCGAAAAGTATAAAAAACGGAGTTTGACAGAAAATCGCAGGAATCTGGTTTTTCTCCCTTTTTGACCGACTTTTGAATTTGGTGAGATTTTCGAACAAGAAGATTGTCACTTTGATGGCGTCGTCTAACAGAAAGCGGTGGTGCGATCGGATTTTAAATTCGATGCTCGGATTTTTTGGATCTGCACGTTTTTGCGAGAAATCGGTTCGAAAAATAGAATTTCGGTAATTTCGGGATTAGTTGCGGTATTTTATGCATCGAGATTCGTGACATAGGTTGTCTTGAGGCGTTTCGACTTTTAGCATGATTTTCGAGGAAATTGGAGTTTGAAATTTTGAATCGGGACTTTAAGATGTTTTAAGATCCTATGGATTTGGAGACGTAAGGGTAATTTTTGCAAAAGATCTTTTAAAGAGGATTAGAGATTTTTTTAACTCAGCCGTTGGATTTCTAACGAAAAGCTTAGGAACCACCAACACACTGTTTTGAACAGTACTCAATGCCATTTTGCATTTAGACCCCTAGGTACCGTTTGGATGTGGCTTATACCGGAATGAGTTATACCAGATATAGGTATAAAGTAAGGGATAAACCTGGTTTAAACCTAAATTATGTTTGGATGTGAATGAGGCTTAAACCTGGTTTAAATCTGGTATAAGAAAATAGGTGTTTGGATTGGGAATGAAGAATAAGAGGTATAAAGTTGACTTTTATGTTTAATGACGATGTGACCTTTACTTTTATGTATATTATAAATGTGATAATGGGGTAATGTATTAGAATTATTTAATTATAACAAATCTTATATATTATATTTAATTAATTATATACTATATAAAATTCTATTTTATTTTAATTTGTCTTAAAAATAATTTTTAACGATTAAAAATTATAATATTTAACGATTAAAAATTTAATATAATTTTAGTTATATTAAAAATTATAATATTATTAAATAAAATTTAATAATATTATTTTATAAATGATTTATACATACTCATGATAAAAAATTAAAATATTCTTTTTTTTAATAATTTTTTTTTAAAATTAAAATTTTAAAATTTATTCAAATTTTAATATTTATTAATTTTAATTTTTTTAAAAATTTTAAGTAGGAGTAAAAAAAAATGTTAATTTTAAAATGTTAAGTAGGAGTAAAAATTTTAATTTATAAATGTATATAAATTTTAAAAAAAATTATAAAAATATTGTATAAATTTTAAAATTAATAATTTTTAAAAATAAAATAAAATTTTAAGATTTATTAAAATATAAAATTAAAAAAAAATTAAAATTTATAAAATTTAAAATTTAAAATTTAAAATTTAAATATTTTTTATAATTTAAAAATTTTTATTTAAAAAAAAAAAATCCTGAAGCATATAAAAGAAAAAAAAAAACGAAAAAAAAAGAAAAAAAAAAAAAAATGGAAAAGCCCCTTCCCAAGGCACTGCCTTGGGAAGGGGAGAGAGAGAGAGAGAGAGGGAGATGAGTAAGAAGTAATGATTAAAGGGAGTTTAAACCTGGGGGGAGGGGCTTGGGGGATAAACCGGGTGGGTTTACCCGGGGATATCCCCGTTTGGGAGGATGTCCCCAAACGGGGATATCCCAAACCCGTTTGGGTATAAAGGGGGGATATCCCCCCTTTATACCACATCCAAATGGGGGCCTAGGGTTTTCGAAAATCTCACTTTTAGTGCCATTTGAGCACTGTTTTCGCTCATTCTTTCAATTGGAAACACATTTTCACGAACCGTCACTTCCAGCAGGTGAAATTTAACTTGCTGAACACCGTGTTCACACATTTGCGGCGGCACGAAACCCGAGAAAAACTTCGGGCCATAAAATACTCTTCTAACCTAGCCTTAGCCATTTTTGTTTCTTCGGTTTATCAAAACCTAATTGAAACGCGAGCATCGAGTTCAGTGACCCCAAATTAGCCAGGAGCTCACTGTCGCAACTTCGCAAACAGCCCAGAACCAGCCTTGGGCCAAAACATCTACTATAGAGCTTGACAACCTTGTATCTTAAACTTTACTATACCAAAACAAATTCTGCTTGAACCATAAACTTAAAATGCCTCAAGAATCACTGGGCTTTGCCCTAATGCAGCCTAGCAATCACTGGTTTAACCAGAACCAACACTCACATACAACATTCACAATGCTCCAAACATCAATCCACACAGATCAACTTTGATCTGAAGTGAGCATCAAGCTCAGGGGACCATTTGAAGCATTTTTCATATTTACATCGAAGCCAAATTCCATTTAAAAACTCAATGTGGCATTTCCACAAACAGGTGGTGTGCATCTTATATAAACAATCACATACAACTTTGCCCGAGTTGGTTCTCTGCAAATACTACACCAAAAGCTTTCAAACTTGGAAGGAAATGCTCTAAATAGCGTCCTCTATATTCTCTGTAAGTTTGGGCCAAGATTGCGTGAATAGATTGGCCAGAATAATAAAAAAAAATGAAGTCCCTTGCTTTGAAAATCGTGACCATCCATTCAGTACATCTGGGACCCAACCACTTGGCCATTTTAATGCTAAAACACATCCCAAACTCACCTGTACCCGTGCCCGGCGACAGGACACGGCGGCGACGGCGGCGGAGCAAAAGCTCGGTTTGTAGCTTTCACCTCTAATGGTGGATTTCTCCAAAGGCTACATGAAGCCATTTAACTTGGATGGAAAGTTTATAATGGATCACAGGAAGCTTCCGGACCCACCCACCCCGGCCAGAGATGGCCGGAGCTCCGGCAACCATGCCTTGGTTCATTCTCGGGTCAACAATGGCCGCCAACCATTGATGCTGCATGGGTGCCATGCAATTGCATGGATGCAATGCCCTCACTCCCCGGAACACTTCTGGGCATGTGCCCGGCGGTGGAAAGGCTCGCCGGCGCCGGAGCAAAGTGCTCGGCCAATGTGCACAATACCCGCAAACTAGGGCTTGGATCTGCCATTGATTGGCTTGATCAAACTCCACCAAATTTGGTGGAGATGATCACTAGCTCCTACAGTAGAAACCCATTATTTTGGTTTCCTCTTTGGTCCACTGGTTTTGGAGAACGGCCGCGGCGGAGCAAAACTAGGTTTCCAGCGAGGGCTTTCTCCCTCCGGCAACCTAGCTTGCATGGAGAGCTCGGGCTTGGCAAGGAGTATCATAAGGACCTAACTAAGCTACTGTTAATGGTCTTGGGCTCAAACAAACCGGGGTTTAGAAGAACTTACCTTGCCGGAATTGGTGAAGATGGAAGAAGCCGGTTTCACTTCCTCCTTCTTCGCGCGGCCACAGCAAGCTCCCAGGAGAGTCCACAGGCACAGGGAACTCCACTGGGCACTCCAAATCCAACCTTGGAAAGGTTTGGTTCCAACTTCTTTGCTCTCTCTCTCTCTCTCTCTCTCTCTCTCTCGGGTTCACTCTTTTGGGGTTGTGTTCCTTAGCCACTCCAGCATCCCAGGCATCAAGTGAAGATCACAGAGATGAAGTATGGTGCCTCGGATCCTTTACTGATCCCTCGTGCTCCAGCCCAAAGGAGACCAAGAGGCATTCTCCTTAAATGCATAATTTTGCATTTTTTTGCAAATTAACCCTTGTGCAAACAACTCTGAACCTCTAGGCCCCTCCAGTAAGTAACAAATGCACCAAGAACCCCAGAGAATTAAGCTTGCAACATTTGATACATAAAATATTAGGTTTATTGCGAAAATATTTGCTTTTTCGGTGTTTTTCACGCATTTCGAGACAATTCGCTCGCCGAATTGCGAAACGGGTTTCGCCACGACGTCCGGCTCGTCGAGACCTGTCAAGTAGCATATTTGTTTGCTTGATTTGGTGCTCGAGCGAAATTTCGGGTCATAAAGTTCGACAGACTACAGTCTGATGCACGCACTCCGATGCACCCGGGTCGCCAAACGCGAAATCCGTCAGTGCCATTGCGCTCAGAACGTCGAAATTAACTAGGTTTGACTACTCATACCCCTATGTCAGGGTTCCAGACAGTGAAACGGCCGATGATGATCGAAGGGCCATTTAAAACAGGGGTTACTATTCACAACTTAAGTTGTGGGACCTGTTCATTCTTCGCTGTTTTGCGGAAGATCCGACCGTTGGATCGTCGACACATGAATATGAACTTTTCATGTTTCGTTGAGACGATCGCAATGGTGATCTCGGATTTTCAAGATCAGGCCCCGATCAAAAGTCGGTATATCTGGGCCACTATTGATCCACTATTTTTCAATTTCTGCCAAAATTACTAATTTTATAAATTCCAAAAGTAATTTAAAAGTTTTTAATTTTTTTCTAGATTATTATATTACCCACAACTTCTAAGAAGTTTTGTCTCTGAAACTTTACAAAATACTAAAGTCTTAAAACAAATCCAAAATATGGTTTATTACAATTTTATTATTTTAACATCTTAAACTTCCGACGGACCTTCCCCCGTTGGCTCTCCTTGCTGGGTCAGAGCATAGATTCGACCACCAGACACCTGGCGCGATCCTTCAGCTAGGCGCGATGGTGGGCGACGACTGGAAGCAGCCACACTCTGGGTGGACGCAGAAGGCCTAGCAGCAAGAGGTGGTACTGATAACACTGGCTGAGACGGAGCAGATCTTTGCGGGCAGTTTGCAGAGATATGTCCGGGCTGGCCACACTGATAGCACTTTCCATGGCGCAGACCGCAGGTGTAAGGTCGGTGATCAGCCACACAGAAAATACAAGGTCCTGTCATCTGCTGCAGATTACTCCCTCGAGAACTTGCCACTTGGTTTTGACCTTTTGGTGGTCTAGGGGGCCTCCAATTGGATCCAGATGACCCCTCCCCACTTCCTGGAAAGGGGCGCTTCTTCCCCTTCCCTTTATCCATAGCTGCTCTCTCAGCTCGAGAGATCACTACATCAGACTCTATAGAGAGGCAGCGCTCGATACAATCGTCATAGTCGACGATCAAGTGCGAAGACAGTTGTCGGCGAATCTCGGGTCGTAAACCCTGAGTGAACAGTCTGACCTTGCGACGCTCATCTTGCACCGCTCGTGGTACCAGATCGCTCTTCCTCATATTCCCTAGAGTACGATCACCTTGGCGGATAGTTTCCAGTTCCCGCTCCAATGCCTCTCTTGCTGTCTCTTTAAGGTAGCGATGGTATAATGCTGCCTTAAATTGATCCCAAGTAGGCTTAGGAGCAAAATTTTGACGCTTGTAGTGGAACCACCACATACTCGCACTGACACCGAAGCAGTGTACCCCCAATGTCACCTTATCTTGCTCCTCAGTATCTAGGTCCCGAAATAACTTTTCCATGCGGTTTAACCATTGCTCAACAGCCCAATGGTCCTTCTCCCGTCCAGTAAACTCTTGGGGTTTGAATTTGTTGAATTCCAACAACACCCCCTTAATCCTCATCCTCTCCGCTTTGTATGCCGCTCTGGGATCTTCCGGGGCATTTGGTTGCACAGGCTGAGCGGTCACTCCAATGTCAGGTACAGGATTGCCACCCTCTGCAACCCCGGGAGCAACCCTAGCCGCAGCAACGGCCTCAGGAGTAGCAGGCACCACAGGAGGTACTGGTGCAGGAGGAACAGGAAGTCCCTCAGACTCGGGGGCTGATGGTGCGGCAGGTGGTACAGGTGCTACAGGAATATTTGTCTGCTGTTGCGTAAATTGTTGGATCATCCTAGCCAGAGCAGCCAGCTATTCCTCAAACCGTTGCATTCTGTCGGGATTTTCAGGGCCCCGACTTTCAGCAGATGCTTGGGCAGCCCCCCGACTAATGCCAGTCCCACGCCTACCGCCAACACCACGCCTGGTGCGAGCCATAACTGCAATACCAAGGATGGATTTTAGTTAACCACAACTTCTGTTTTTAACTACAAGACTTAGAACACTACCCATTGCTCTCTCGGTGTCAGTGCGAGAGAGCGATGGGTAGTGTTCTAAGTCTTGTAGTTAAAAACAGAAGTTGTGGGTCGGTTAAACTAAAATCCATCCTTGGTATTGCAGTTATGGCTCGCACCAGGCGTGGTGTTGGTGGTAGGCGTGGGACTGGCATTAGTCGGGGGGCTGCCCAAGCATCTGCTGAAAGTCGGGGCCCTGAAAATCCCGACAGAATGCAACGGTTTGAGGAATAGCTGGCTGCTCTGGCTGGGATGATCCAACAATTTACGCAGCAGCAGACAAATATTCCTGTAGCACCTGTACCACCTGCCGCACCATCAGCCCCCGAGTCTGAGGGACTTCCTGTTCCTCCTGCACCAGTACCTCCTGTGGTGCCTGCTACTCCTGAGGCCGTTGCTGCGGCTAGGGTTGCTCCCGGGGTTGTAGAGGGTGGCAATTCTGTACCTGACATTGGAGTGACCGCTCAGCCTGTGCAACCAAATGCCCCGGAAGATCCCAGAGCGGCATACAAAGTGGAGAGGATGAGGATTAAGGGGGTGTTGTTGGAATTCAACAAATTCAAACCCCAAGAGTTTACTGGACGAGAGAAGGACCATTGGGCTGTTGAGCAATGGTTAAACCGCATGGAAAAGTTATTTCGGGACCTAGATACTGAGGAGCAAGATAAGGTGACATTGGGGGTACACTGCCTCGGTGTTAGTGCGAGTATGTGGTGGTTCTACTACAAGCGTCAAAATTTTGCTCCTAAGCCTACTTGGGATCAATTTAAGGCAGCATTATACCATCGCTACCTTAAAGAGACAGCAAGAGAGGCATTGGAGCGGGAACTGGAAACTATCCGCCAAGGTGATCGTACTCTAGGGAATATGAGGAAGAACGATCTGGTACCACGAGCGGTGCAAGATGAGCGTCGCAAGGTCAGACTGTTCACTCAGGGTTTACGACCCGAGA
Source organism: Tillandsia leiboldiana (assembly GCA_029204045.2). Lineage (NCBI taxonomy): Eukaryota > Viridiplantae > Streptophyta > Magnoliopsida > Poales > Bromeliaceae > Tillandsia > Tillandsia leiboldiana. The sequence goes on from CM055060.1 coordinate 3,814,191, forward strand.
TTCGCCGACAACTGTCTTCGCACTTGATCGTCGACTATGACGATTGTATCGAGCGCTGTCTCTCTATAGGGTCTGATGTAGTGATCTCTCGAGCTGAGAGAGCAGCTATGGATAATGGGAAGGGGAAGAAGCGCCCCTTTCCAGGAAGTGGGGAGGGGTCATCTGGATCCAATTGGAGGCCCCCTAGACCACCAAGAGGTCAAAACCAAGTGGCAAGTTCTCGAGGGAGTAATCTGCAGCAGAGGACAGGACCTTGTATTTTCTGTGTGGCTGATCACCGACCTTACACCTGCGGTCTGCGCCATGGAAAGTGCTATCAGTGTGGCCAGCCCGGGCATATCTCTGCAAACTGCCCGCAAAGATCTGCTCCGGCTCAGCCAGTGTTATCAGTACCACCTCTTGCTGCTAGGCCTTCTGCGTCCACCCAGAGTGTGGCTGCTTCCAGTCGTCGCCCACCATCGCGCCAAGCTGAAGGATCGCGCCAGGTGTCTGGTGGTCGAGTCTATATGCTCTGACCCAGCAAGGAGAGCCAACGGGGGAAGGTCCGTCGGAAGTTTAAAATGTTAAAATAATAAAATTGTAATAAACCATATTTTGGATTTGTTTTAAGACTTTAGTATTTTGTAAAGTTTCAGGGGCGAAATTTCTTAGAAGTTGTGGGTAATGTAATAATCTAGAAAAAAATTAAAGACTTTTAAATTATTTTTGGAATTTATAAAATTAGTAAATTTGGCCGAAATTGAAAAATAGTGGATTAATAGTGGCCCAGAAATATCGACTTTTGATCGGGGTCTGATCTTGAAAATCCGAGATCACCATTGCGATCGTCTCGACGAAACATGAAAAGTTCATATTCATGTGTCGATGATCCAACGGTCGGATCTTCCTCAAAACAGCGAAGAAGGAACGGGTCCCACAACTTAAGTTGTGAATAGTAACCTCTGTTTTAAATGGCCCTTCGATCATCATCGGCCGTTTCACTGTCTGGAACCCTGACATAGAGGTATGAGTAGTCAAACCTAGCTAATTTCGACGTTCTGAGCGCAATGGCACTGACGGATTTCGCGTTTGGCGACCCGGGTGCATCGGAGTGCGTGCATCAGATTGTAGTCTGTCGAACTTTATGACCCGAGATTTTGCTCGAGCACCAAATCAAGCAAACAAATATGCTACTTGACAGGTCTCGACGAGCCGGACGTCGTGGTGAAGTCCGTTTCGTAATTCGACGAGCGGATTGTCTCGAAATGCGTGAAAACACCAAAAAGCGGGTATTTTCGCAGTAAACCTAATATTTTATGTATCAAATGTTGCAAGCTTAATTCTCTGGGGTTCTGGGTGCATTTGTTACTTACTGGAGGGACCTAGGGGTTCAGAGTTGTTTGCACAAGGGTTAATTTGCAAAAAAATGCGAAATTATGCATTTAAGGAGGATGCCTCTTGGTCTCCTTTGGGCTGGAGCACGAGGGGTCAGTAAAGGATCCGAGGCATCATACTTCATCTCTGTGATCTTCACTTGATGCCTGGGATGTTGGAGTGGCTAAGGAACACAACCCCAAGAGAGTGAACCCGAGAGAGAGAGAGAGAGCAAAGAAGTTGGAACCAAACCTTTCCAAGGTTGGATTTGGAGTGCCCAGTGGAGTTCCCTGTGCCTGTGGACTCTCCTGGGAGCTTGCTGTGGCCGCGCGAAGAAGGAGGAAGTGAAACCGACTTCTTCCATCTTCACCAATTCCGGCAAGGTAAGTTCTTCTAAACCCCGGTTTGTTTGAGCCCAAGACCATTAACAGTAGCTTAGTTAGGTCCTTATGATACTCCTTGCCAAGCCCGAGCTCTCCATGCAAGCTAGGTTGCCGATGGGAGAAAGCCCTCGCCGGAAACCTAGTTTTGCTCCGCCGCGGTCGTTCTCCACAACCAGTGGACCAAAGTGGAAACCAAAATGATGGGTTTCTACTGTAGGAGCTAGTGATCATCTTCACCAAATTTGGTGGAGTTTGATCAAGCCAATCAATGGCAGATCCAAGCCCTAGTTTGCGTATATTGTGCACATTGGCCGAGCACTTTGCTCCGGCGCCGGCGAGCCTTTCCACCGCTGGCCACATGCCCAGAAGTGTTCCTGGGAGTGAGGGGATTGCATCCATGCAATTGCATGGCACCCATGCAGCATCAATGGTTGGCAGCCATTGTTGACCCGAGAATGAACCAAGGCATGGTTGCCGGAGCTCCGGCCATCTCCGGCCGGGGTGGGTGGGTCTGGAAGCTTCCTGTGATCCATTATAAGCTTTCCATCCAAGTTAAATGGCTTCATGTAGCCTTTGGAGAAATCCACCATTAGAGGTGAAAGCTCCAAACCGAGCTTTTGCTCCGCCGCCGTCGCCGCCGTGTCCTGTCGCCGGGCACGGGTACAGGTGAGTTTGGGATGTGTTTTAGCATTAAAATGGCCAAGTGGTTGGGTCCCAGATGTACTGAATGGATGGTCACGATTTTCAAAGCAAGGGACTTCATTTTCTTCGATTATTCTGGCCAATCCATTCACGCAATCTTGGCCCAAACTTGCAGAGAATATAGAGGAAGCTATTTAGAGCATTTCCTTCCAAGTTTGGAAGCTTTTGGTGTAGTATTTGCAGAGAACCAACTCGGGCAAGGTTGTATGTGATTGTTTATATAAGATGCACACCACCTGTTTGTGGAAATGCCACAATGAGTTTTTAAGTGGAATTTGGCTTCGATGTAAATATGAAAAATGCTTCAAATGGTCCAAATTAGGCATGAGCTCATTGTCGCGACTTCGAAAATAGCCCAGAACAGTGTTTGGGCCACAATTCTAACCTAGAGCTCGACAACCTTGTAACTTGAACTCTACCGTGCCAAATCCCAAACTGCTTTAGCCATTAGCTTAAAATGGCTCAAGAATCACTGGGCTTGCCCTAATGCAGCCTAGCAATCACTGGTTCAACCAGAACCAACACTTAGCTCACATACAACATTCACAATGCTCCAAACATCAATCCACACAGATCAACTTTGATCTGAAGTGAGCATCAAGCTCAGGGGACCATTTGAAGCATTTTTCATATTTACATCGAAGCCAAATTCCATTTAAAAACTCACTGTGGCCTAACATCAAACACATGGTGTGCACTATTCCACACAACACACACAAGCCAACACCCATCCTTGGTTCTCAGCCTACACTGCACCAAATGCTATCAAACTTGGAGGGAAAAGTTCTAAATAGCTTTTTCTGTAATTCCTGCAACTCTGAGCCTCCCCCATAACCTAAGTTGGCCGGAAACCGAGGTTGAAGAAGGTGCTAAAACCTTGAAATTCGTGACCACTCAACCAGAGGCTCCAAGGCTCAACCACTTGCACCAACAATCCCCAAAACTCAAAGCAAACCTACCTGAACCCATGCCCGGCGACAGGGCACGGCGGCGACGGCGGCGGAGCAAAAGCTCGGTTTGGAGCTTTCACCTCTAATGGTGGATTTCTACAGAGGCAACTTGGAGTCTTCCAACATGGATGGAAAACTTCTAATGGATCACAGGAAGCTTCCTTCCGAACCCACCCATCCCGGCTGGAGTTGGCCGGAGCGCCGGCAAGAGTATCGCGTTCAGTGACCCCAAATTAGCCAGGAGCTCACTGTCGCAACTTCGCAAACAGCCCAGAACTAGCCTTGGGCCAAAACATCTACTATAGAGCTTGACAACCTTGTATCTTAAACTTTACTATACCAAAACAAATTCTGCTTGAACCATAAACTTAAAATGCCTCAAGAATCACTGGGCTTGCCCTAGTGCAGCCCAGCAACTCCTGGTTCAACCAGAACCAACATCTAGCTCACATACAACATTCACAATGCTCCAAACATCAATCCACACAGATCAACTTTGATCTGAAGTGAGCATCAAGCTCAGGGGACCATTGGAAGCATTTTTCATATTTACATTGAAGCCAAATTCCACTTAAAAACTCATTGTGGCATTTCCACAAACAGGTGGTGTGCATCTTATATAAACAATCACATACAACTTTGCCCGAGTTGGTTCTCTGCAAATACTACACCAAAAGCTTCCAAACTTGGAAGGAAATGCTCTAAATAGCTTCCTCTATATTCTCTGCAAGTTTGGGCCAAGATTGTGTGAATGGATTGGCCAGAATAATCGAAGAAAATGAAGTCCCTTGCTTTGAAAATCGTGACCATCCATTCAGTACATCTGGGACCCAACCACTTGGCCATTTTAATGCTAAAACACATAGTTTTAATCAACTAACGTTTTTACCGAACATCGTAGGGTCACCTGAGTCTATTCTTGTTTGATAGGACGAAGGCAAAGCTCATCGAGGTTTGGACCTAAAACCTGTTTTCAAAATGGTTTTCTCAAAAATATGTGTTTAGTCTTGTATGATTGGTTAGTTGCATGATTAATGTTTAGTTGCTTCCTAGTACTATGATTTGATTCTTGGATATTATTATACCTGTCCATCAGCACTACTGATCCATGTTACATCATTGCTGTTTCTTCATATGAGATGAGATTTAGTTGGTAAGACATTGCATTCTTGATCTTTGATATATCTGATTCATAGTTGCTGTTGTTGATATTGCATTGAGTTGAGATATGTTGTTGATTCTGCATTGAGTTGAGATGTTGTTATCATATCACTATTGCATCCCAGAGGGGATTATTTCTGGCTTTTTGCCGATTACCCGGTCTGTAGACCAAGAGCTTGAGCATTCGCATTGATCGCCCGCACCGCTGTACTTCACGAACATATCCGAGGTCGCTCCTCGTGTGCTTTGTTCTTTGCCAGTAAGGTGGTCTGTTGAAAGGCCCGTGACCCCCAAAGTGGGGAATGTCAGCCAGGTTGGTGCTAGGGCCAGGTTGGTGCTAGGTTGGGCATATTCCCTGAGCTCTTATTGACCAATATGGTGGCTTGTGATTGGGTTATTTTGTTATTTCAATGATTGATGCATAAGTTGTAATTGATAAGCTTCCTGTCATATTATCCTATTCCTTTCTTGATTTGAGTTTCTATTATCAGTCTATGCATGATTAAGATTCTCTTTGATGCTTTTAAATCCAGTTTCAAGATTATATATATCTGACTATCCTATCTCATGATCTTTGCTATCCTCTAGTATTGTATACCAGTAGGTACGATCTGCTATTTCTCGGCTCGTCGTGCCCACTGGGATACACTGTCGTTGTATCTCACACCCCCTGGGTGACCATTTTTCAGGTCGAGCGGGTGCTGGGATGTCGGGACGAGTTGGTGAGGTCCGAGTTAGAAGTTGACCCTGCACAGCCGAAAGATCTTGTATTATTGATAGTAAAGAGTTGTAATTCAATTGTAATTAATTGTTTAGTTGATTTGTATTATATCTGTTGATAGTTGTTACGTAGTTAGTAACTCTGATGTTATTGCCAAGCTAGCCGTGCATATATAGAAAAGGCTCAATCCCATGGGACTCTTCTATATATGTGGCGGTCTGTCATGTCCTGGCTGTTTTTGCAACTCTGATTTTAAAAAAAAAATTTTAGATGCTGATTTTTGAACTCGGAGCGTGACAGATTAGATGGTATCAGAAAACCTATTTTTCTAATTTCCCCTAAACCAAACCCCCCTCCCATTCCTCGTCCGCACCGCTTAGAAGCCGGAGCCGCCGCCGTTGCCGTAGTAGTGGCGGCAACATCTAGGCTCTTTTTCGAGTTCCAGGCGCCCTTTTCCTCTGCTGCCAGTTGCATGCACGCGCGCGCGTGGGAGGACCCGCTCGCCTGTGCCGCGTGCCGCTCGGCCTGAGCCGCGGGACCCCTGCCTCGAGCGCCTGCACCAACCGTGCGCCCGCACGCTCCCCCACTGGCAGCCCGCGCCCACGTGCTAGTCGCCTCGGCCCAAGCCCTAGCGTCGGAGTGCACATCCAGTCGAGCGCCCTTGCGAGAGACCCAGCCTGTGTGCCGCCCCGCCTGCACGCTGCGACTGCGCGCCGTGCGCCTTGCTCACACACGTTGCCCATGCACCTTGCGCGCCGCGCGCCATGCTTGGCGGCGCGCCGGCTGCCATTTGCGCCCGCGCCGGCTGCCATCTCCGCCGGCGCCTACCTACGCTTTGCCCCAGCCTGTGCATTGCCCCAGCGCGCTGCTTGCATGCTGCTCAGGTTTGCGCGTCGCTCTTGCACCCCTGCGCGCCACCCATCCCACGCGCAGCCAGCACTCGCGCGCGGTCCAACCTCTGCGCAGCCTAGCACGTAACTCGCGCCCTGCCGGAGCCCCTGCTCTGGACTGTTTGCTTTAAGGAGTTGTTGTGGCCTCACTTTTCGTTCTGGCCACCCTGGTCGTCGGTGACTTTGCCGCAAGGGAGCACGACCTTTCTAAGGGTGTGTAGATCATCGTGCTCACCTTCGCCGCCATCAGATTTGCCTCGAGTTGCGTGTTTGACTGCGTCGCCCCCGACAACATTGGATTTTGGTGTTCGGGTTGTCTCGGGGCACTCTCCGGTGCCCGCCTTTGCTCTGGACAGCGAGCATCGCCTTCAGAACATCGAGACCTAGCGGGTTGTGGTGTTGGTTGGGTTTCGAAGTGCAGGAAATTAGGTAAAATAGGTAAAATGCTAAATTACTCTATTTTTATGTATTAATGGTGCTATTTAGAATGTTTTGGTGTTTTTTTTGCAAATATTGCACGTGCTGTTTCGGGTATTGTGTGTGCTGTGTTTGATCTTTGGACTAGTCGTCCTAGGTCCGTAGATTATTACGGTGCTTATTTTGGGATTCTGTTGCGATTATCGGCCAAATCGGTTGTCCAATTACGGTTCTATTTCGGAATTTAGTTTCTGTCAATTTGAACACGCTGCGTCTGTCGTCGAGCCTTATTGGCCGGTCATCCTCGCTTTCTCGTGTGTCCAGAGGCAATGGATAGGTTCATGGTGGGTTTTGGAGCCGAAATTGGCATCTTTGGGAACCCGATATAGCGGGGTTTACTTTAACCGCACTTGTTCGCGTCTTGGTCGTGTGCTGCTGTCCGGACACCCAAATTGGTGTCTCGGGGCAGGGGGTGGTATTCGGTAAGTGTTGGAACTCTCCGGGACACTGCGTGGGTTTCGATGGTGTTCTGGTGAGTTGCCGGAAATCTTTAGTGGGTTTCGAAAATCAGTAAAAAGTACTGATGGCCCGAATAGCCCTCGGAGTGTGAGTTGATTGTTTCCGGAGTGGTATTTAGTATCGTGCGATTTACGATTTTGTAGTACCTGTTGTGGGTATTTCGATCGGAAGTTGATTCAGTGGTGCCTGCTCGGTGACATTCCTTCCTCCGTGTTTCCTTTCTTGATTACACGTATTGCGTGTTGAGCACTTGAGCACCACTCACTTTGTTTCTGTTTGCTCTATTCTCCTATTTGCATAGTGACCTATATGTAGAGCGGTATTCTATGATTTGTTAGAGTTTCTATGACATGATTATAGCACATGATTTTGAGACGTAGCATGATTTTGTGACTTCATGATTGATGACATCTCTTATCTATTGCATGATGTTTGGATTATCTAGACCTGATAGGTCAGTGACACTGTGACATTCCTTCGAGAATAGTGGACTTGATTGGTCGGTGACATACTGAGACCTTGTCATATGACTTGTTGGATTCGGTCAGTGGTTCCTTATTGATTCTTTCTCGGGTATTTGCCGACAGTTGGCCATTGAGCATTTTGCATCGATCGCCACAGTTCGAGAGCATTTCACGTACACTAGCGGTCTAATCCACTGCTAGAGGGTATTTTTTTTACGAAAAAGTGGTCTTATTTCTGACCCGCGAGCCCGATGCGGCCACTGCTAGGGTTATATGCCAGGGTGAGCGGTACGTGGCTTCGCTTGAGGTTTTAGACCAATATGGCTAATGATTTGGGTGATTTGTAATATTCATCGGTTTGATGCATTATCATATTGTTATTCTTTACAGTAACGTCTATTTATGCAATGATTGGTAGTTGTAGTTTCTTTTCAGTTATGATTGTTGCTGTTTGATGCATTATCATATTTGTTATTCTTTACAGTAACAGATATTTATGCAATGATTGGTAGTTGTAGTTTCTTTCCAGTTATGATTGCTGCTGTATTTGTTTTTCGTCGATTGTTATTGTCTATTAGTATCTTTCTAGTTTACAATAGCTGTTATTATGATATTATTGCTACTGTATTCGGTTTACCTGTTCATTTTGATGATTTCTTTCATAGATACTATATCTGATCTTGAGGTGCCTCGTAGTCGATTGTTTTCTTTTGGTTGCCAGTGAGTATAGCTTGCCTTTATCGGCTTGCAGTACCCACTGAGAGACTCACTACCTAATTTCAGGTATCGTGGGTGGTGAGGGTCAGGATGATGCGTGAGGACGGTACTAAAGAGCCCTTTTCGAGTTTTAACCATGGATGATCCGTTATGTTTTCACTGTTCGTTCAGATTATTTCTAGTTTAGTAGGTTTCTTCAGTTTGGTTGATGTAGTCTTTGGTTTAGACCTCCTGATTTAGTTTGGTTTATTTGTGGACTATCTTAATTGTAATTTAAAGTACTTTGTGGTAGTTGATTTATAGTTATGGATTATGTTTTACCTTGGTTACTTTCCGTTAGTTATTGTTTCTTCGTTGTGGTTGTATGTGTGGTTGTGTTGTATTCAGGTGCTACGTCGTGTATGTGCATGTACATGAGAGATTCTGTCCGTTCGTATAGGAAAACTCCTGTTCATGTGGCGGGTCTGTGCGCGTCTCGGAGTGTATTCAAAGGTGTTTTTTTTTAAAAAAATTTATACAATTTTTTGCTAGTTTTTTTTAAAATGAAATGGATCTACAGAAAGGACCCCGGGGCGTGACAACACTTGAATGGTGTCTTGGTGCAAAAAAAACAAAAGGGAGAGACTCGACTCACCTCTGGCAGAGAAGGAGATCTTGTTCCGCTGGCGTCGTGCGACACGGCCGTAGGCAGTGGCACTCGGGAAAAGTCTCCAGAGGAAGATGAGGGTCTCAGATGGGTCAGGGTGCAAGACAGAGATTTGGTTTCCTCTTATCCTCACACCCGAGATCCCTCACACCCGAGATCCAAGATGTAGGATGCTTCTCCTCGCTTTTTCAGCTATGGGAGGCGGCGGTCGGCGATGGCAGGGCTCGGGGAGAATGCAGAGGAAAGAGGAGGAGGCGCCGGTTGCTAGGGGGCTTCGATCGTGGGTGGTTAGGATCCCAAAGAGAACCCTAGTTACCTATATAACCCTATAGCAACAAAATGCTAATAAGTCTCCCAATCCTTGATAATTTTAGCTAGGTCCATAACTGTAGAACCAATATACTGAGTAGCCCCTCTCCAAAGACTTTGTTCAAATTTCATACATAAAATACTGAGGTTTTAGCAAAAGTACCCTATTTTTCACGCTATTTAGCCTTCGAGTCGTCGAACATAAAAACGGACAACGCTATGACGTTCGACTCGACGAGATCTATCAAGTAGTGAGTTTAGTTTGTCAAGTTTAGGTCTCAATAAGCTACAATAGTTAAATCTTCAGTGCAAACCACACTTTGGCACACTTTTTGATGATTTAGGCTGGTGAAACTGACAATTGGATTGGGCCATCTCGTTCAGCTTGACGAGACCATTTTAAATAGTGTATTTACTTCGTCGAGTTCGGGTATAGATAGGATATATAAGCAACCTTCTAGTGAATACTCACATAATTCAAAATTTTGAATTATTAGATTTCAAGAAATCAAATTTAAATTTTAAATTTTAAATTTAAATTTTTCGATCATTACAGTGTTATAGTTGTGTTTAAGAAAAGAAAATACTGAACTTATTGATGGAAAATGAAACAGTTAACAATAATTGGGAACTTAAGCATATTTGCTTGGGTTCTTCGTTGGGACTTGGCCTCTCGGTCACAAATGCAATGCTCAGCAGCTTAACTTGGGCCGAACTTACATGGTCGGAATTCGGCAAATCTTCAACAAGGAACTGATGAGCTCTTACCACCATAAATTTTGGCCTAAAACTCTGAATGGTAGAAACATTATGAGGATGAACTGCAGACACTACTATCAAAGCTACTGATCAAGCCTGCTATTCTCCACTAATCTGAACTATCTTACTTTCGGTAAAAAGATGAAAACTATTTGTACTTTAGAACAAGCTACTATTCTCGACTAATCCACTTTTGGTAAAAAGAAGAAAACTATCGTGATGAATGGGATGGAGGGCCAGCCTGCCCAACAAGTAGACCGGAATAACTAGCTTCTAGTCCAACTAGCTTGAGCTCCAGCCCAAGCCTCCAAATCGAAGCGAGGACCTTCTCCCATGCGATGAGATTCTGTCTCTCCCTCCAACACCAGACCATGGACATATCGTCTGAATTCCTTCAATCCTACCCTTTCGGGACCCCAGACAAGGAGGAAATAAAGACAAGCTTTGAAGAGTGGATTTCATTAAAAACAAGACCTTACCAGCTTGACCTAATAGGGCGGGCACCTTTCCAACACTTATTGGCCTTTAGAATGGTTTGGATAATCGATGTGCTGTTGTTGTTGCGTTGAAGAGAGTTCCTCTCTGGTCCCCTGTACAGTATTTTTTGTCAGAGTGATCCAAATCAGAATCCTAATTTTCTCATAAATTCGAATCTTATCTGGAAATTGAATGTGATAACTTCGGCCAAATCTTATCTGATAATTGAATCCCTATAATTTCGGCCAAATTCGAAAACTTTGAGACACCTATCTCTTGCCAGGTAGTGAATGCTAGGATTGTTTTCTATTCTTTCTATCCAACGTCTGGATTTGGCATCAACAAGTTGTGATAAAAAAAATATACAATTTGTGTTATTTAATAGCTAAATAAATCAGAAAAGTAACTATGAGAATTGCAATTGGACAAGTCAATGATTTTTTGCAGTAGTTATGAGAATCCTGTTGCCAGATAATTGAAGCTGGTACAATGGTACTGAATTGGTGTTTAAGTTTTGAACTCGATGTTTAAGGCTTTTATGACAAGATATGATGATTACTTAAGTATGCTGAACTGATTGTCTTAAAATGTGATTAAATGTAAATATTTCTATTTGAATGATGAATGCAGTAACCGAGGTTAGTATCCTGTTTCCCCTGTACAGAAGGGTTTAATGATATATTTGTTCTGAATAATCTGTACTTTGGTATTTAAGCTTACTCAAAATTTATAACTAAGACATGAAAATTGCCTTAAAAGTATGATTTAAAGGACCATCTCACAAATGAAATTAACGGGCTGTTAGTAACTTTTCGACTTGAAATTAAAGAGTTCCAATACTTAAATAGAATTGGGAGCTCGTGTATGCTTAATTCAATTTGAATCTGTGAAATTCCGAAGGTTGGGGTGCGAATAATGAGCTGATAATTTTTGTAATGAGATTAAGTTAGAAAACTATAAAATGTGGGGATTCCAATGGTCCAATCCAAGGGGCCTCATCAGTTGAACGGCTAATTAGAGGATCTTATATTGTAGAACTTTTATATTAGGGATCATAATATTATAGAAATGTTAGCATATTTGTTATTAATTTATCATGTCATTTGCGTGAGGAGTTTGTCAAAAACTTATCTTATCATTTCAGTGATCTTAGATTGTAATACTTTTAGGGACCATTCGTTTTACAGTTTTATAATATTCTAAAATTATCATATCATTTGAATGAGGAGGTTGTTAGAAATTTATCATATCATTTGAGTGAGGTGGTTGTTAAAAACTTATATATTCTGTTAATGGACTAATGAATTCCTTCCGAGTATAAAAATGATCACGACTTTATTTGCATACTCAGTAATTACTGATTTGGTATGAGTATGTTTTGTGTGATTAGAAGTTAGAAGAAAATTCTTGTTTAATTTGAAAAAGGCATGATATTTATTATTTCGTAAAATAGCATATTTTACTTGCGAGTCAATTTTGTTTTTAGATGAAAGTATATGGAACTTATTGAAATTATAGATTATTTTGATTTGGCTGAATTTTTAAAAATTTTAATTTTACTATCCTAACATTTATTTATTTTTTTTTATTTGAGTTGGTTAGGGGCACTTTTGTCATATTTCGGGAGTAAAACAGAATCCGGGCTCGCTAACATATTCGTCATATACGCAAAATTTTTTTGCGTACACGAAGCGTTACAATCTGCTCAAATATAAGAAGAAGTATATATATAAAAGAGCAATACAGAGCTATAAACTAAAATAAATTTCAGACTAAATTGTATACAAAAAAATATCAGGTACAAAAATCATCTCCCAGAATAAAATAAATACAACTAGTTGGCTAAAGACAGATCCAAAATATAGTAGTCTGACCAGGTAAAATAAAATACATCACTGGGTCCACCGCTATTTCACAAAATAACAGGAGATCTATCTAGCTCATGATTCTCTTATCTCGATCCGTCGGCGCCACTACAACCGCGGAAGACTCTGCAAAAAGAAGAGCAACAACGGGTGTGAGAAATAATAAAAATCAATAGTTCTCAGTGGTTACGTCATGAAATTTTGACCTACCCACTAAGTCTACCGAAAGCAAGGATAGGAGAAAAGCAGTAAAGCGGGAAAAAAAACTGCTGAAATGAAATCTACTATTACTATGCCTCGAATGCTGTGAATGAACAATAATATGTGTGCACGCATCTCTATAAAACCGTCGAGAAATAACCCAATCAACCGACCGGCATGAGGCCCGATTCTGCCCGTATTACCATCATATATGATCACACTAACAATCCGTGGATCGCCGACGTGAAACTATACTCGAGGATAAATCAAGCTGCCTAACTCCGGAGTGGCACTCGAGGGGAGCGATCCGCTCAAGAAAAGTTATCAGGTCAAGTATGTAGCAAGCAAAAGTCAAATTCATGATCAAAGTGGATGATCCTAACCACTAAGACATAAATTTCGGTCCAAATCGATGCATAACAAACTACTCGGTACAACCATCTAAAATCCACGGCTACCGAACCTCTCAAAGTCACAATTCGGTGCCATCCCATCCCGACTCGAGACCTACAACTACACCATCCTCAACTCATGCTCAAAGTCCCGAGCAAACATGAATCATAAAACAAGAAAAATACAAGATTTTCTTCTACGTTCAATTCCAGCATGGATAGTATAAATAATAAAAGAGGTGGCCTATTTAGATGACCGTATAAGCATACAATAGTCCTCAAACAAGAAATGTTCAGATCTTAACATAATTGATAGGTTTAAGTATGATTTGAGTAGAACTAAACAGGAATCACAAACAATAATGCTGAAAATAGGCGAACTAAGCAAGCATGCCGCAATTTCGATGTGCTTTAAAAATTTACTTGAAAACATGTCGATCCGGAATCTAATTGAGTTGAAATTTGGCATGCACTAACCTCTAAATCCTATCGTTCCAACGAGTCCAAAATGTCCTTGTTTTTCAAGAAGTCAAAAATAATTCCAATCACTTTAATTCTCATGCCCATAGGAAAAAAAATGAAGAAAACTCATGAACATCCAAGTCTATCCAGAAATCCCAAAATGAACATAAGAGCTCAAAGAAAGCTTAAATACATGCTCAAAAGCTGTAATGAAAGACTTCCATCAATACTAATCTTCAAGCTTTACCAAAGATGAAGCTTCCCTCAAAATTTCAGGTTCAAAATCCTTTCCTAGAGTTCAAGAGAAGGTAAAGAAGAAAGGTCGATGATATTGTCAGCAACTGTAGGAAAGCTCCAATGTCACCCAAGAAAAAAGAAGATGAAGAAAAAGGCTCCCAAACCAGCTCAAACCTTGCTAACAATGGTGGAGAAGGTAAAAGAGTCTTCTAAGGTCGAAAGGGGTCTATTTATAGTCCAAAAGGTAGGATAAGTTGCTCCCTCGGATCACAATAAAACTCAACAAAACAGAGCTTAAGGGGTAACTTTCGGGCACCCAAAAATGCCAGGAGCGCCCAAAAGTACTACGCTCGAAACCCACTTGCCACGTGTCGCCTCTAGGAGGTGCCTGAAACAGTTCCGCGCTCACCTACGAGCGCACCACGTGTCGCCTCCACGCGGCGCGCCCGAAACCTCTCTGCGCGCCACGTGCCTCCTCTACGCGTGTCGAGTGGCCCTCACGCGCTATGTGTCCTCAGGTTGACCTGTCTGGTAATCCGCCTAGCTCACATTCGGGCGCCTGAATTCCCTCTTTGGGCGCCTGAATCTTCCAAAAACACACACACACACACACACACAAAATTGTTCAGAATTTCGCGCTGAGTTCGTTTTTCGTGTCCATTTTGAGCGCAAGCGTCACCGAAACTCGAAAACTAGGTGTCATCAAGCTGCACACCACCAGGCCAAACCGCCAACTGGGATTTGGCTCTCCACAACCTCCTCCACTAAAAAAGGTTTCGTCGTCGAAACCAAACATATCTCAAGAACTCTCAAACAGGTAAGGATAGGTGTTCATCATTATCGTCTCAAGCTCCCATGTCGCATCCCGCTCCTCGTGATTACTCCACAACACTTTCACATACGGTATGGTTAGGTATAATCCCTTTTATAACAATTAAGATAAACTTAAAATTAGATTTAAGTTTATCTTATTTTTAATCTGTTCGATCGATTAAATTTTACTTTAATTCGATTTGAACTCAATCCTAATTTGATCAAATCAAATCAATAACGCAACATTTGCACTTAAGTGCTCTCAAAATTCGCTAACTATTAGTAAGTCATTTCTTACAACATTTACACTTTAATATTCCTAATTTGTAATAATTATAAATTAGTCCAATTATCAATATATTGCTAATTAAGTCCTCAGGCGATTCATAAATCGCGATCCAGCTATTCGATCAGTCATAACCTTTTATGTGTGTGACATCATAGATTCTATTCTATCTGGTAGTGAGATATATTGTGATCACCATCAATAATATCACTGAAACTCTTTTCAGTGGGTCAGAACAATTCCAACTGATCTCAATAAAAATTATCGATCATCTAGATAATTCTCATGAGTTCCACAATCCACTAGTGACGCCTAACAACATGTATTGGCATGCTAGTAGAATGAAATATTAAACCTCTAGGTGCAGTTAACGTGTAATACAATCCTTATATCAGGAGTCTCGACTAGACGGAGGTCATAGAATTGCTCGTCAAACCCCACCGTCTATCATATGTCAAATTTATTCGGCTCGAGTTTCTAATACGGAAATCCTTTTCGTTATTTGCTCTGCCTTGACCAAGATCTTCTAAACTCGGTCTTATAAATCACATATGACTCTCATATCTACTAAGTACGATAGATTTTATATAGGTATACACCCTATTCCTACAACAAGCCTACTGCAGCCAACATGCACCGCAAGAACCCAAATGGCTAGGGACCAAGTGTATGTACAGTCAAACTGTATACAGTCAAACTACGATAACCCCATTGTGAATAGCCGAGGCACCGTAGGTCAGAGGACCAGTCACACTACTGTAACATCGAGTAAGTCACTGATGAATGAGTAGATATCCAAGTGACTTCTCGTGTTGGTCACACTCGGTACCCTTATTCTCCAACAACTACCTACACATTCGCTTTAGTATCCACACACTATTAACTCGAGACTCATCTACCCTAAAAGGGAAGCCATCTGTGCACCAATCTCTCCAGATCAATCACTGTCTCCGTGATGATCTATTATCTAGTCACACTACTGCAACATCGAGTAAGTCACTGACGAGTGAGTAGACATCCAAGTGACTTTTCGTGTTGGTCACGCTCGGTTCCCTTGTTCTCCAACAACCATCTGCACTTTCGCCTTAGTGTCCCCACACTGTTGACTCGAGACTCATGATTACCCTAAAAGGGAAGTGATTTGTGCACCAATCTTACTAGATCAATCACTATCCCCGTGATTATCCATTGATCGGGAGCATTTACGAATTAATTACTAATGATACATGTCTCAAAATCTCAACTCTTGAGAATACGTATCATCTTATTAATTTTTTGGACAATTCATGGATACATACACAACATGAATGAAAATAAAAATTTAATTACATTTATAATATAAAAAGTCAAATACAAATTTATATTCTAAAAAAATTACATGTGTTGACCTGATTTGTTTTTAGGCATACATCTAACACACTTATGATTTCCAGGTGTCCCTGGCTGTTTCCAACGCTGTCCTAGCTGGATCGATGACTTTCGATTCTCGTTGGTGACTTCTGGAGCCAAAATCGGCGAATCCGGGCTCAATTTACAGTAATTATGGCACAATTAGGTTTAATAATGGTACGAGATTGGTTGTTGCCGCTCGAACACCTTAAACGAAGCATTCCGGGACAGCAGGTGAAGTTTCATACGATTCGGTAGCCTGTAGGCATTATTCGGACCATTATCGGTCGATCGACTGATTATCGAATATTCCGACGAATTTCGGGACTTAAGTCAGGTCCTCAATTTAGTCATTTTATACACTGTGAGTCAGTGGGTTGGATTTGTGTGAGTTGTTATTTGATTAGTGATTGTGTTTTAGGCCCGAGTAGTCAGGAGCCTCCACGTGAGCTGAACAGCGGATTCCAGGACCGCCTAAACTGAGGTGGGTATTTCGATTCGACCCGATCCACTAGTAATAATAACTCGATAAACCCAAACCATCGGCCCAAAATGCTTAACCCAAGCTATTATTGCTAGTGTCCATGTGTGATGCCCCGCTTCCCAGCGGGTCACCCATCTTAGAACTACTCTAGCTCTAGCACGCTCAACCCTCTTAACCTCTTGGGTCTAGCCACCATCCAAAATGTTATAACCGGGTTAAGAGATTTTGTCATATTATATTATTTATATATAGGACTAATCTAAATTTCGGGGGTGGCACATTCTCTCTCCTTTAAGCCCTGACGTTCTCGTCAGGCTCAGACACACTCACAAGCACCAGGCAATGTGAGATCTTGTGAGGAGCTGCACTCCACTTACAACATTCACTAGCAGGGGAGCCATGCTCTACCTGCTATATAACCCTAGCTCAGTCGAGACCCATTTCACATTTTCGGCTGGTGATTGGCTCTGATACCAACTGTGATGCTCCGCTTCCCAGGTGGTCACCCATCCTAGAACTACTCTATCTCTAGCACGCTTAATCCTCTTAACCTCTTGGATCTAGCCACCATCCAAAATGCTATAGTTGAGTTAAGAGATTTAATCCTATTATATTATTTATATATAAAACTACTCTATCTCTAGCACGCTCAACCCTCTATAGCCACCAAAGCCCTTGGACTTGTGCTCAGAACTCGCTGTAGTCGTTTTTTACCTCTAGAAGACAAGCTGAGGTGGTCCTGTTCACTGCCGTGGCTGCGCGACGCTTGGAGGAGAAAACCGGCTTCTTCTATCTTCTCCATCTCCGGCCAAGGTAAGGACTTCTTATCCTATCGGTTTCTTGGCCCAGGACTTGTAGTAGTAGGTTCCTTTGGTCTTGAGGAGTTTTCCTGCCCAGCCCTGAGGTCGGGAAGTCGCCAGTTGGCCGGCGGTGGACTTGCACTGCCGGAAAACTGCATAGCTTCGCCCCGAGCAACCTTGATCTCCGATGATTATGGCTGGGATCAAAGATGATGATCATCTTCCTCTAGTCATGTTCTTTCTCTCCACTAATTTTGGGAAGCTATGGTGCAGAGTAGAGGGGTTGGCACGATGCCCTAGTTTCGAGCATTGTGGTGCATGGCCGAGCTTGTGGCTCCGCCGTCGCCGCCACCTCCCGCCACCGGCCATGTACATGGTAAGCTTTTTGGAGTTGAGTAGCACCTGTTGGTGCTATTGCATGGGACCCAGACCCTCTAGTTGAAAGTGCGCTATTGTTGGAGCTTGGTTGGCCGCAACAATGGTGGCCGGTCAACCGCTGCACTCCGCCGCCTCCCTTGAGCCCGATTAACTACATTAGGTCAAAAAGGACCCAATGGAACAGATGCATGCAGCCCAGAGTCCTTGTACAACATTTCACCATTAATGGTTCTTGCTTCGGCCGTGGTTGCTCCGCCGCCGCTCTCTGTCGCCGGACACCACACCAGAACACTTTCCCACATTGAGGGCAAGCTGTTGGTACACTTGCATGGAGCTCTAGACCTTTGGTCTGTCATCCACCATTGTTGGTACTTGGTATGGCCGCAAGCTCGGGCTTCGGCCACCCGTCGCTTCCCGGTGCCGAAACTGGTGCTGGTTTCACCCTGGGCACTCCATTCAGACTCCCCATGCTGCTGCTTGCTCATTGTTTGCTCCAAGACTCATGTTCTGTGGAGTTGCCCCAAACCTAACTCTAGAACTAGAGTTCTTGTGTAGTAACCGAGAATTTTAAAAGGTTTGAATAAATTTCTGGATTTATAAATGGCAGAAAATAAGTAAATTAAGCCCAAAAAATATCGATTTTTGATCGGGGTCTAATCTCGAAAATTCGAGTTCACCATTGCGACCGTCTCGTCGAAACATGAAAAATTCATATTCACTTGTCGATGATCCAACGGTGGGATCTTCCAGAAATCAGCGAAGAAACTGCGGGTCCCGCAACTTAAGTGTGAATAGTAACCCTATGTTTTAAATTCCCTTTCGACCACTAACGGTCGATTCACTATCTGAAACCCTGACATAGGGGTATGAGTAGTCAAACCTAGCTAATTTCGACGTTCTGAGCGCAATGGCACTGACGGTTTTCGCGTTTGGCGATCCGGGTGCATCGAAGTGCGTGCGTCAGTTTACGACATACAGAACAAGATGGCTCGAGATTTTATACGAGCACCAAATCAAGCAAACAAATAGGCTATTTTGAAGGTCTCGACGAGCCGGACGTCGTGGCGAAGTCTGTTTTGCAATTCGTCGAGCAGATTGTCTCGAAATACGTGAAAAGCGTCGAATTATCGCTTTTTCTTTGAATAACTTAAATATGCTTGGGCCAAAGCCCTTGGGACTTTGTGGATTGGGTTCTGCCAACCTAAGAAGCCCATGAATGTAGCTGAGCAGGGCTGGGAGGCTGGGGGTTGTGTGTGAACCGGGTTTGAGAAGAATCATGCTTGCATTAATGGTGGTTGCCTCTTGGACTGCCCTGGGCCAGAGCACGAAGGGTTTTGGGGTGTATTCGAAGCACCAACCTTCTCTGAGTTCCCCAGACTTAGCCTGTGCATTGGAGTTGGCCGAGGACAAACACCATGAGAGAGGAACTCGAGAGAGAGAGAGGAAGAAGAAGAAGGAACCAACTTCTTCCAAGTTTTGATCTGGAGATCCAGTGGAGTTCCTCTGTACCAGTGGAGTGTTCCTGGAGCTTGCCGAGGTTGCGCAAGGAAGAAGAAGAGAAACCGGCTTCTTCCCTCCTTCACCAACTCCGGCCAAGGTAAGACACTCAAACCACTGGTTGTTTTAGCCCGAGACCCCTAGCAGTAGGATATTTAGGTCCCTGTGATTCTCCCTGCACAAGCCCGAGCCCCCATGCACACTGGTTGGCCGGCGGGGCCACACGCTCGCTGGAAACTTAGCCGAGCTCCGCCATGGCCGTTCTCTGCAACCAGTGGACCAAAGTGGAATATAAAATCATGGGTTTGGATTGTAGGAGATGGGGATCAACTCCACCAAATTTGGTGGAGTTTGATCAAGCCAATCGGTTGCAGAACCAAACCCTAGTTTTTAGAAATTTGCACTTCGGCCGAGCTTGCTGCTCCGGCGCCGGCGCGCCTCCCCGTCGCTGGACACTTGCCCAGAAGTGTTCCTGGGAGTGAGAGGAGTGCACCCATGCACTTGCATGGAATCCATGCAGCACCAAAGAGGCGCGGCCATGGATGACCCGAGATTGGACCGAATCATGGTCGCCGACGCTCCGGCCATCTCCGGCCGGGATGGGATGGTTGGGAAGCTTCCAGGGATGATTTAGAAACTTTCCATCCATGTTGGAAGACTTCATAAAGCCTCTGGAAAAATTCACCATTAGAGGTGAAAAAGCTCGAAATGAAGCTTTGCTCCGCCGCGCCGCCGCCGTGCCCTGTCGCCAGGCACGGGTACAGGAAAGTTTGTAGTAAGATTTAGCACCTGTTGGTGCATTTGGATGAGGTCCAGAAGCTCCGGCCTAGTGATCACGAATTTCAAAACAAGGGAGTCATCTTCTCCACCTTGCCCGCAGCCAACCATGGGTGCAAAGATGGCCCAGGCTTGCAGGAATTATGGAGGAAGCTATTTAGAACATTTCTACCCAAGTTTGGAAGCTTTTGGTGCAGTATTTGCAGAGAACCAACCTGGGATTTGGCTTGTGTGCTTGGTTATGAAATGTGCACACCAAGTGCTTGATGTAATGCCACAAAGAAGAAAATGATGGAATTGGGTTTCGAGTTAAATATGAAACTTGCTCCAAATTGTCCCCTGAGCTCAATGCTCACTGCAGATCAAGTTGGATCTGTGTGGAATAATGTTTGGAGCATTGTGAACTTGTAAGTGTGCAAGGTTTTGGATCTGGGTGATCCAGCAGTGCTGGGCTGCAAATAGAGCAAGCCCAGTGATTCTTGAGGCATTTTGAGCATGTGGCTAAAGCAGAATTTATTTTGGCACACTAGAGGTTAAGATTTAGTGTTGTCAAGCTCTAAGATAATGTTATGACCCAAACACTGAACTGGTCTGTTTGAAATATTGCAACATTGTACTCCTGGCTAATTCGGGGTCACTGAACGCGATGCTCGCGTTTATTTTGGGTTTTGATGAGCCGAAGAAACGAAAATACGTTTTGGCTAGGTTAGAGAAGAAATTCATGGCCCGAAGTTTTCCTCGGGTATCGTGCTGCTGAAAATGAGTGAGCACGGTGTTCAGCAAGTCGAATGTCACCTACCAGAGGTGACGGTTCGTAAAAATAATTCTCCGTTTAAGAGAACGAGCCAAAACGGGGTTTATATAGTAGATATTACACATTCTGAATAAACCCGAGGGGCTTGCTGCAATTGTAACAATATGGAAAAGCTAGATAAATGTTCTAAAACATTGTTGACCTTTCGGTGGGTTTCCCGGGGTCCTTGAAAAGCTAAATATGCTTAATATTGCGTTAATCGACAAAATGGTCAATTCGCGCTAGTTGTGCTTTGAGGATTTGGTAGATCCTGAGTTGTCACCTGGTATTGTTGTAGGCCCCAGTCATCAGGAGCCAGCCCGTGATCCGTCTTGTGGTTATCGCGACCGTCTACCTTCTGGTGGAGTCGTTGTTCCTCCTATATACAGGTGGGTTTATCTTCGGTCCGCGTTTTATCAGGTCGGCCCTATTGGGTGCCGTGGTAGGTCGGACCCCTGTTCTTGGTGTAGCCCTGAACCTATGCTTTAGCCTTACTATATGCTTTCATTCCCGCATTCAGTCATTACAGCTATATTGCTTGATTATACTGATGAGCCTTTCGTTATACTCTATTCTTCACTGCATGTTTAGAATATGACTTCTAGTCTCAGTACCTGGCATGATTTGCATCAGTATCGATATCCCGATGGGGATTTCCTCGGCTTCTCGCCGACTGTCCGGTCTACCGACCGTGGATTGAGATTTAGCATTATGATTGCTATTGAGTTATACCTGCTCTTACTACTTGCTTGCATATCAGCACAAAATCCTTACATCTGCATAGCCTTGATTTCCAGCAGTAGTTATACATCATGCTTATATTCCAGCAGTTGCTTGTTATCATATTGAGATATATCATGCTTCTTCAGCAGTAGATATGCATTTCCTGGACACATGCCATGCTTGATTGGTCACTAGCATAGTTCTATACTTGTCTCTATTCTTCATTGCATATTTAGAATAGGAGATACTACTTCAGTATGTGGCATGTTATACTTGTATCCCGGTGGGGATTTTCCTCGGCTTCTTGCCGTCTATATGGTCAGTGGACCATGGTTTGAGCATCAGCATTATGATCGCCGTGTTGAGCCCGCTTTCAGTCGCGCACACCGACGGTTTGGCCACCGTCACAGTGTTCTTTACCGGTAGAGAGGTCTGATTGACCCGTGAGCCCTGTGGGGGTTATGATAGCTTGCTGGGTGTCCAAAAGTGGTTTAGCCTGAGGCCCCAATGACCAAAAGGGGCTTTTGCCTGAGGTCCATATGCTCCATGGTAGTTTAGCCTGAGGCCCTTGTGGCCAAAAGTGGCATTTGATTGGGTATATTCGTGGTACTACCTTTGATGCACCTTCTTGATATTCCTGCTTGTTTGATTACCTGCATTTCATATCTGTTATAGATTTATCATGCATAGTATGATTGTGTTATATATGCATACTCTGTTCTATTGATCTATGTTTGATCTTCTTAGATTATATACCTGCATTGATCTTCAGTATATCCTACTTCTGTTTCCGCTTATTATTGTATCCAGTAGGTACGGCTTGCTATTTCCCGGCCCGTCGTGCCCACTGGGATACACTCCGGTGTGTCTCACACCCTCGGATGACTGTTTTTCAGGTCCTTCGGGTGCGGGGACCTTTGGACGTTCTGTGTGAGGACGCGTGGTAGATTTATCCCTGGTAGGATGTACCCCTTTTGATTTAGTAAAACATTGCAACTGTATTTCCATTTTGAGAATTGGATGTATTAACTTATGAATCTTGTGGTTGTAATAGAGTAGAACTTATTTAGTATAGCTATCTCGTATCTACTCTGATTGACTGTTTCTGTTAGCCGAGCACATATAGGGAAGGCTCTGTTTGATGTACAGAGACTTTTCTATATGAGTGGCGATCTGTTCACGCCTTGGAGAAATCAAGATTTTAAACTCTGATTTAAAAAAAAAAAAAAAAAAAATTTAGACCCACTTTTGAATCTCGGGGCGTGACATCTTGGCCGAGCTTATCCTAGCTACTGTTCAGGTGGCTTTACAGCCACCCATTGGTGAGCCCTTGGACCTCCTCCACCCCATGGTGCTCACCTTAAAACCAAAAATGGTTGGGTGGTTTGTAAGCCCTAGCATGCCACACCTTTGTGAGAGCAAGGATACTCCTTAAGCTGTTTCTGCAGCTTCGCAGGGGTGAGCCGTTGAGTCCCCTCGACCTACTGAGCATGATGCTCACCCTAAATTTGGGTTTGGTCAAGTGTAAGTATAAAAATTAGCAATTTGTGTATAATACCACCTAGCTCTAAACCTTAATAGTTTTAATAAATATGTAGTATTTTTTGACCCATTGCTGCCCTCGGGCTCCGTGCCACCTCCAGACAGCGAGCAAATATTTTTTATGCAAATTTAGTAATTTAGAGTTTTTTACGCAAATTTAGTAACCTTAGGGGTGTAATTGCAAATGTTACCCTATGGTTTGTGATAGTGGTTATTAATATATTAATATCTAAATATACTGTAGATATATAATTATCAAGATGGATAGGACTTGGATGGATATGGATAATAGGCAACATTCGAAATACATAACAGGAGTAAATAGTTTTATTGACTTTGCATTTGCATATGTGGTGAGAGGAGATAAAATTCGGTGCCCTTGTTATAAATGTGCCAATGGTGCTTTTCAATTTCGAGATATTGTACTTGGGCATCTTATCTTACATGGAATATTAAAAGATTACAAATGGTGGTCGTGTTATAGGGAAGAACACCTAGATCAGAGTAGCGAAAGCACCGATAATGATAACATAGAGCGTGAAGAGGAGAGTAGTGATGAGATGCATGAACTTTTACAAGATTTGAATCCAACTGAAAATATAAATGACTCTGTGCATTTCAACTTGGAAGAACCAAATGAGTCTTCAAAAAGATTTTACCAATTATTAGCGGATGCAAAACAAGAATTATATCCTGGATGTAAAGAGTTCACTAAGTTAGAGTATATTGTAAATTTATTACAATTTAAATGCCTTCATGGTTGGAGCGATAAATCATTTACTGCGCTACTCCAATTGAAGAAAAGGGCACTTCCTTCTGGTGAAGCACTACCGAAAAATTATTATGAAGCGAAGAAGTATATTAGGGATCTTGTTTTGGATTATATTAAAATTGATGCATGTAGAAATGAATGTATTCTATATTGGAGAGAATATGAAAAATATGATAGTTGTCCATTTTGCCAAACTTCTAGGTGGAAATATGTTGATGATGATTAAAAAAATACTCATGGTCGTAAAATGGAGAGTGGAAAAAAGATTTCTGAAAAATTTTTGCGTTATTTTTCTCTTATACCAAGATTACAAAGGTTGTATATGTCATCCAAGACAGCTTCTCAAATGCGATGGCATAAAGAATAACAACATGATGATGGGATTTTAAGGCATCCAGCTGATCTTTGGTATGGAAGTCGTTTGATGAATTGCATCCATCCTTTGCTTTTGATCCACGTAATGTTAGGTTGGGTTTAGCAAGTGATGACTTTAATCCTTTCGGATTGATGAGTACTTCATATAGTATAAGGCCAGCTATTTTAGTTGTATACAATTTGCCGCTATGGATGTGTATGAAAAGTTCTTATTTCATAATGTCTATGCTTATTCCGGATTCACGAGCGACTGGGAATGATATTGATGTCTATTTACAACTCTTAATAGAATTAAATAATTTATGGAATGTAGGAATTGAAACTTATGATGCATTTAATAAATCTAATTTTTAGCTATATGCTTCATTGTTGTGGACTATAAATGATTTTTCAGCATATGCCAATTTATTTGGTTGGAGTACTAAGGGAGCACTGGCTTGTCCAAATTGCAGTAAAAATACCTGCTTTCTTTGATTAAAGTATGGACGGAAGATGTGCTATATGGGACATCGGCGTTTTTTGAACCCGACCATAAATGGCGAAATGATAAAAAGGCATTTGATAGGACGATAGAAAATCGACAAGCTCCAAAACAAAAATTGGATAGTGATGAAATAGTTGAACAGTTAAGCGAGGTTACGAATGTGAGATTTAACAGTTGAGAGATAAAAGAAAGCGGAGTGAGCCTACATTAATTTACAATTGAAAAAAGAAAAGTATATTTTTTCAATTGCCTTATTGGAGAACACTTCTACTGTAACATAATCTTGATGTAATGCACATTGAGAAGAATATTCATGACAATATTGTGGGTACACTCTTTGGTATTGATGGAAAAATAAAAGATACTTTAAACGCTCGACTTGACCTTAAAGAAATGGGAATACGTTCTGAGTTACATCCTATAATTAACGGTAACAATTATGTTATTCCACAAGCATATTATACTTTAACTTTACAAGAAAGACGAGAAATTTGTGATTTGCTACTTAACTTGAAAGTGCTAGATGGATATTCGTCCAATATCTCTCGATGCATCCATAAAAAAGAAGGAAAGTTATTTAGAATGAAAACTCATGATTGTCATGTTTTTCTCCATGATCATCTAATACCAGCTTTTCGTGGCATTTTACGAAAAGAGGTAACGAACCACTAGTGGAACTAAGTGGATTTTTTAAAGAGCTATGCTCGAAGACTTTACAGTTGGATACGTTAGAAAGATTGGAGCAGAATATTATAATTACACCGTGCAAACTGGAAAGGATCTTTCCGCCTGCATTTTTTGATATTATGCTACACTTGCCTATTCACCTCCTATATAAAGCAAAATTGGCTGGTCCTGTGCATTATCGCTGGATGTATCCATTTGAAAGTTAATAGGTATTTTTTATTTTGTACTTTATAAAATTTTACTATTAATACTTTCAGAAATAGAATAATTTATGAGTATTTTGTGATAGGTTTTTGCGGAAGTTGAAGTCGTATGTGTGTAATAAAGCACATCCAGAAGGATCTATTGCTGAAGGCTTGCAGAGGAATATTTAACCTTTTGCTCTAAATATTTGAATAGAGTTGAAACAAAATTCAATCGGCTTGAGAGAAACTTTGAGGGTTATGAAGATCATACCTCAAAGTTATCCATTTTTCGACGAAATGGAAGGCCACTTAATAATAGCAAGAAAATTTTCAAGAAACTAACTCAAGAAGAATGGAATCGTACTCAACTTTATGTACTAAAAAATTGTGATGAAGTTCAATCTTTCCTTGAGTAAGATTAATCGCAAATAATTATTTTGTATACTTATTTATTTATTTGTTAGTCATTTATGTAAACTACTAATTATATTTTTTTGCTAATTCACATAGAGAGCACCAGATAGAATTGGAAAATGAGGATTCTATTAATGTGACCAAAAGGCAGGATGCAACATTTGTTAAATAGTTTAAACGAGTAAGTGAATGTACTATAATTATATACTTAGTAATTCTTTTTTATTAATAATTATTTAACTATTCTATATATTTGTCTCCCAACAGGTAACACACTTATATCATGAAAGTACTGAAAACGTGAGTGCCGAACTTTTAAATTTAGCTTGTGGACCAAATAAAATGGTGAATCACTATATGCCAAACTCAAAGTAGCGGTATTGTCGTCAAAGGTGATGAGCAATCGGAGAATAGAAAATATTATGGAGTTTTAAAAGATATTATCGAATTGGATTATGACGGAGAAAATAAAATAATAATTTTTAATTGTGACTGGTGGGACACTTATAATGAGGGTAAAGATTTTAAGAAGGAAGCCAATAGAATTATCCTTATTATTTTATTCGACACTTGGCCATCAACGAGCCTTATGTGTTAGCATGTCAAGTGGAACAAGTTTATTACGTAGCAGATAATAAAAATTCCGATTGGCGGTTGGTTATCAAAACAACACCCTCAGAACTTCTATATCACAGATGAAGAGTCAATTGATGATGAAGAATTTGATATGGAACAGGTTGATATGGAAAGGAATATAACTTCTAATTCATTACCAGAATATATCGCAAGTAGTGATGATGTCATTGCTTCTTTGAGGAAAAATGATGTTGATAGTATTATTATCAATAAAAAACAAATGGAAGTTGATGAAGACGTAGAGGGAGATGATGAAGGTGAAAAGCAAATGGAAGTTGACGAAGATGAGTAGGATAGCATAAATAATTTGTATGATATTATTTAAGGTAAGTTGTCTTGAATACTAAGATTATTCAATATTCTCATTTTTATAGTTTTTTCTATGAAAATAAAATTCTATCTCTACAAACTTCACTTACATTTTTAATTCTCTTATGATACAATTAATATTTTTTTAAATAATTTTTTAACAGATACAATGACAAGCAGATCAAGACATGAAAATAGTAGGAGTAGAGTTATAACTCATCAGGCCAATCCAACACCATCAATTGAAGAGTCTGGGGAGCATCACCCACGAATGGAATCTAATATTCCACAACCTCGAGCGGAGCATCTATCAATAGATTCACACAATGCACTCAATGGGAGTAGTGTTGGTATTGCTAATTACCTACAGCATAGTTTCTTTCTAAACTTGATTTACATTCTTCTCAATTCCATTCAAATTATTTATTTTTTTAAAAAATATCTAATGTTCATATTTGTTATTTTGTAAAATAACGAATTTTATTATTTTATATTAGCTTCATGTTCTAATAGAAAGAGAATACGTGGAAAGACTATGGGTATAAAGTAGGCCAAAATGAGAAAATCATATGAGACGACCAAATCATCGGTAAAGATTTCATCAGACCTACGGCAAGTAGTTCGTGACAAATTCCAACAATTAATCACGGAGACATCTCAAATAGTTAAATAACATGCTCCATTGAATGTTGAAAAGTGGAGTAAAATTCCTACTTACACAATTGATAAGATGGTTCAAATTGTTAATGCAAGTATTTATTAGAATTTTATCTTTTAACTCTATTTTAAGTAAAATCTTTTATAGTTATTATATTTCTAATTATTTGTTTATTTATTTTTGTTCTTTTCGTATTTATATTACTATTTTAAAAAAAAATTTGCCCTTCTGGATGAGGTTCATGTTCTTGGTGTTATTGTTCAACAATTTCGTTATTATTTCAATGCATGACATTATCGTTTGTACAAATTTCATTACAAAAAATATAAGACTGATCAACAAAGGCGAGCGCATTGCCCGGAGGATATTGATCAAGAGGATTGGAATTGATTTATTAACTATTGGAACGATCCAAAGATTAAGGTAACAAAGAATTTTATAATTCTATTTTTTATAAATTTTTTTATTTTATATATATATATATATATATATATATATATATATATATATATATATATATATATATATATATATATATATATATATATATATATATGATTTACTAACTGTTTTCTCAAAATAATAGTGTATTAGTGCGGCAAACCAAATAAATAGAAGCAAGCAAACTATGATTCTGCGTGTGGGTACAATGTTGATTGCTAGAAATATACTTTATATGGTAATTTTTTCTTTTTATCTAATAATCTATTAATTTTACATTATAGATAATTTTTCATTTGTATTTTTAAAATGTAATTATTATCTAAGATATTATCTATGTGCGTTAATAGAGGAACCCTACTGAGAACTTAACATCGGAGCAAATGATAGAGCGGGAGGAAAAGCCTGAATATATGAGGCTGTGGGAAAAGGTGAGGAGGAAGAGAGATGGAAGTTGGGTTGATAATGATGCTGAAGATGCATATAATCGGATTAAAGAACTTCATGATGATCAATTAAAACAGTACGGAAAAAACACTATATCCACAGAACAAGCATATACATTAGCACTTGGTCATCGATCTAGCTACATTCGTGGTATGGGCCGAGGTCCTATTCTTATAGAAAGGGGCGGTTCTAGAAGACAAAGGATTCATGCGCAAGTACGAGCAGAGATGGAACATGAAATGGCAACACGAATTCAAGCTGAGGTGGAGGAGAGGATGAGCCAAAGGGAGAGAGGAGCTGAGGCACGAATTGCTGAAATACAAGCACAGATGCGTGCCGAGATGAATTCTCAGATGCGTAGTATGATGGAACAACTTTCACAAATGAGATTGCCTGTGCCCATTCAACCAACATCGATAGAAAATGTAAGTTACTTAATATAATTTGAATTAAAATGAGTGGAATGAATTCAGATTAAATATTTCGGCTTAAAGTATGTTTAATTTAAATGTCTTAGATAGGTATAAATTAGCAGTATATTTTACTTTTTTGATAAAAAAAATAGACAATATACACAATTCTTATCCTTATTCTTTTTTATTCTACAGGACTAAATCTTGGAAGTTCAATATTTTCGAGTTGGATCATCTCAAGAACTTTATTTCATTTTTAATTTCTATTATCTTTATTCTAAAGAGTTATAAATATTATATGTGATTTTGATGAGATTGAAAACTTATGTGGTTGAGTACAAATGATAGATGCTGTAAACAATTAACTGTTAGCTTATTTTGATTATGTCAGTTGAACTTCTATTCGCTTTCTATATTTTGTTGAATATATCTTGATTAGGAGTTCAACTGACATAATCAAAATAAGCTAACGGTTAATTGTTTACACAACATCCATCATTTGTACCCAACCACATAAGTTTTCAATCTCATCCAAATCACATATTGATTACTTTTTAGAATAAAGATAATAGAAATTCTAGGCTAAAAGTGAAATAAAGTTCTTGAGATGATCCAATTCAAAAATATTGAGAGCTTCCAAGATTTAGTCCGGTAGAATAAAAAAGAATAAGGATAAGAATTGTGCATATTGTCTATTTATTTTATCAAAAATAAAATATATTGCTAATTTATACCTATCTAAGACCTATTTAAATCAAACAAACTTTAAGCCGAAATATTTAATTTGAATTCATTCCACTAATTTTAATTCAAATTATATTAAGTAACTTACAATTCCTGTCGATGTTGGTTGAATAGGCACAGGCAATCCCATTTGTGAAGGTTGTTCCATCATACTACGCATCTGAGAATTCATCTCGGCACGTATCTGTGCTTGTATTTTAATAATTCGTGCCTCATCTTCTCTCTCCCTTTAGCTTATTCGCTCCTCCATCTCAGCTTGAATTCATGTTGCCATTTCATGTTCTATCTCTGCTCGTGCTTGCGCACGAATCCTTTGTCCTCTAGAACCACACTTCTATAGGAATAGGATCTCGGCCCATACCACGAATGTAGCTAGATCGATGACCAAGTGCTAATGTATATGCTTGTTCTGTAGATAGTGTTTTTTCCGTACTGTTTTAATTGATCATCATGAAGTTCTTTCATCCGATTATATGCATCTTCAGCATCATTATC
Organism: Tillandsia leiboldiana; assembly: GCA_029204045.2. Taxonomy (NCBI): domain Eukaryota; kingdom Viridiplantae; phylum Streptophyta; class Magnoliopsida; order Poales; family Bromeliaceae; genus Tillandsia; species Tillandsia leiboldiana. The sequence goes on from CM055060.1 coordinate 3,844,358, forward strand.
AACCCAACTTTCATCTCTCTTCCTCCTCACCTTTTCCCACAGCCTCATATATTCAGGCTTTTCATCTCGCTCTATCATTTACTCCGATGTTAAGTTCTCTGTAGGGTTCCTCTGTTAACGCACATAGATAATATTTTAAATAATAATTATACTTTAAAAATAAGAATAAAAAATTATCTACAATGTAAAATTAATAGACTATTAGATAGAAAGAAGAAATTACCATATAATATATATTTCTAGCAATCGACATTATATCCACACGCGAAACCATAGTTTGCTTGTTTCTGTTTGTTTGGTTTGCCGCACTAATACACTATTATTTTGAGAAAATAGTTAGTAAATTATATAATACGCTATTATTTTGAGAAAGTTAGTAAATTATATATATATATATATATATATATATATATATATATATATATATAATAATAATAATAATAATAATAATAATAATAATAATAATAATAATAATAATAATATTTTTTTTGTTTAAAAATAGAATTATAAAATTCTTTGTTACCTTAAACTTTGGATTGCTCCAATAGTTAATAAGCCAATTCCAATTCTCTTGATCAATGTCCTCCGGGCAATGCGCCGGCCTTTGTTCATCAGTCTTATACTTTTTGTAATGAAATTTGTACAAACGATAACGCCATGCATTGAAATGATCACGAAGTTGTTGCACAATAACACCAGGAACATGAACCTCATCCGGAAAGGCAAATTTTTTTTTTTTTTAAATAGTAATATAAATACGAAAAGAACAAAAACAAATAAACAAATAATTAGAAATATAGTAACTATAAAAAATTTTACTTAAAACAGAGTAAAAAGATAAAATTCTAATAAATACTAACATTAACAATTTGAACCATCTTATCAATTGTATAAATAGAGATTTTACTTCACTTTTCAACATTCAATGTAGCATATTGTTTGACTATTTGAGATGTCTCCGTGATGAATTGTTGGGCATTGTCACGAACTACTCGTCATAGGTCTGATGGAATCTTTACCGATGGTTTAGTCGTCTCAGATGATTTTCTAATTTTGGCCCACTTTATACCGAGTCTTGCTACGTGTTATCTTTCTATTAGAACATGAAACTACTATAAAAAAATAAAATTCGTTATTTTACAAAATAAGAAATATGAACATAAGATTTTTTTTTTAAAAAATAAATAATTTGAATGGAATTGAGAAGAATGTAAATCAGGTTTAGAAAGAAACTATATTGTAAGTAATTAGCAATACCAGCACTACTCCTATTGAGTGCATTGTGTGAATCTGTTGATAGATGCTCCGCTCGAAGTTGTGGAATATTAGATTCCATTCGTGGGTGATGCTCCCCCGACTCTTCAATTGATGGTGTTGGATTGGCCTGCTGAGTTACAACTCTACTCCTGCTATTTTCATGTCTTTATCTGCTCGTTATTGTATCCGTTAAAAAATCATTAAAAAAATATCAATTGTATTATAAGAGAATTAAAAATATAAGTGAAGTTTGTAGAGAATTTTATTTTCATAGAAAAAATTATAAGAAGGAAAACATTGAATAATCTTAGTATTCAAGACAACTTACCTCAAACAATATCATACAAATTATTTGTGCTATCCTACTCATCTTCGTCAACTTCCATTTGTTCTTTATTGATAATAATGCTATCAACATCATTTCTCCTTAAAGAAGCAATGACATCATCACTGCTAGTAATATATTCTAGTAATGAATTAGAAGTTATATTCCTTTCCATATCAACCTGTTCCATATCAAGTTCATCATCAATTAACTCTTCATCAGTGATAGAAAAATTATAGAAGCTCTGAGATGTTGTTTTGATAACCAACCGCCAATCATAATTTTTATTATTTGCTACGTAATAAACTTGTTCCACTTGACATATTAATACATAAGGCTTGTTGACGGCCAAGTATCGAGTAAAATTAATAAGAGTAATTTCATTGGCTTCCTTCTTAAAACATCTACTCTCATTATAAGTGTCCCACCAGTCACATTTAAAAATTATTATTTTATTTCCTCCGTCATAATCCAATTCAATAATATCTTTTAAAACTCAATAATATTCTCTATTCTCCGATTGCTCATCACCTTTGACGACAACATCGCTACTTTGAGTTTAGCGTCTATTTTCATGCTTATGAGTGTGAAACCTATAGCCATTGACTATGTAGCCCGTATAGTGATTCACCATTTTATTTGGTCCATAAGCTAAATTTAAAAGTTCGGCACTCACGTTTTCAGTACTTTCATGATATAAGTGTGTTACTTGTTGGGAGACAAATATATAAAATAGTTAAATGCTATGTGGCAGGCTCCGATTCGCCCGTAATCAGCGCCGTGTCAGGCCCTGATTGGCGGGCGCGTCTGGCGGCACGCGGGTGGCCGCCCGCTTCAACGAACGCGGGCGCCACGCGGCGCCTCGTGGGCGGGCGGGCGCCAGCTGCCCCGTACGCAGGGGCGGGACACACGGCGCCCCATGAGCGGCCCTCTTTCGTTGCTGCGTGGAACGGGACACGCGGCACCCCGCGATTGGCGGGCACCGTTGTTTCCTGTTCGGCCGAATCGCGTGTGGTGCCCGAATGTGGTTTAGCCAAATGACTCACTTAGCCTATTTAAGCCACTTCCCTCTCTCCATTTTCGAACTTTGGAAATTCTTTGGAGCTCATCCTTTGGTAGAGTTGTTCTTCCCTTTGTCCTCCACCTTTTGTAGAATTTTGAGAATTTTTGGAGTTCGCGACATCGACGTTTTTCTCGATTCGGCGCGCTTTGACGTTTCTTTTTTCGGTGGTTTTCTCCATCGCAGTTTTGTCGGCGGGCTCCATTGGACTGACCCGACGGAATTTTTAGCCGATTTCTACAGCACTATTTTGGCGAGAGGTAGATATTCGATTTTCGTATTTACCAATTCTCTCAGTTTTGGATTTTTAGTGGGTTTTTTGGATCATCTTTGAACTCTTTCCTTGTTGTGGAATCTTTCTGGACAGCTCAGATTGTTTGATTTTTATTTCGGTGCTCGGTTATCAGATTTTGGTGTGTGAGGACTCGATCGACATCTACACTTCGCGAGGATCGCAGTCGTATTTTTCTTGAAATTTTTGGAAGACATTTCGCAGGTGAAATTTCACTGTTTCGTGGACTGATGCACAATGATGATGTCGTTTTATTGATTTTGGACTTACCGCAGTGTTTGGCTCTTATCTCGGTGATCGGGAGGACTTTTTGAGTGATTTTTGGTACGTTGGAGTCGTGAGAACCTGAGGATCGTGCTCGTCCAGTTATGACTTATCTGGACTCCTGAACGATACGTGCATCCAGGTAGGTTGGTTTGATTCACTCCAAAACTGTGGATTCCCCACTAATTCTAGTATTGTAGCTATTAGCATGCTAGAATAGGTGCTAATATTATTGTATCATGTTGTTTATAGAATTTAGACTTTGACCTAGCACCCTGTCATTTATTGCATGTGTAAATCAGGCTTGTAGAGAACCATCACTTGGGCTAGGTTATTTTATGCTTTAGACATCCATATTTTACATTCTTATTCCCTAGACATAGTGTTTTCTTTGCCCGGGTAGTGGGCCGAGTGGTCGGGATTTATTTTAGTATAGGATGCATGTTGCACTCGTGCTAGGGGGCCAAGTGGAGTCTGATAGCTGTGTCTAGTCTTGTACTAGTGTCGGGAGCCGTTTGGGTAAACGGTGGTCTCGAATCGTTGTGTTTTCTCTGATCTATTTGTCGTCATGGCAGTAATGTACCGGTGATAGTAGGACCTTGAATCCAAAATCTTTTTGGACACATGATTTCAGTAAACCAACGTTTTCTTTCCAAATATCGAAGGGTCGCCGGAGTCTGTTTATGTCTGATTGGGCGAAAACATTAGCCCTTCGGGGTTTGAAAATAAAACTTATTTTCTAACTGATTTTCTTAAAATAGCTAAAATTCATTAAAATGAGTTTTCTTTAAATCAAGATGGTTTTACGAAAAAGGAACTACTTTTAGTCCTTACCCCGAGCGGGTTCGAGTGAAAATGATTTTCAGTAATAAATATCATCTTTTTCTGTAAATTTTCTCACCCGAGAGGGTTCGAGTGATCTGGGTTCTAAAAGCTATTTTCTTCTTTGGGTCGAAAACAACGAGAGGCTATGCCTAGAGCATGTTCTTATTTGATTTGGGTTGTAGGTTCTAGTCTTTTGGGATTTTCGGACCCGTCGTTGTCGTCGGCTGTGGAGTGTCTCCTGCCAGTGAGTTATAGCATGTTGAGTTTGATGTCCTGTTTTGGGAGCCGTTGGGTTGACGGTGGTCCAGACTGTTGAGCACCTCCGGCCAGTGGGTAGTGTTGTGGGTTGGATATTGTCGATCTGGTTGATCGTGGTTTTGGACTATAGCCTACATGAGCCTTATTGTGCTCGACAGAGATGCGCGGATACCTTCCTCGGTGGGGTCGTGCCCCTCGAGTACCGCTCCGGAGCTAGGCCAGTTACTTATCTTTCGCAGCTTGTTGACGCAGTCCGAGTGGGCCGCCTACGTAATTCCCGTCCCTATGGGGATGTGTGGTAGTAGGTAGGCGCAGGTTTGACTGGACCCTATGTGGCAGTCAGTGTGATTGGGTTGATCGAGTATCTTGAGTTAAGAGTCGATGCATCATTTTCATCTGTATCACTCATTGAGCATTGTAGAGAGAGGCATGATAGATGTAGATAATTTTCAGTTTATCTTTACACTATTATAGTTTTTCTGTTATCTTAGACCTCTAGTAGACTTAGTGGGCAGACCGTTGGTCTTAGAGACGGTACCCACTGAGAACTACGTGACGGTGTAGTTCTCACACCCTCTGTTGGTGACAGATTTTTCAGAGGCATCTACCCGTTCCTACTCCTGTTGCTCCACCAGCTGATCGAGGTAAGGGAGTCGCGAGCTAGTTTCCTACCCGTTTTTGGAGTATAGTTGTACCCTTTTTTGGAGATTTGTAGGACCGTCCGTTGAATTATTGTAGATAGTCACTGTTGAGAGTTTTATTTTCGACAGACTTATGTTGTGAGGTTCAGACTTGTACTATTTGAAGTTGTATTTTTATATTTCAGTAGTTACTTTTAGCTCTATTATCTGTATAGCTGTAGTATTATCTTTTGCAGGTTAGACACATCGTCTATATGGGGCTTTCCGTATGGGCGGCGGATCTGTTGGCGGGCCCGGGTCGTAGTTTCGACCCCGGAGCGCGTGACAGCAAGTGTACCAACAGCTTGCCCTCGATATGGGGAAGTGTTCTGGTGCGGTGTCCGGCGGCAGGGAGCGGCGGCGGCGACGGCGGAGCAACCACGGCCGAAGCAAGCACTATTAATGGTGAAATATTGTACAAGGACTCTGAGTTGCATGCATCTGTTCCATTGGGTCCTTTTTTACCCAATGGAGTTAATCGGGCTCAAGGAAGGCGGCGGAGTGCAGCGGTTAGCCGGCCACCATTGTTGCGGTCAACCAAGCTCCAACAATGGCGCACTTTCAACTAGAGGGTCTGGGTCCTATGCAACAACACCAACAGGTGCTACTCAACTCCAAGAAGCTTACCGTGTACATGGCCGGCGGCGGGAGGCGGCGGCGGCGTCGGGGCCACAAGCTCGGCCATGCACCACAATGCCCGAAACTAAGGCATCGTGCCAACCCCTCTACTCTGCACCATAGCTTCCCAAAATTGGTGGAGAGAAAGAACATGACTAGAGGAAGATGATCATCATCTTTGATCCCGGCCATAATCATCGGAGAACAAGGTTGCTCGGGGCGGAGCTATGCAGTTTTTCGGCGGTGCAAGTCCACCGCCGGCCAACCGGCAACTTCCCGACCTCGGGGCTGGGCAGGGAAACTCCTCAAGACCAAAGGAACCTACTGCTACAAGTCCTGGGCCAAGAAACCGAGAGGATAAGATGTCACGCCCCGAGTTCAGCAATCAGTGTCTAAAAATTTTTTTTTTTTTTTTTTTTTCTCAAATCAGAGTTTTAAAAACCAGCCAGGGCGCAACAGACCGCCACATATATAGAAGAGTCCCAACCCCCTTTGGGATTGAGCCTTTTCTATATATGCACGGCTAGCTTGGCAACAAAACGAGTTATTATTGCTAGTGGGCTGGGTCGTTATATTTGGTATCGGAGCCAATAACCAGCCGGAAGTGTGCGGCGAGTCTCGGCTGAGTCTGGGTCTAGATGACAGGACTAGCGAGACGAGTCTCACATCGCCTGGTGATCTTGGCCTGCTGTGTGTGTGTTTGGGCTGACGAGGACGTCAGGCCTAAACGGGGGGAGTCTGTGACGCCCCCAATAGTCCCACATCGGATGTGGATGGAATTGTGATTGAGTTTATATGAGACTTGGACACTAGTAATAATAACTGGGCTTAAGCATTTTGGGATGTGGTGTGGGCCCAACGAGTTATTATTGCTAGTGGGCCGGGTCGTTATAGAAGAAGCCCTTACCTTGGCCGGAGATGGAGAAGATGGAAGAAGCTGGTTTGCTCCTCCCAGCGTCGCGCGGCCACGGCAGTGAACAGGACCACCTCGGCTTGTCTTCTAGAGTTAGAAAACGACTGCTGCGAGTTCTGAGCACAGGTCCAAGGGCTTTGGTGCTCTTCTTCTCCCACAAACCTAAGATCAAGGACTTCCTTGAAGTTTCTTGCTTTTTCGGCGACGGGGAATAGTGGCCGACGATGCTAGGGCACGGAGAAGACAGAGGAGGGAGAGGAGAAGTCGTGTGGGGGCTGTGGTTACCAGAGGCTGCGGCTAGGGTTAGATGCATAGATGCCCTAGATTACTACTATATGCACTAGTAACAAAATGCTAGGTAGACCCCTACACAGTAGGTACTTTGGCCTGGATCCCTGGCTGTAGAACAAAATCACAGAGAAGCCCCTCCTCCACAAGTTTGGTGCACATTGACTTATAAAATATTGGGCTTTTATGCAAAATACTATAAATTTTTTCATATTTCACACTTTTCGAGACAACCAGGTCGTCAAACTGAAAAACGGACACCACCACGACGTCCGGCTCGACGAAACCTATTGAGTAGCGACTTTGCTTCGCTGAATTCGAGCTTCGATAATTCTAAAATCCATCTTATATAGTAAATTATACAGTTCGACACGGTTTACGATACTTTAGGCTCGTCAAACACAAATTTCGTCAGTGCCACTGCGGTCAGAATGATGACGCCATTTAAATCGACTACTCGGACCGTCAGATTCGAACTCCAGATGGTCGATCGGCCAACATTGGCCGGCGAGGGAATTAAATTAGGGGTTACTATTCATAAGTACTATTTACTTAAGTCGCGGGCCCCACTAGCTTCTTCGCTGATTTCTGGACGATCCGACCATCGGATAAAAAATCGGTCTATACCATTTTCAATCGATTCGATGAGACGGTCATATTGGTAATTTCATATTTTCGAGATCAGACTCGAATCTGAAAGGCAAAAAATAGTGCTTCAAAAACTGTGCAATTTGCACACCGGTATACAACCATTTAGGTTTACTTTTGCATTTCCTCATTCATATTCACATTTGAATTATTCAAATTCAAATTTAAATTTCTCGGGTACTACATTTATATGGTAGGGAATAAAATGCTATTTAGTTCTTATATCTTTAGTATTTTGAGTTAATTTCCACACTGTAGCTGACAAGTACACAGAGGTCCCTCCTCAAGGGCTTTGACGCAATTTCATACATAAACTAGAGGGCTTTAGGAAATTAAGCATGAAAATTTACTATTTTATTATACTTTTCGAGGCTTTAGGATCGTCAAAATTAAAAATGGATGACACCATGACGTTCGGCTTGACGAGACCTATCAAGTAGCTATTTTGGTTTGTCGCATTCGAGCTTCGTTAGGAGAATTGAGCAATCAATCTAGTGAATTTAACTATTTAATTTGCATGCTATTCGATGACGTAGGCTCGTTAGGCATAAATTTGAACCTCGTCATTGTGCTCAGACCGATAAGACTGATCAAATCGTGTATTTATTTCGTCGAGATTGGATTTAGATAGGTTAATTTAGCAACTTCCTAGAAATACCTTTGAAAATTTTCTAAGTTACTATTCACTTTCAAGTTATAACTTAAACTATAGTTTTGCACCTTTTTCGAGGTGATAGGCTCATTAGACTCAAAATCGGATCGTGGCATCGCGTTCAGTTTGACGAGACAGATTAAGTAGTGAAGGCCCTGAAAATTCTAATTTTTGAATTATAGAAATTCTAGAAAATGAATTCAAATTAAAATTTTAGATTTTAAAATTCTCGATTACTACAAAAATTTACTTTAAAATGTAAAACAAAGAAGCCTTTTGTATTAAAAATATATATAAAAATTATGGACCAGCTTGGATTTGGATAATTGATATACTGTATCACAATATCTAAAAGAAAATTAGGTATGAAAAAATAAATATATATTTATATCATATCTATTTAATTTTGACTCCAAATCTATGTACTTAAATTAATAATATATCATCGGGTATTTGAGTGGATCTTAAAAAATTTGTGGCGTCAAAATTTTTGTGGCCATATCTTATCTATGGCTATAAATATTGAATCGAATTAGTGACGATCATTAAAAAATCCCTACCATAGGTATATGAAAAATTTAGATTAAAATTAATTGTGACGACAAGTTGAAAGTAGTCACGGAACCTTAAATAATGTGTGGCGATTGAATTAGCCACAATTATTTTAATTTATTTTTGTGGCCACATCTTATCTATGGTCATAAATATTGAATTGAATTAGTGACGATCATCAAAGAACTCCGACCGTAGGTATACGATAATTCAGATTAAGATTGATAGTGTGGACAAGCTGAAAGTAGTCACAGAAACCGTATATAATGTGTGGCAAGTGAATTAGCTAGCCACAATTATTTTTTTATTATTTTTGTGGCCAAATCTTATATTTGGCCATAAATATTGTGTCGAATTAGTGACGATCATTAAAACATCCCTACCGTAGGTATACGAAAATTTAGATAAATATTAATAGTAAGGACGAGTTCAAAGTAGCCACGAAAATTTTAACAAATGTGTGGCCATACAAATTCGCCGCAGTTATTTATTATTGTTTTAGTGGCACAACGTTATCGATGATGACAAATGGTGATTTATTGTACATGTTGGGTACCTTCGAAATATTATATATTTAATGGTTTATTCACCTATGCTAGTTGAGAGCATGTTTAGGGAGATGAGGCTTATTGGATTTGATTTTTGGTGATCATATTTGTTAGTGCTCCCTATTTATGTTCAGTTTATCTAAATGCTATTATTGGAACTTGACCTAGCACCCCGTCATATGTTGCATGTTTAACCAGACTAGTAGAGAATCTTCACTTGGGCTAGGTTCTTTTATGCTTTAGATGTCCCACACTTTGCATCTTTTCCTGGACATAGATTTTTCTCGTCCGGGTAGTGGGCCGAGTAGTCAGGTTATTGTGGGACATTGTTGCACTCGTGCCTGGGGGCTGAGTGGAGTCTGGTAGCTGAGTTTAGACCTGTGCTAGTGTTGTTGGGAACCGTTGGGGTTGACGGTGGTCCCGGGTCGTTGAGTGTCGTTCGACCAGTTTTGTTAGCCCTGAGTTGTGGGTCGATCCCGGCTGTGGAGTACCTCCAGCCTGTGTGTTTAGCGTGGCGAGTTGGGTGTTTCATTTTGGGAGCCGTTTGGGTCGACGGTGGTCCCGGCTGTGGAGTATCTCTAGCCAGTATGTTTTATGCCACGATTTGGTTGAGTTCGTTAGTGTCTCGAGATTCGTGAGAGCTAATTAGCTGAGTCTTCGTGAGTACTCCGACTGTCGTGCGAGATGTTTGAGGATCTTGAGTCCTTCCGTTCTGAGAGTGAGCGTGGATTTTGATTATAGCCTGCAGGAGCCACTTTGAGCTCGACAAAGATGCGCGGATACCTTTTTCCTCGGTGGGGTCGCGCCCCTCGAGTGCCATGTCCGGAGTGGATCTGTTACTTTTGTGTCGCGGCTTGTCGACGCAGTCCCTCTGGCTGGGTCAGTTTTGGCAGTTTTGGCAATCTCTTTCATTCAAGCTTTGGAAAGTCGCCCTTCTTTCCCATGCTGATTCGTAAGTGGCGGACTGGCTTTCGTCTAACCTTTACCTTTACCCGGACTTAAGAAGGGGCTTGCCCTTAATAAAGGGAATATGCGAGTCCTTTTTTGCCCATTTAATTTATATTATAATTACCAACTAGAGAAAGGCAGGGCAGCAGCTCTCCAGCCCCACTTGAGTCCCGGCCGGCTCTTCCCACCTACAGGAGCGAGCGAGATTGCTTGTTGCGCGCTTAAAGTCCGGTCCTCCTTGTGGTTTAAATATATAATATTTCGAAGGTACCTAACATGTACAATAAATCATGTAAGCCTCAATCCACATGAACTATATCATTCTTATGCTTACATTTCAATCTTATAGGTTGTACATTAAATTGTGCATGCTATCCATCACATAGTGTAATGCTTCCCTCAGGTAAGCTTTCATTTATCATAATCATGGATATATAAATCTTACAAGTTTCATCAGGCATAACATGAATATTATATCTTGCAATTCCTCAAACAAATACCATTTACCAAGCTCACCTCTCAACAACATATAGGTACACTAAACATGCATGCAATCTAACAAATAGAATTAGAGAACCGTCCACCGGTTCTGGAGACGAAGCAACCCACTTGAAAAGCTTTCCGCAGGCAAAGCTGAAGTCGGTGAAATGCGCAGTCACTCCCTAACAAAATCCGCCGAGCAGCACACTCGATACACAGTCGCGCAAGCCTCAGATTAACAAACAACACAACCAATTACAACACGATCAATACCCCACAACACCTAAACAGCTCATGCTATTTTTACAAACCAGCAGAGAAGGGGGATTTTCATCTGTATTCTGTCCCCAGAAAAATCACCGTTGTGATCCTCGCGATGAGTAGATACAGATCGAGTACTTAAACACCTTATTCCGACACCTGTAGGCCAAGAAACAATTAGAACATTGTCGAAAGCTAAAACCTTCACGAACACAAGCCTACAGAAAATCAGTCCCAAAGAAGCTCAATTATCACCTTCGAAGAGTCCTTCAAAAATTCTGATAAAAATACGAGTGCGTTCCTCTCGAAGCGTAGATATCAATCGAGTCCTTAAACGCCTCATTCCGATGCCCGTAGACCGAGAAAATCCAACAATACTCCACCGCTGTCCCAAAACTCACAGCAGTACAAGGGGTCAAAGTTTGCCTCGAGAACCGTGCCAAGAACTCAAAATGAAGCCAAGTGATCAACACGGAAATCGAAGGCCTACCTCTCGTGAAACCAACGACGTAGAAATCGTCCAATATTCCTTCGGGGTAGCTCTGGGGACCTCGTGGAACGAAACGCGACGGAAAAGGGCCACCGATGAAGAAACGTCACACAGCGCCGAATCGCCGAAGCCGTCGATGCCGCGCCCTCCAAAAAATTCTGAAACTCCTTCGAGAGATGCAGCACAAGCAGAGGAACAACTTCTCTAAAGCACTCAACCTCAGGGGGCCTCGGGAAAAAGGCCAAAAGGCCGAGCAAAGGGGCCTATTTATAGGCCCCTCCAAAAAGAACCCAAAAATCAAGCTATTGGGCTTTCGGGCCCAAAATTCGGGCGCCCGAAAGGCAATCGGGCTGCTACATTGCCGGACCCGGCCCGTTACTGTGCGCGCCCGAAACCACCTCGGCCCGCCACGTAGCCCATCCGCGCCCCGCGCGCCCGGTACACGTGCGCCCGGCAATCGTTGCGTGCCGGGTGGCGATGTGGTCCACGGCGGGAACCGTGGGCCGCGGTTCACAGCGCCCTAGCCGGGTCGTTGCTCCCGCCAATGGTTGGGCGACACGTGGCTTGGCGGGTTCCACGGTGCGCCGCGCCCGGCGCACTGTCGCGCGTGCGTTGACCGCCCAATCAGCGCGCGACACGTGGCTTTTCCAACGTTGGTCGGTCCCGGTGCACGCCAAAATCTGTGGACCAGCCTGCCCGTCGCTGCTCAAGCACCTGCCCGCGCCCGCGCCACCGCGCTCCGCCGCTGCCCGTCGCCGCCGACGCTGCCCCCCGGCCGCCGGAACAGTACTCCACGCCTCGAAATCCGTGTTTTGGCATCCGGGCTTCGAAAAATACAAGTGAATAGTCCATTTTCATCGTTTTCGCGTGCTGAGTCCAAATCCGATGTCCGTTTTGCCCAATTCCACTTCTAAAATTTCCCAAAGGCATCTGGACAGGTATTTTTAATCCAAATTTCGCGCTGGGTCCAATCTTGAAGTCTGATTAGCGCGCAACCATCTCTAACCCACAACACGGGCCTCCAGAAGCTGCTGATTCAACAGTAATCCTCTTCCGGGGATTCGGGTCCTCACACTCATCGCTCTCCAAGGTGTATGTGTCACGCCCCGAGTTTTGAAAAGCAGGCTAATTTTTTTTTTTTTTTTTTTTTTTAAATCAGAGTTCACAAACAGGGCGTAACAGACCGCCACATGTATAGTAAATTCCCTGCCCAACTGGACAGAGCCTTTCCTATACATGCACGGCTAATCATAATCAGTCCATATCAGAGTAGTCTAAACTACGCATGCAAAACTAGTCAATTTATAATAATTAAACTGAAATGCTGAAAAATGAAATATACTGACTACAAAGGGGTCGATGCTATCGCAATCGTCTCACCAACGTGTCCCGATATCTCACCACCCAACGGACCTGAAAAACAGTCACCCAGGGGTGTGAGATACACCGGAGTGTATCCCAGTGGGCACGACGAGCCGAGAAATAGCTAGTCGTACCTACTGGGTACTAAAATTTGCGGATAGTAATAGATCGATAGGTACAACTGAAATAACAGATATGGGTATATGACTAAACAGCAGAACATGCTAGAATATCGAAATATCAGCATCAATCAGGATGATAATCAACTATAACTGAATGAATAGTAAACCATGCCAGAAAGTAGAGGTATAAGCTATGCATCAACAAAGGAACAGCAAGTACTAACCGATGCCACTGTTGGTCACGGGGACCTCAGGCGAAGATATCTATGCCGAGCCAACCACAATCACCCTGGATTCCACCTAGCAGAACTGAACAGCAACCCGTACCATTGATATAGCCGAGAGGATCCTCGTACCTAAAGGTACAGCCGAGAGTTTCCTCATATCGGTACAGCCAAGGGCCTCCCCGTACCCAGTGATACAACAAGAGGGGATAGCTCACGGGTCAACCAGACCCTTTACCGGTAAAGAACGCAATGTGGGGGATCAATCCCACAGCGTACGCGAACGAACAGCAGGTGTACAATCATCACAATGCAAAATGCTAAATCTCACGGTCCACAGACCGGGTAATCGGCAACATGCCGGAAATCCCCACAGGGATGCAGATGTCTATAAATCAATCATATATCATGCAGTCTGTATATCAATCATAGGTCTATCATGCATATCTGAAATATGGGAGCAAGTATAACAAGCATGATCATATCATAAAAGTCTATGTACTAAGATATCAAAACTGACGAGCAGGTATACATGATATGTCTCAGGAGATCAAGGTCTATCAGGCAAGATCATAAACCATCAGGAATAATCAAGAACATGCAAAATCATCAGGGCTAATCAAAAACAGGTAAAATCATCAGGACTAATCAAAAACAGGTGTCCGACTGGACTAAAGCAAACAGAGGGCCGAAAAGATAAAGCCCGGACCGAAGATAACCCACCTGAGTGTAGGCGGTCCAACGACTCCAACAGAAGGCTCGTGGGCCGGAGTCAGACAGCAAAGACCTGAACCATGAAATACTGATCAGGAATGACTCACTACTTAAGCCACCTTACTAAAATCGATGCTCGCTCGGACTGTAATCACTTTATCACTTCCGGAAGGGCCAATTTGGCTCCGGAAGCCACCGACAGAACACTGAAGTCACTGGGCCTGCCAAGACAATGTCGGAAATGACCAGAGGCAACTATAAACGACCAGAAATCCAAACTAGAACGCGAAACTCGCGCCGTAAACCGTAAAACCGGCTATTTTGCCAATTTACGGACGGTATTCCGATTTCCGCTCAACTGGAGTCTACGGAACTTAACCAAAATGCTCAGTAGGTATGTAAATACTATCTAAAGACAGCCAGAGCATTACAATTGCGTTTTAGTACCTAACATATCTTAAAATTGCATAAAAACATAACATTAAACACCGTTTTGACTCGATCTCCCAATCCGGGAATCCAAAATCAGCGCCGTAAGTTTCAGCGCGCCTGGTTTGACGAAACAGACCCCGTGCTCACAAGTTTGGGTGGACACGCAGCTCGAGGGCAAAGTTGGCCCATAAAAACTAAGTTCACATTAAGCTACATTGCAAGATTAAACTAACAACTTGTTCTTTATCGGAATTAGAGTGAGCACCATGTTAAATAGGGTCAAGAGAGTCGAGGGCTCACTTATGGGCCTCAGACAAGTTACCCAATTACCTGTTGTAGTCAAGTGACCACCTAAAGCTTTATATAGGACTGGTTTTAGTTATTTGCTAATCCAGGGACTCTGGACAGAAACCAAGTTGAGAATCACTCAAAGGACATCACAAAGGCTTGGGGGCTCACCTGTGGGAGGTCGCAGCACAGCAGGTTTAGTCGTTGGAGCAAGATGATCCCGACCTTCAATTGATGGAGCTCAAGTTGGCCGAGAATCACTCCCAGTCGGTCACCCTTCAAATAAAGGTGAGCACAGCCTTCCATTCATCTCCAGATGTGCAAGGGTCCTCAACCGCGAAAGCTTGGAAGCTCCTGTGCAACCCCAACCCGAGGAAGAAGAAGATGAAGCTTCAAGGGTTCATTAATGGCAACTTGGAAAAGAACCCGCATGGGTTGCATGCACTTCGTCCAAAGGAATTCTCATGATGACAGGAGACTTACCCAAGATGGCCGGCGCCGGAGGAAGCGACGGCGACGATGGCCGGCGTTGCTCGGTCCACCCAAAGAACCCGAGCAATAGGGTTTGCTCCCCCGCACTCCACAACGCACCAAAGCATTCCAAAATTCTTGGAGGACTTTCTGGGGACCAGCAGCAACTTCTGGACGATTTTGATCCAACGCTGGAGCTCCGGATGTAGCACGCTCGAATCCCGGCTAAAACTAGGGTTCCGGCGACCCTATCTTCACCCGACGGCAACCAGAGGTCCAGAGGCCGCGGCGCTACACCAGGAACACCCTTGGGATGTCAGTTGCTGACTGCAAGGATTCAAGTTGCTAAAAAAATCCATAAAGCAACAGGCTCACCTTGCCGGACCTGGGGAAGAACAAGAAGGGTAGCCCGGTGGCGCGCGGCGGTCCTGGGCGCCGGGACTCTGGGATCTGGCTCCCTGGTGGTTGAAGATGCTCTCAGTTGTGGATTGGAGAGATCCCAAGGCCAATGGTGACCCCTCCCCCAACCCACTCGAAAGCAAGGTGGGTTTTCTTGCTTTTTCCGGCGAGATGGTGCGGCGGCCGGCGGCGTTCGGTTTGGGGATCGCAGAGAAGAAGAAGGAGAGGTGGCTGGATGGTGCGGCTAGGGCATAGGCTTCGGGGTATAGGGTTTAGAGGAAACCTAACCCTAAAAGCATCTATATATATTGTATAGTGTACAATTGCAACTTACTCCCTCAACTCCTAATATTAAGAGCTGGGTCCTTTACAGCATGTTCATTTCACACAAAAGTCCCTCTCCAATGAGTTGCACGGTTTTCGAGGCACGAACTATAGGGTTTTCGCGCAATCTATCGCGTTTTCTGCCGTATTTCACGCTTTTCGAGGCGTCTCTGTCGTCGAAATGAAAAATGGATTTCGCCACGACGTCCGGCTCGACGAAACCTATCAGGTAGCGATTTTGGTTCGCTAAAATTTAGCTCCATAATTTTTTAAATTCCATCTTATGCTATAAATTATACAGTTCGGCACACTTTACGATGCTTTAGGCTCGTCAAATGCAAATTTCGTCAGTGCCATTGCGTTCAGAACGACGAAACCATTCAAAATGACTACCTGGATCACTATGTTCGGATTCCGGACAGTGAATTAGTCAGCGTTGCAACCACCGTAGTCCCGAACATTAGGGTTACTGTTCATCTACAGTAATTAACTTAAGTGCACTGTGCGCAGACACTGTTACATCGATCGCGGTTATTTGCCCGCTTCTTCATCGATTTCTGGAAGATCCGACCATCAGATCAAAAAGTGCTGAAAATGAATCTCGCTCAGTTCGACGAGACGATCGCAACGGTCAATTCGGATTTCCAAGATCATGTCCGGATTGGAAAATAGCCTTTTTGCCTAGTAATTAGTGCAACTTGCACACTGGTGATTGACCATATAGATCAACAAAGGTATTTTGAATTCAAAACCAGCTCAAAATTCACTTTTAATCTATTTATTAAAAATAAGATATTTCGAATTCTCACATCACTTACAACTTAAAAGAAGTTTCGTCCCCGAAACTTACAACTTAAAAAAAAGTTTGTTCCCGAAGCTTAAGGTTAACTAAACCACTATTAAGCCTCTAACAGGTTCGCAGTAGTGACAATCAGTCACAAAATATCAGCAACTCTCAGGCTACTCTTTTGGACCCAATCTGATACTCCCCATTACAGGGCAGAGTATTTCCTCAGTTCTTTCGACAGTACGTTGTCTGCAGCCAACGTGCTTACCAAAAGAAAAGCGAAATACCATAGATCTGTCGCCAACATCTAGTTGGGGACACAACTCCCATCAGAAGGTATATCACATACCTCCCAACACAGTCTCAGTGCTAATGACATAACCTTTATCAAGGATTACTACCACCTCGTGGTCATAATTATCACCCTGACTAACTCATAGGAGAGTCTACGTCGGTCCACAAAGTCTGTGCAAAAGGTAGGGCCAATTTGAATCCATCCCAAAACAGGGTTACCATCGGGCCCATAGGCTACTGAATTATGACACGGGGACACTGAAGGATCCACAACTTGTTCAACCTCTAAGCAAACTGTGAGGCCAGTGCAATATTAGCAGTCATCTACTGCTGTGCCATCAGCTGGACGATTACGACAAGAACGGTGGTCAATCCTTCAACCATATGTACTGTAACTGATCTGAGCCCTCTGGCTCCACTGAAACAATCAAGCCCACGGCCGCAACCATAACCGCGGCTAACCCTGCACTAACAACGATCCCCAAAACCAGAGTGCGTACGACTAATAACCAAAACAACGAGACTCAACTGTGTGAAACACACCTGAGCTCCAAACCAATATGCCAATACCTTGCGCTCTCTCGTGAACACAAGTCATCCTAGGGTTCGTTCCTAACCAAATACCTAGGCATCGTGTACCTATTCTCTGATACCATCTAATCTGCCCCGAGTTTTGAAAAGCAGGCTAAATTTTTTTTTTTTTTTTTTAAAATCAGAGTTCACAAACCGGGCGTAACAGACCGCCACATGTATAGTAAATTCCCTGCCCAACTGGACAGAGCCTTTCCTATACATGCACGGCTAATCATAATCAGTCCATATCAGAGTAGTCTAAACTACGCATGCAAAACTAGTCAATTTATAATAATTAAACTGAAATGCTGAAAAATAAAATATACTGACTACAAAGGGGTCGATGCTATCGCAATCGTCTCACCAACGTGTCCCGATATCTCACCACCCAACGGACCTGAAAAACAGTCACCCAGGGGTGTGAGATACACCGGAGTGTATCCCAGTGGGCACGACGAGCCGAGAAATAGCTAGTCGTACCTACTGGGTACTAAAATTTGCGGATAGTAATAGATCGATAGGTACAACTGAAATAACAGATATGGGTATATGACTAAACAGCAGAACATGCTAGAATATCGAAATATCAGCATCAATCAGGATGATAATCAACTATAACTGAATGAATAGTAAACCATGCCAGAAAGTAGAGGTATAAGCTATGCATCAACAAAGGAACAGCAAGTACTAACCGATGCCACTGTTGGTCACGGGGACCTCAGGCGAAGATATCTATGCCGAGCCAACCACAATCACCCTGGATTCCACCTAGCAGAACTGAACAGCAACCCGTACCATTGATATAGCCGAGAGGATCCTCGTACCTAAAGGTACAGCCGAGAGTTTCCTCATATCGGTACAGCCAAGGGCCTCCCCGTACCCAGTGATACAACAAGAGGGGATAGCTCACGGGTCAACCAGACCCTTTACCGGTAAAGAACGCAATGTGGGGGATCAATCCCACAGCGTACGCGAACGAACAGCAGGTGTACAATCATCACAATGCAAAATGCTAAATCTCACGGTCCACAGACCGGGTAATCGGCAACATGCCGGAAATCCCCACAGGGATGCAGATGTCTATAAATCAATCATATATCATGCAGTCTGTATATCAATCATAGGTCTATCATGCATATCTGAAATATGGGAGCAAGTATAACAAGCATGATCATATCATAAAAGTCTATGTACTAAGATATCAAAACTGACGAGCAGGTATACATGATATGTCTCAGGAGATCAAGGTCTATCAGGCAAGATCATAAACCATCAGGAATAATCAAGAACATGCAAAATCATCAGGGCTAATCAAAAACAGGTAAAATCATCAGGACTAATCAAAAACAGGTGTCCGACTGGACTAAAGCAAACAGAGGGCCGAAAAGATAAAGCCCGGACCGAAGATAACCCACCTGAGTGTAGGCGGTCCAACGACTCCAACAGAAGGCTCGTGGGCCGGAGTCAGACAGCAAAGACCTGAACCATGAAATACTGATCAGGAATGACTCACTACTTAAGCCACCTTACTAAAATCGATGCTCGCTCGGACTGTAATCACTTTATCACTTCCGGAAGGGCCAATTTGGCTCCGGAAGCCACCGACAGAACACTGAAGTCACTGGGCCTGCCAAGACAATGTCGGAAATGACCAGAGGCAACTATAAACGACCAGAAATCCAAACTAGAACGCGAAACTCGCGCCGTAAACCGTAAAACCGGCTATTTTGCCAATTTACGGACGGTATTCCGATTTCCGCTCAACTGGAGTCTACGGAACTTAACCAAAATGCTCAGTAGGTATGTAAATACTATCTAAAGACAGCCAGAGCATTACAATTGCGTTTTAGTACCTAACATATCTTAAAATTGCATAAAAACATAACATTAAACACCGTTTTGACTCGATCTCCCAATCCGGGAATCCAAAATCAGCGCCGTAAGTTTCAGCGCGCCTGGTTTGACGAAACAGACCCCGTGCTCACAAGTTTGGGTGGACACGCAGCTCGAGGGCAAAGTTGGCCCATAAAAACTAAGTTCACATTAAGCTACATTGCAAGATTAAACTAACAACTTGTTCTTTATCGGAATTAGAGTGAGCACCATGTTAAATAGGGTCAAGAGAGTCGAGGGCTCACTTATGGGCCTCAGACAAGTTACCCAATTACCTGTTGTAGTCAAGTGACCACCTAAAGCTTTATATAGGACTGGTTTTAGTTATTTGCTAATCCAGGGACTCTGGACAGAAACCAAGTTGAGAATCACTCAAAGGACATCACAAAGGCTTGGGGGCTCACCTGTGGGAGGTCGCAGCACAGCAGGTTTAGTCGTTGGAGCAAGATGATCCCGACCTTCAATTGATGGAGCTCAAGTTGGCCGAGAATCACTCCCAGTCGGTCACCCTTCAAATAAAGGTGAGCACAGCCTTCCATTAATCTCCAGATGTGCAAGGGTCCTCAACCGCGAAAGCTTGGAAGCTCCTGTGCAACCCCAACCCGAGGAAGAAGAAGATGAAGCTTCAAGGGTTCATTAATGGCAACTAGGAAAAGAACCCGCATGGGTTGCATGCACTTCGTCCAAAGGAATTCTCATGATGTTAGGAGACTTACCCAAGATGGCCGGCGCCGGAGGAAGCGACGGCGACGATGGCCGGCGTTGCTCGGTCCACCCAAAGAACCCGAGCAATAGGGTTTGCTCCCCCGCACTCCACAACGCACCAAAGCCTTCCAAAATTCTTGGAGGACTTTTTGGGGACCAGCAACAACTTCTGGACAATTTTGATCCAACGCTGGAGCTCCGGATGCAGCACGCTCGAATCCCGGCTAAAACTAGGGTTCCGGCGACCCTATCTTCACCCGACGGCAACCAGAGGTCCAGAGGCCGCGGCGCTACACCAGGAACACCCTTGGGATGTCAGTTGTTGACTGCAAGGATTCAAGTTGCTAAAAAAATCCATAAAGCAACAGGCTCACCTTGCCGGACCTGGGGAAGAACAAGAAGGGTAGCCCGGTGGCGCGCGGCGGTCCTGGGCGCCGGGACTCTGGGATCTGGCTCCCTGGTGGCTGAAGATGCTCTCAGTTGTGGATTGGAGAGATCCCAAGGCCAATGGTGACCCCTCCCCCAACCCACTCGAAAGCAAGGTGGGTTTTCTTGCTTTTTCCGGCGAGATGGTGCGGCGGCCGGCGGCGTTCGGTTTGGGGATCGCAGAGAAGAAGAAGGAGAGGTGGCTGGATGGTGCGGCTAGGGCATAGGCTTCGGGGTATAGGGTTTAGAGGAAACCTAACCCTAAAAGCATCTATATATATAGTATAGTGTACAATTGCAACTTACTCCCTCAACTCCTAATATTAAGAGCTGGGTCCTTTACAGCATGTTCATTTCACACAAAAGTCCCTCTCCAATGAGTTGCACGGTTTTCGAGGCACGAACTATAGGGTTTTCGCGCAATCTATCACGTTTTCTGCCGTATTTCACGCTTTTCGAGGCGTCTCTGTCGTCGAAATGAAAAATGGATTTCGCCACGACGTCCGGCTCGACGAAACCTATCAGGTAGCGATTTTGGTTCGCTAAAATTTAGCTCCATAATTTTTTAAATTCCATCTTATGCTATAAATTATACAGTTCGGCACGCTTTACGATGCTTTAGGCTCGTCAAATGCAAATTTCGTCAGTGCCATTGCGTTCAGAACGACGAAACCATTCAAAATGACTACCTGGATCACT
The DNA here is from genome assembly GCA_029204045.2 of Tillandsia leiboldiana. Classification (NCBI taxonomy): domain Eukaryota; kingdom Viridiplantae; phylum Streptophyta; class Magnoliopsida; order Poales; family Bromeliaceae; genus Tillandsia; species Tillandsia leiboldiana. The sequence continues at coordinate 3,865,430 of CM055060.1, forward strand.
ATGTTCGGATTCCGGACAGTGAATTAGTCAGCGTTGCAACCACCGTAGTCCCGAACATTAGGGTTACTGTTCATCTACAGTAATTAACTTAAGTGCACTGTGCGCAGACACTGTTACATCGATCGCGGTTATTTGCCCGCTTCTTCATCGATTTCTGGAAGATCCGACCATCAGATCGAAAAGTGCTGAAAATGAATCTCGCTCAGTTCGACGAGACGATCGCAACGGTCAATTCGGATTTCCAAGATCATGTCCGGATTGGAAAATAGCCTTTTTGCCTAGTAATTAGTGCAACTTGCACACTGGTGATTGACCATATAGATCAACAAAGGTATTTTGAATTCAAAACCAGCTCAAAATTCACTTTTAATCTATTTATTAAAAATAAGATATTTCGAATTCTCACATCACTTACAACTTAAAAGAAGTTTCGTCCCCGAAACTTACAACTTAAAAAAAAGTTTTGTTCCCGAAGCTTAAGGTTAACTAAACCACTATTAAGCCTCTAACAGGTTCGCAGTAGTGACAATCAGTCACAAAATATCAGCAACTCTCAGGCTACTCTTTTGGACCCAATCTGATACTCCCCATTACAGGGCAGAGTATTTCCTCAGTTCTTTCGACAGTACGTTGTCTGCAGCCAACGTGCTTACCAAAAGAAAAGCGAAATACCATAGATCTGTCGCCAACATCTAGTTGGGGACACAACTCCCATCAGAAGGTATATCACATACCTCCCAACACAGTCTCAGTGCTAATGACATAACCTTTATCAAGGATTACTACCACCTCGTGGTCATAATTATCACCCTGACTAACTCATAGGAGAGTCTACGTCGGTCCACAAAGTCTGTGCAAAAGGTAGGGCCAATTTGAATCCATCCCAAAACAGGGTTACCATCGGGCCCATAGGCTACTGAATTATGACACGGGGACACTGAAGGATCCACAACTTGTTCAACCTCTAAGCAAACTGTGAGGCCAGTGCAATATTAGCAGTCATCTACTGCTGTGCCATCAGCTGGACGATTACGACAAGAACGGTGGTCAATCCTTCAACCATATGTACTGTAACTGATCTGAGCCCTCTGGCTCCACTGAAACAATCAAGCCCACGGCCGCAACCATAACCGCGGCTAACCCTGCACTAACAACGATCCCCAAAACCAGAGTGCGTACGACTAATAACCAAAACAACGAGACTCAACTGTGTGAAACACACCTGAGCTCCAAACCAATATGCCAATACCTTGCGCTCTCTCGTGAACACAAGTCATCCTAGGGTTCGTTCCTAACCAAATACCTAGGCATCGTGTACCTATTCTCTTATACCATCTAATCTGCCCCGAGTTTTGAAAAGCAGGCTAAATTTTTTTTTTTTTTTTTAAAATCAGAGTTCACAAACCGGGCGTAACAGACCGCCACATGTATAGTAAATTCCCTGCCCAACTGGACAGAGCCTTTCCTATACATGCACGGCTAATCATAATCAGTCCATATCAGAGTAGTCTAAACTACGCATGCAAAACTAGTCAATTTATAATAATTAAACTGAAATGCTGAAAAATAAAATATACTGACTACAAAGGGGTCGATGCTATCGCAATCGTCTCACCAACGTGTCCCGATATCTCACCACCCAACGGACCTGAAAAACAGTCACCCAGGGGTGTGAGATACACCGGAGTGTATCCCAGTGGGCACGACGAGCCGAGAAATAGCTAGTCGTACCTACTGGGTACTAAAATTTGCGGATAGTAATAGATCGATAGGTACAACTGAAATAACAGATATGGGTATATGACTAAACAGCAGAACATGCTAGAATATCGAAATATCAGCATCAATCAGGATGATAATCAACTATAACTGAATGAATAGTAAACCATGCCAGAAAGTAGAGGTATAAGCTATGCATCAACAAAGGAACAACAAGTACTAACCGATGCCACTGTTGGTCACGGGGACCTCAGGCGAAGATATCTATGCCGAGCCAACCACAATCACCCTGGATTCCACCTAGCAGAACTGAACAGCAACCCGTACCATTGATATAGCCGAGAGGATCCTCGTACCTAAAGGTACAGCCGAGAGTTTCCTCATATCGGTACAGCCAAGGGCCTCCCCGTACCCAGTGATACAGCAAGAGGGGATAGCTCACGGGTCAACCAGACCCTTTACCGGTAAAGAACGCAATTTGGGGGATCAATCCCACAGCGTACGCGAACGAACAGCAGGTGTACAATCATCACAATGCAAAATGCTAAATCTCACGGTCCACAGACCGGGTAATCGGCAACATGCCGGAAATCCCCACAGGGATGCAGATGTCTATAAATCAATCATATATCATGCAGTCTGTATATCAATCATAGGTCTATCATGCATATCTGAAATATGGGAGCAAGTATAACAAGCATGATCATATCATAAAAGTCTATGTACTAAGATATCAAAACTGACGAGCAGGTATACATGATATGTCTCAGGAGATCAAGGTCTATCAGGCAAGATCATAAACCATCAGGAATAATCAAGAACATGCAAAATCATCAGGGCTAATCAAAAACAGGTAAAATCATCAGGACTAATCAAAAACAGGTGTGCGACTGGACTAAAGCAAACAGAGGGCCGAAAAGATAAAGCCCGGACCGAAGATAACCCACCTGAGTGTAGGCGGTCCAACGACTCCAACAGAAGGCTCGTGGGCCGGAGTCAGACAGCAAAGACCTGAACCATGAAATACTGATCAGGAATGACTCACTACTTAAGCCACCTTACTAAAATCGATGCTCGCTCGGACTGTAATCACTTTATCACTTCCGGAAGGGCCAATTTGGCTCCGGAAGCCACCGACAGAACACTGAAGTCACTGGGCCTGCCAAGACAATGTCGGAAATGACCAGAGGCAACTATAAACGACCAGAAATCCAAACTAGAATGCGAAACTCGCGCCGTAAACCGTAAAACCGGCTATTTTGCCAATTTACGGACGGTATTCCGATTTCCGCTCAACTGGAGTCTACGGAACTTAACCAAAATGCTCAGTAGGTATGTAAATACTATCTAAAGACAGCCAGAGCATTACAATTGCGTTTTAGTACCTAACATATCTTAAAATTGCATAAAAACATAACATTAAACACCGTTTTGACTCGATCTCCCAATCCGGGAATCCAAAATCAGCGCCGTAAGTTTCAGCGCGCCTGGTTTGACGAAACAGACCCCGTGCTCACAAGTTTGGGTGGACACGCAGCTCGAGGGCAAAGTTGGCCCATAAAAACTAAGTTCACATTAAGCTACATTGCAAGATTAAACTAACAACTTGTTCTTTATCGGAATTAGAGTGAGCACCATGTTAAATAGGGTCAAGAGAGTCGAGGGCTCACTTATGGGCCTCAGACAAGTTACCCAATTACCTGTTGTAGTCAAGTGACCACCTAAAGCTTTATATAGGACTGGTTTTAGTTATTTGCTAATCCAGGGACTCTGGACAGAAACCAAGTTGAGAATCACTCAAAGGACATCACAAAGGCTTGGGGGCTCACCTGTGGGAGGTCGCAGCACAGCAGGTTTAGTCGTTGGAGCAAGATGATCCCGACCTTCAATTGATGGAGCTCAAGTTGGCCGAGAATCACTCCCAGTCGGTCACCCTTCAAATAAAGGTGAGCACAGCCTTCCATTAATCTCCAGATGTGCAAGGGTCCTCAACCGCGAAAGCTTGGAAGCTCCTGTGCAACCCCAACCCGAGGAAGAAGAAGATGAAGCTTCAAGGGTTCATTAATGGCAACTAGGAAAAGAACCCGCATGGGTTGCATGCACTTCGTCCAAAGGAATTCTCATGATGTTAGGAGACTTACCCAAGATGGCCGGCGCCGGAGGAAGCGACGGCGACGATGGCCGGCGTTGCTCGGTCCACCCAAAGAACCCGAGCAATAGGGTTTGCTCCCCCGCACTCCACAACGCACCAAAGCCTTCCAAAATTCTTGGAGGACTTTTTGGGGACCAGCAACAACTTCTGGACAATTTTGATCCAACGCTGGAGCTCCGGATGCAGCACGCTCGAATCCCGGCTAAAACTAGGGTTCCGGCGACCCTATCTTCACCCGACGGCAACCAGAGGTCCAGAGGCCGCGGCGCTACACCAGGAACACCCTTGGGATGTCAGTTGTTGACTGCAAGGATTCAAGTTGCTAAAAAAAATCCATAAAGCAACAGGCTCACCTTGCCGGACCTGGGGAAGAACAAGAAGGGTAGCCCGGTGGCGCGCGGCGGTCCTGGGCGCCGGGACTCTGGGATCTGGCTCCCTGGTGGCTGAAGATGCTCTCAGTTGTGGATTGGAGAGATCCCAAGGCCAATGGTGACCCCTCCCCCAACCCACTCGAAAGCAAGGTGGGTTTTCTTGCTTTTTCCGGCGAGATGGTGCGGCGGCCGGCGGCGTTCGGTTTGGGGATCGCAGAGAAGAAGAAGGAGAGGTGGCTGGATGGTGCGGCTAGGGCATAGGCTTCGGGGTATAGGGTTTAGAGGAAACCTAACCCTAAAAGCATCTATATATAGTATAGTGTACAATTGCAACTTACTCCCTCAACTCCTAATATTAAGAGCTGGGTCCTTTACAGCATGTTCATTTCACACAAAAGTCCCTCTCCAATGAGTTGCACGGTTTTCGAGGCACGAACTATAGGGTTTTCGCGCAATCTATCACGTTTTCTGCCGTATTTCACGCTTTTCGAGGCGTCTCTGTCGTCGAAATGAAAAATGGATTTCGCCACGACGTCCGGCTCGACGAAACCTATCAGGTAGCGATTTTGGTTCGCTAAAATTTAGCTCCATAATTTTTTAAATTCCATCTTATGCTATAAATTATACAGTTCGGCACGCTTTACGATGCTTTAGGCTCGTCAAATGCAAATTTCGTCAGTGCCATTGCGTTCAGAACGACGAAACCATTCAAAATGACTACCTGGATCACTATGTTCGGATTCCGGACAGTGAATTAGTCAGCGTTGCAACCACCGTAGTCCCGAACATTAGGGTTACTGTTCATCTACAGTAATTAACTTAAGTGCACTGTGCGCAGACACTGTTACATCGATCGCGGTTATTTGCCCGCTTCTTCATCGATTTCTGGAAGATCCGACCATCAGATCGAAAAGTGCTGAAAATGAATCTCGCTCAGTTCGACGAGACGATCGCAACGGTCAATTCGGATTTCCAAGATCATGTCCGGATTGGAAAATAGCCTTTTTGCCTAGTAATTAGTGCAACTTGCACACTGGTGATTGACCATATAGATCAACAAAGGTATTTTGAATTCAAAACCAGCTCAAAATTCACTTTTAATCTATTTATTAAAAATAAGATATTTCGAATTCTCACATCACTTACAACTTAAAAGAAGTTTCGTCCCCGAAACTTACAACTTAAAAAAAAGTTTTGTTCCCGAAGCTTAAGGTTAACTAAACCACTATTAAGCCTCTAACAGGTTCGCAGTAGTGACAATCAGTCACAAAATATCAGCAACTCTCAGGCTACTCTTTTGGACCCAATCTGATACTCCCCATTACAGGGCAGAGTATTTCCTCAGTTCTTTCGACAGTACGTTGTCTGCAGCCAACGTGCTTACCAAAAGAAAAGCGAAATACCATAGATCTGTCGCCAACATCTAGTTGGGGACACAACTCCCATCAGAAGGTATATCACATACCTCCCAACACAGTCTCAGTGCTAATGACATAACCTTTATCAAGGATTACTACCACCTCGTGGTCATAATTATCACCCTGACTAACTCATAGGAGAGTCTACGTCGGTCCACAAAGTCTGTGCAAAAGGTAGGGCCAATTTGAATCCATCCCAAAACAGGGTTACCATCGGGCCCATAGGCTACTGAATTATGACACGGGGACACTGAAGGATCCACAACTTGTTCAACCTCTAAGCAAACTGTGAGGCCAGTGCAATATTAGCAGTCATCTACTGCTGTGCCATCAGCTGGACGATTACGACAAGAACGGTGGTCAATCCTTCAACCATATGTACTGTAACTGATCTGAGCCCTCTGGCTCCACTGAAACAATCAAGCCCACGGCCGCAACCATAACCGCGGCTAACCCTGCACTAACAACGATCCCCAAAACCAGAGTGCGTACGACTAATAACCAAAACAACGAGACTCAACTGTGTGAAACACACCTGAGCTCCAAACCAATATGCCAATACCTTGCGCTCTCTCGTGAACACAAGTCATCCTAGGGTTCGTTCCTAACCAAATACCTAGGCATCGTGTACCTATTCTCTGATACCATCTAATCTGCCCCGAGTTTTGAAAAGCAGGCTAAATTTTTTTTTTTTTTTTTTAAAATCAGAGTTCACAAACCGGGCGTAACAGACCGCCACATGTATAGTAAATTCCCTGCCCAACTGGACAGAGCCTTTCCTATACATGCACGGCTAATCATAATCAGTCCATATCAGAGTAGTCTAAACTACGCATGCAAAACTAGTCAATTTATAATAATTAAACTGAAATGCTGAAAAATAAAATATACTGACTACAAAGGGGTCGATGCTATCGCAATCGTCTCACCAACGTGTCCCGATATCTCACCACCCAACGGACCTGAAAAACAGTCACCCAGGGGTGTGAGATACACCGGAGTGTATCCCAGTGGGCACGACGAGCCGAGAAATAGCTAGTCGTACCTACTGGGTACTAAAATTTGCGGATAGTAATAGATCGATAGGTACTGTAGGGCCCCTAAACTCCTTACAGCTTTTTCCCATGAATCCACTGTGCAAACACCTGTTGATGGTGTATCTGGCCCATGGTGCATCAAAGGGATGCCACAGATGGACCCTGTGAGCTTTGGTTGGCTGTTTTGGCCTTCGGCTGCTTTTGCCGAATTTTAGAAGAGGAATTTGGCCAAATAGAGGGTGGATTTGGATTCAGTGCGGAAAAACGCTTGAAAACGACTTTTTGTTTGCTAAATTCTGAGTCCGGATGCCCAAAAACGGACTCCCGGAAGTTTTACTGGATTTTTGGTGCATGGGGGAGCCGTGGACCGGCGGGGATGCCACGTGGCAGGCTCGGATTGGCCGGCGCACGCGGCTGGGTCCACGGAAGGTCTGGGCTGTGACCGGGGTGCACCGCGGGGCGCGTGGACCGGCGGGTGTCCACGTGGCAGCGCCTGATTGGGCGGCCCACGCGCGCTTGGTCCACGGGCGAGCGCGGGGAGGCGTGGACCGGGGGCGCGCCACGTGGCAGCACCCGGTTGGCGGGCGCATGTGCGCGCGGTCCACGCAGCGCGCGGGGCAGGTCGCGGGCAGGTGGCCGTACGCGGGGCAGGTACGGCGACGTGGGCAGCGCCACGTGGCGCCCGCTGATTCGCGGGCGCCACCTACCGCGTTGACGCGGGCGGGGGACACGTGGCGCACTCCGCGGCAGCTTGCATGGCTGCCGCCTGTTCGGGCGACACGTGGCGGGCGCCGGGGCGGGTCGGACGAAGCCAGGATCCCGTCCGACGGAGCATTTTGGGCTGGGCCGCACTGTGCGCGCCCGAAAGTTCTGGGCCGGGCCGCACTGTGTGCGCCCGAAAACTTTCGGGCGCCCGAAAGTTGGGACCTGATGGGTATTTTCCCAAAAGATTTCTTCAGCCTATAAATAGCCAGCCCGAGCCCTCTTTGCTGCCTTTTTTCTCTCTGTCTGTGCAAGATCTCCCCGAGCTTCCTCTTGGTGAAATTTTCCCCTCTTAATCCTTGATCTTCCTGCCAAGTTCTAGGATTTTAGGAGGCACGAATCCCGAGGTTCCCCATTTTACGGCGCGGCGCGACGTTGCTTTCTAGTGTTCTTCTTCGGCGCAGCGACAGTGTTTTGGCTCCCCTGGACTACCCCGAGCTCACTTTTCTGTGATTCTTGCGCCGGCAGACTCCTAAGAGGTAGGACTTCATCTTTTGTTTTGGTCGCGCTTTCTCGTTCCGAGGTTTTGGCACGGATCCCGAGGCAAACAGTGACCCCTTTTTCTGTGTGGACTTCCTTGACAGCAGCGGGGTATTTTGACCATATCTTCGCGCACGAGCATCAGACGGAAACGAGCTTATACAACTTTTTCATCTACGGATCGCAAGGAACACGCTCGTATTTTTATTGGATTTTTGTGAGATTTATTTCGAGGTGAAATTACTGTTTTCTCAGTGAACAGTGCACAGTTTTTAGCACAGATTTTTGTATGAGTGTACCCCCTTGCCGAATTTTTATCTTGACTTACCGAACTCGGATTTGGGCGTGCAAGGTACCGTTGCGAAGCTATCGACGCGAGGATCGCTGTGGTATTTTTCTTGGAATTTTCTGGGCACTTTCTGCAGGTGATAATTTAACAGTTGTGAATCCGAGGTTGTAGATGGTTATAAGAGCAATAATTGGGAGCCTAAGTGTAATTAGTGAGCTTTGTATTGTACCAGGAATATTACGGGTGTGCTAAAATTGTGGGAGCAAGGATTTGGAGTTTTGGTATTTTCTTGCTGTACGGATCCGGACAGTTAGCACTTCAGGTGGGTGGTTGTTGTACTCCTCTCCTTTGGTATGCCCACTAGGAACATCAGAGTGTTCCCTCATTTTTGAGGCCCAAAGTATTATTAGTAACCTTGCATGCTCTAGGGAATTAATTATTGGTTGATTGATCTTTGATAAATTGTTATTTGATCCATGTGGAAATTGTTGGACTGCATGTTTAGGGTTAAAATAATAGTTGAGGATATTAAAATTGCTAAATATTCTATGAGACTGTCACTTTAGCTTATGTCACTCTGAACTGATTACTCTTGGAAAATGGACAACATATTGAGACAATGCATGATTAAACGGGTCACTTAAATATTGACATCTTTTACTGCTACACTATCTTTTGGGACTTGACTTAGGAGAAACCATGCATTTATTCTTTTCTTCTCCTATTATCGATAGACTTGCGGCATAGTCGCTCAGGTTCGAGCGTGTGTTGGACAGTGTAGCCAGGTATTGGGGATTTGGGACAGGTTGGGTTTTTGGCAGGGTGTTGCGGCGACCACGGATCTTGGGTGGTTGACCGGGTTGTTACTGTTGCATCAGATTGGGGGTTTTGGGGATCGGGCTTTCTTTAGTGGATGGAGTTTTCCACTTTGATCATAGTCATGATCCAGTCCTGCTATTATGAGACAGTGGTTACAGAGATGCTTGTTACAGTGATTTCCTTACTCGTGTGGGTCGCTCCCCTCGAGTGCCACTCCGGAGTGTGCGACCGGACGGATCGAGGCCGGTCTGTTATTACTTTAGAGCTTGATCGGACGGGCCGAGGCCGATCTGTTACTTACGTTGGGGACATGACCGTATCAGGCAGTAGTCGGTCAGTATCCCCACAGATGAGATTAGCAGGCAGTGCCAGTGTCCACTGGCGTTAGATTGGGTCATTTTGACAGGCTTCTTGATACTGATGCATACTTTTCCATACTTATTGGTTTACCATGTAGAGGCATATTAGGGGTAGCACTTCATCAGTTGTCATTCATAGCTTCACCCCCCCCCCCCTTTCTCTTCTTCCCCTTTTGCCTCTGATTACCTGGTGGGCATATTTGAGCTGAGGCTTTACCCACTAGGGGAGGCTACTGTTTATAGTAGTACTTACCCCCCATTGTCTTTTCTTGTTTCTTTCTTCCCCTTTGTTTTGCAGAGTCCTCTGTGGGAGTTGCTGGGCCGTCAGCAACTGATCGGGGCAAGCGCATCGCGGACTAGATAGAGAGCCTCCCGAGGGTTGTAGCTGGAGCTTTTGGGTACCTGGTCTTCTCAGACAGCTTTTGTTTATTTCTTTTTGGGTCTGGCTTTTGCCAGCTGTTTGTATTTAGTGGTGAGCTGGGAGAGACATCTGTATTTTATTCCACTGTTGTACTCTTTTACTTCCAGCTTCTGTCTGAGATACAGTAGTTTTAGTTTAGCTCTGATTATTATGCTCTTTTTTATTATTTCTTATCTGAGCAGGTTACCGACGCTTCGTGTATGTGGGAAATACCGCATGCACGGCGGATCTGTAGACGGGCCCGGGTTCTGGTTTACACCCGGGGCGTGACAGGTACAACTGAAATAACAGATATGGGTATATGACTAAACAGCAGAACATGCTAGAATATCGAAATATCAGCATCAATCAGGATGATAATCAACTATAACTGAATGAATAGTAAACCATGCCAGAAAGTAGAGGTATAAGCTATGCATCAACAAAGGAACAACAAGTACTAACCGATGCCACTGTTGGTCACGGGGACCTCAGGCGAAGATATCTATGCCGAGCCAACCACAATCACCCTGGATTCCACCTAGCAGAACTGAACAGCAACCCGTACCATTGATATAGCCGAGAGGATCCTCGTACCTAAAGGTACAGCCGAGAGTTTCCTCATATCGGTACAGCCAAGGGGCTCCCCGTACCCAGTGATACAGCAAGAGGGGATAGCTCACGGGTCAACCAGACCCTTTACCGGTAAAGAACGCAATGTGGGGGATCAATCCCACAGCGTACGCGAACGAACAGCAGGTGTACAATCATCACAATGCAAAATGCTAAATCTCACGGTCCACAGACCGGGTAATCGGCAACATGCCGGAAATCCCCACAGGGATGCAGATGTCTATAAATCAATCATATATCATGCAGTCTGTATATCAATCATAGGTCTATCATGCATATCTGAAATATGGGAGCAAGTATAACAAGCATGATCATATCATAAAAGTCTATGTACTAAGATATCAAAACTGACGAGCAGGTATACATGATATGTCTCAGGAGATCAAGGTCTATCAGGCAAGATCATAAACCATCAGGAATAATCAAGAACATGCAAAATCATCAGGGCTAATCAAAAACAGGTAAAATCATCAGGACTAATCAAAAACAGGTGTCCGACTGGACTAAAGCAAACAGAGGGCCGAAAAGATAAAGCCCGGACCGAAGATAACCCACCTGAGTGTAGGCGGTCCAACGACTCCAACAGAAGGCTCGTGGGCCGGAGTCAGACAGTAAAGACCTGAACCATGAAATACTGATCAGGAATGACTCACTACTTAAGCCACCTTACTAAAATCGATGCTCGCTCGGACTGTAATCACTTTATCACTTCCGGAAGGGCCAATTTGGCTCCGGAAGCCACCGACAGAACACTGAAGTCACTGGGCCTGCCAAGACAATGTCGGAAATGACCAGAGGCAACTATAAACGACCAGAAATCCAAACTAGAACGCGAAACTCGCGCCGTAAACCGTAAAACCGGCTATTTTGCCAATTTACGGACGGTATTCCGATTTCCGCTCAACTGGAGTCTACGGAACTTAACCAAAATGCTCAGTAGGTATGTAAATACTATCTAAAGACAGCCAGAGCATTACAATTGCGTTTTAGTACCTAACATATCTTAAAATTGCATAAAAACATAACATTAAACACCGTTTTGACTCGATCTCCCAATCCGGGAATCCAAAATCAGCGCCGTAAGTTTCAGCGCGCCTGGTTTGACGAAACAGACCCCGTGCTCACAAGTTTGGGTGGACACGCAGCTCGAGGGCAAAGTTGGCCCATAAAAACTAAGTTCACATTAAGCTACATTGCAAGATTAAACTAACAACTTGTTCTTTATCGGAATTAGAGTGAGCACCATGTTAAATAGGGTCAAGAGAGTCGAGGGCTCACTTATGGGCCTCAGACAAGTTACCCAATTACCTGTTGTAGTCAAGTGACCACCTAAAGCTTTATATAGGACTGGTTTTAGTTATTTGCTAATCCAGGGACTTTGGACAGAAACCAAGTTGAGAATCACTCAAAGGACATCACAAAGGCTTGGGGGCTCACCTGTGGGAGGTCGCAGCACAGCAGGTTTAGTCGTTGGAGCAAGATGATCCCGACCTTCAATTGATGGAGCTCAAGTTGGCCGAGAATCACTCCCAGTCGGTCACCCTTCAAATAAAGGTGAGCACAGCCTTCCATTAATCTCCAGATGTGCAAGGGTCCTCAACCGCGAAAGCTTGGAAGCTCCTGTGCAACCCCAACCCGAGGAAGAAGAAGATGAAGCTTCAAGGGTTCATTAATGGCAACTTGGAAAAGAACCCGCATGGGTTGCATGCACTTCGTCCAAAGGAATTCTCATGATGTCAGGAGACTTACCCAAGATGGCCGGCGCCGGAGGAAGCGACGGCGACGATGGCCGGCGTTGCTCGGTCCACCCAAAGAACCCGAGCAATAGGGTTTGCTCCCCCGCACTCCACAACGCACCAAAGCCTTCCAAAATTCTTGGAGGACTTTCTGGGGACCAGCAGCAACTTCTGGACAATTTTGATCCAACGCTGGAGCTCCGGATGCAGCACGCTCGAATCCCGGCTAAAACTAGGGTTCCGGCGACCCTATCTTCACCCGACGGCAACCAGAGGTCCAGAGGCCGCGGCGCTACACCAGGAACACCCTTGGGATGTCAGTTGCTGACTGCAAGGATTCAAGTTGCTAAAAAAATCCATAAAGCAACAGGCTCACCTTGCCGGACCTGGGGAAGAACAAGAAGGGTAGCCCGGTGGCGCGCGGCGGTCCTGGGCGCCGGGACTCTGGGATCTGGCTCCCTGGTGGCTGAAGATGCTCTCAGTTGTGGATTGGAGAGATCCCAAGGCCAATGGTGACCCCTCCCCCAACCCACTCGAAAGCAAGGTGGGTTTTCTTGCTTTTTCCGGCGAGATGGTGCGGCGGCCGGCGGCGTTCGGTTTGGGGATCGCAGAGAAGAAGAAGGAGAGGTGGCTGGATGGTGCGGCTAGGGCATAGGCTTCGGGGTATAGGGTTTAGAGGAAACCTAACCCTAAAAGCATCTATATATATAGTATAGTGTACAATTGCAACTTACTCCCTCAACTCCTAATATTAAGAGCTGGGTCCTTTACAGCATGTTCATTTCACACAAAAGTCCCTCTCCAATGAGTTGCACGGTTTTCGAGGCACGAACTATAGGGTTTTCGCGCAATCTATCGCGTTTTCTACCGTATTTCACGCTTTTCGAGGCGTCTCTGTCGTCGAAACGAAAAATGGATTTCGCCACGACGTCCGGCTCGACGAAACCTATCAGGTAGCGATTTTGGTTCGCTAAAATTTAGCTCCATAATTTATTAAATTCCATCTTATGCTATAAATTATACAGTTCGGCACGCTTTACGATGCTTTAGGCTCGTCAAATGCAAATTTCGTCAGTGCCATTGCGTTCAGAACGACGAAACCATTCAAAATGACTACCTGGATCACTATGTTCGGATTCCGGACAGTGAATTAGTCAGCGTTGCAACCACCGTAGTCCCGAACATTAGGGTTACTGTTCATCTACAGTAATTAACTTAAGTGCACTGTGCGCAGACACTGTTACATCGATCGCGGTTATTTGCCCGCTTCTTCATCGATTTCTGGAAGATCCGACCGTCAGATCGAAAAGTGCTGAAAATGAATCTCGCTCAGTTCGACGAGACGATCGCAACGGTCAATTCGGATTTCCAAGATCATGTCCGGATTGGAAAATAGCCTTTTTGCCTAGTAATTAGTGCAACTTGCACACTGGTGATTGACCATATAGATCAACAAAGGTCTTTTGAATTCAAAACCAGCTCAAAATTCACTTTTAATCTATTTATTAAAAATAAGATATTTCGAATTCTCACATCACTTACAACTTAAAAGAAGTTTCGTCCCCGAAACTTACAACTTAAAAAAAAGTTTTGTTCCCGAAGCTTAAGGTTAACTAAACCACTATTAAGCCTCTAACAGGTTCGCAGTAGTGACAATCAGTCACAAAATATCAGCAACTCTCAGGCTACTCTTTTGGACCCAATCTGATACTCCCCATTACAGGGCAGAGTATTTCCTCAGTTCTTTCGACAGTACGTTGTCTGCAGCCAACGTGCTTACCAAAAGAAAAGCGAAATACCATAGATCTGTCGCCAACATCTAGTTGGGGACACAACTCCCATCAGAAGGTATATCACATACCTCCCAACACAGTCTCAGTGCTAATGACATAACCTTTATCAAGGATTACTACCACCTCGTGGTCATAATTATCACCCTGACTAACTCATAGGAGAGTCTACGTCGGTCCACAAAGTCTGTGCAAAAGGTAGGGCCAATTTGAATCCATCCCAAAACAGGGTTACCATCGGGCCCATAGGCTACTGAATTATGACACGGGGACACTGAAGGATCCACAACTTGTTCAACCTCTAAGCAAACTGTGAGGCTAGTGCAATATTAGCAGTCATCTACTGCTGTTCCATCAGCTGGACGATTACGACAAGAACGGTGGTCAATCCTTCTACCATATGTACTGTAACTGATCTGAGCCCTCTGGCTCCACTGAAACAATCAAGCCCACGGCCGCAACCATAACCGCGGCTAACCCTGCACTAACAACGATCCCCAAAACCAGAGTGCGTACGACTAATAACCAAAACAACGAGACTCAACTGTGTGAAACACACCTGAGCTCCAAACCAATATGCCAATACCTTGCGCTCTCTCGCGAACACAAGTCATCCTAGGGTTCGTTCCTAACCAAATACCTAGGCATCGTGTACCTATTCTCTGATACCATCTAATCTGCCCCGAGTTTTGAAAAGCAGGCTAAAATTTTTTTTTTTTTTTTTTAAATCAGAGTTCACAAACCGGGCGTAACAGACCGCCACATGTATAGTAAATTCCCTGCCCAACTGGACAGAGCCTTTCCTATACATGCACGGCTAATCATAATCAGTCCATATCAGAGTAGTCTAAACTACGCATGCAAAACTAGTCAATTTATAATAATTAAACTGAAATGCTGAAAAATAAAATATACTGACTACAAAGGGGTCGATGCTATCGCAATCGTCTCACCAACGTGTCCCGATATCTCACCACCCAACGGACCTGAAAAACAGTCACCCAGGGGTGTGAGATACACCGGAGTGTATCCCAGTGGGCACGACGAGCCGAGAAATAGCTAGTCGTACCTACTGGGTACTAAAATTTGCGGATAGTAATAGATCGATAGGTACAACTGAAATAACAGATATGGGTATATGACTAAACAGCAGAACATGCTATAATATCGAAATATCAGCATCAATCAGGATGATAATCAACTATAACTGAATGAATAGTAAACCATGCCAGAAAGTAGAGGTATAAGCTATGCATCAACAAAGGAACAGCAAGTACTAACCGATGCCACTGTTGGTCACGGGGACCTCAGGCGAAGATATCTATGCCGAGCCAACCACAATCACCCTGGATTCCACCTAGCAGAACTGAACAGCAACCCGTACCATTGATATAGCCGAGAGGATCCTCGTACCTAAAGGTACAGCCGAGAGTTTCCTCATATCGGTACAGCCAAGGGGCTCCCCGTACCCAGTGATACAGCAAGAGGGGATAGCTCACGGGTCAACCAGACCCTTTACCGGTAAAGAACGCAATGTGGGGGATCAATCCCACAGCGTACGCGAACGAACAGCAGGTGTACAATCATCACAATGCAAAATGCTAAATCTCACGGTCCACAGACCGGGTAATCGGCAACATGCCGGAAATCCCCACAGGGATGCAGATGTCTATAAATCAATCATATATCATGCAGTCTGTATATCAATCATAGGTCTATCATGCATATCTGAAATATGGGAGCAAGTATAACAAGCATGATCATATCATAAAAGTCTATGTACTAAGATATCAAAACTGACGAGCAGGTATACATGATATGTCTCAGGAGATCAAGGTCTATCAGGCAAGATCATAAACCATCAGGAATAATCAAGAACATGCAAAATCATCAGGGCTAATCAAAAATAGGTAAAATCATCAGGACTAATCAAAAACAGGTGTCCGACTGGACTAAAGCAAACAGAGGGCCGAAAAGATAAAGCCCGGACCGAAGATAACCCACCTGAGTGTAGGCGGTCCAACGACTCCAACAGAAGGCTCGTGGGCCGGAGTCAGACAGCAAAGACCTGAACCATGAAATACTGATCAGGAATGACTCACTACTTAAGCCACCTTACTAAAATCGATGCTCGCTCGGACTGTAATCACTTTATCACTTCCGGAAGGGCCAATTTGGCTCCGGAAGCCACCGACAGAACACTGAAGTCACTGGGCCTGCCAAGACAATGTCGGAAATGACCAGAGGCAACTATAAACGACCAGAAATCCAAACTAGAACGCGAAACTCGCGCCGTAAACCGTAAAACCGGCTATTTTGCCAATTTACGGACGATATTCCGATTTTCGCTCAACTGGAGTCTACGGAACTTAACCAAAATGCTCAGTAGGTATGTTAATACTATCTAAAGACAGCCAGAGCATTACAATTGCGTTTTAGTACCTAACATATCTTAAAATTGCATAAAAATGTAACATTAAACACCGTTTTGACTCGATCTCCCAATCCGGGAATCCAAAATCAGCGCCGTAAGTTTCAGCGCGCCTGGTTTGACGAAACAGACCCCGTGCTCACAAGTTTGGGTGGACACGCAGCTCGAGGGCAAAGTTGGCCCATAAAAACTAAGTTCACATTAAGCTACATTGCAAGATTAAACTAACAACTTGTTCTTTATCGGAATTAGAGTGAGCACCATGTTAAATAGGGTCAAGAGAGTCGAGGGCTCACTTATGGGCCTCAGACAAGTTACCCAATTACCTGTTGTAGTCAAGTGACCACCTAAAGCTTTATATAGGACTGGTTTTAGTTATTTGCTAATCCAGGGACTCTGGACAGAAACCAAGTTGAGAATCACTCAAAGGACATCACAAAGGCTTGGGGGCTCACCTGTGGGAGGTCGCAGCACAGCAGGTTTAGTCGTTGGAGCAAGATGATCCCGACCTTCAATTGATGGAGCTCAAGTTGGCCGAGAATCACTCCCAGTCGGTCACCCTTCAAATAAAGGTGAGCACAGCCTTCCATTAATCTCCAGATGTGCAAGGGTCCTCAACCGCGAAAGCTTGGAAGCTCCTGTGCAACCCCAACCCGAGGAAGAAGAAGATGAAGCTTCAAGGGTTCATTAATGGCAACTTGGAAAAGAACCCGCATGGGTTGCATGCACTTCGTCCAAAGGAATTCTCATGATGTCAGGAGACTTACCCAAGATGGCCGGCGCCGGAGGAAGCGACGGCGACGATGGCCGGCGTTGCTCGGTCCACCCAAAGAACCCGAGCAATAGGGTTTGCTCCCCCGCACTCCACAACGCACCAAAGCCTTCCAAAATTCTTGGAGGACTTTCTGGGGACTAGCAGCAACTTCTGGACAATTTTGATCCAACGCTGGAGCTCCGGATGCAGCACGCTCGAATCCCGGCTAAAACTAGGGTTCCGGCGACCCTATCTTCACCCGACGACAACCAGAGGTCCAGAGGCCGCGGCGCTACACCAGGAACACCCTTGGGATGTCAGTTGCTGACTGCAAGGATTCAAGTTGCTAAAAAAATCCATAAAGCAACAGGCTCACCTTGCCGGACCTGGGGAAGAACAAGAAGGGTAGCCCGGTGGCGCGCGGCGGTCCTGGGCGCCGGGACTCTGGGATCTGGCTCCCTGGTGGCTGAAGATGCTCTCAGTTGTGGATTGGAGAGATCCCAAGGCCAATGGTGACCCCTCCCCCAACCCACTCGAAAGCAAGGTGGGTTTTCTTGCTTTTTCCGGCGAGATGGTGCGGCGGCCGGCGGCGTTCGGTTTGGGGATCGCAGAGAAGAAGAAGGAGAGGTGGCTGGATGGTGCGGCTAGGGCATAGGCTTCGGGGTATAGGGTTTAGAGGAAACCTAACCCTAAAAGCATCTATATATATAGTATAGTGTACAATTGCAACTTACTCCCTCAACTCCTAATATTAAGAGCTGGGTCCTTTACAGCATGTTCATTTCACACAAAAGTCCCTCTCCAATGAGTTGCACGGTTTTCGAGGCACGAACTATAGGGTTTTCGCGCAATCTATCGCGTTTTCTGCCGTATTTCACGCTTTTCGAGGCGTCTCTGTCGTCGAAACGAAAAATGGATTTCGCCACGACGTCCGGCTCGACGAAACCTATCAGGTAGCGATTTTGGTTCGCTAAAATTTAGCTCCATAATTTTTTAAATTCCATCTTATGCTATAAATTATACAGTTCGGCACGCTTTACGATGCTTTAGGCTCGTCAAATGCAAATTTCGTCAGTGCCATTGCGTTCAGAATGACGAAACCATTCAAAATGACTACCTGGATCACTATGTTCGGATTCCGGACAGTGAATTAGTCAGCGTTGCAACCACCGTAGTCCCGAACATTAGGGTTACTGTTCATCTACAGTAATTAACTTAAGTGCACTGTGCGCAGACACTGTTACATCGATCGCGGTTATTTGCCCGCTTCTTCATCGATTTCTGGAAGATCCGACCGTCAGATCGAAAAGTGCTGAAAATGAATCTCGCTCAGTTCGACGAGACGATCGCAACGGTCAATTCGGATTTCCAAGATCATGTCCGGATTGGAAAATAGCCTTTTTGCCTAGTAATTAGTGCAACTTGCACACTGGTGATTGACCATATAGATCAACAAAGGTCTTTTGAATTCAAAACCAGCTCAAAATTCACTTTTAATCTATTTATTAAAAATAAGATATTTCGAATTCTCACAGTATGCCACGCCCCGGCATCGAAATTGCGACCCGGGCTCGCCAACGATCCGCCATCTATACGGAAAACCCCGCATAGGCGAAGCGTTTACCCTGCAAGTCAGATTTATAGCTAAATATGTATCAGAGATGAATAAGAATAAGTAGCTACAGAATCATAAACTGAACATCTCAAATACATAATCCAAAATACATAGTCATCTCCCACTATGAACATGATACAATAAATCTCTTAGACTGTCAAGTACAAAATAAAATCTCATATACAGGGTACATCTACCTCTGACTCTCAAATAAGCTGGTAAGGAATTAATCGGCCACGCCCTTACCTCGATCTGCTGCCTCCACTCGAACTGAAGCCGGAACAGCTACCACAGAAATACCTGTCACCACAGCGGGTGTGAGAACTACACCGTCACGTAGTTCTCAGTGGATACTGTCTCCAACTCTACGGTTTGCCTACTAAGTCTACTAGAGGCATAAGATAATAGGGAATGCTGTAAATAAGAATAGCTCAGCTGGAAAGAAATCTACAGCTAACATGCCCCTAGCTACCATGCTCAAAGGAATAACACTCAACTATGAACATGCTATGCATCCCCTCGCTCACGAGGTGCTCACATGAACCAAATCTCTCTGACTGCCAAATTTGGTCCAGTCCAGCTTGCTCCCCCTAGTGTATCAACTAGGGCCCCTAGTGTACCAACTAGGGTGTCCAATCAGACTATCACAATATCACGCAAAGCATCCTCATCAGGCACATCATCATCAAGCAGCCTCATCAAGGGCATCATCATCATCGCATCCGGAGCGGCTGTCGAGGGGAGTGACCCCATTGAGGAATAAGCGTGTCTCATCTGGCTTAATAAGCGGCATCTGCAGGCTATAATCCAAATCTACGATCAATTAGATCGACAATGTCCAGCTCACAACACTAACTCACTGACTAAAGATACTCAACAATTGGGATCACCGTCAACCCAAACGGCTTCCAGAATAAGAATCCACTCAATCCAATAAAAAAAACTAGCTGGAGATACTCAACAGCCGGGATCACTGTCAACCCAAATGGCTCCCAACACAGGAATCCTACTCGATCCACTATAGCTCACTGGCTGGAGATACTCCACAGCCATACCAATGAAAGGTCCTAGAACCCCGAAAGACTAATACCTATAACCCCAATCAAACAAGAACAGGCTATAAGCATAGCCCTCCGTTGTTCTCGACCCGAGGAAGAAACAACCCTTGGAACCCAGATTACTCAAACCTCCTAGGTGAGTAGCTTTGTAAGAAGTGGTGATCTTTATTGTTAAATACTGTTTCCACTCAAACCCTCTCGGGGTGAAGATAAAATAGCTCACTTTTTTAGAAAACCATCTTAATTTGAGAAAACCACTTTTACAGATTTTAGTTTTTATGAAAATCAGTTAAAAGTAAGTTTATTTTTCCGAACTCCGAAGGGCTAGTGCCTTCGTCTTAATCAAACGAGAACAGACTCTGGCGACCCTTATAAATTTGGAAGGAAAAATAGCAATTTACTAAAATCATGAGTGTCCAAAAACATTCTGGGTTCAAGGTCTTGATATCACAAGCACACCACGGCCACAACCTCGGTGGCGTCAACAAATCGGAAAGTTCCCGACTACACGGGACCACCGTTCCCTCGAACGGCTCCCAAAACTGGCACAACACTGGCCATAGCTACCAGACTCCACTCGGCCCTCGGGCACGAGTGCGACATGCATCCCACACTATCCCGACTACTCGGCCCACTACCCGGGCGAGGAAAAGCTCTATGTTCAGGAAAAAGAATGCGAGGAATGGAAACTAGAGCATACAAGACTCTAGCACCAAAAGAGTTTTCTAGCAGTCTGGTTAAATACATGCAATCATATGTCGATGCTAGTCAAATCTCATAACTCATCATGCTACAACAATAATAGCACCTATTCTAGTATGCGGAAATGCTACAATACTAGAATTAGGGGGAAGTCCGCAGACTTGGAGGAAAATCCAACCCACTGGATGCGCGCACCAGTCCAGAGTCCAAAAGAGCTGAAATTTAACGTGCGTGATCCTTAGGTTCCCACGATTCCAACGCACCAAAAATCACTCGAAAAGTCCTCCCGGCCACCGAGATATGAGCCAAATATTGAGGTAAGATCAAATCACTCAAAACAGTAATTCTCTTGCACATCTGTTCACAAAACAAGAAATTACCTCATGCGAGATGTCCTCCAAAAATTCCAAAAAAAATACGGTTGTGATCCTCGCAAAGTGTAGATAGAAATCGAGTCCTTAAACTCCCAGTTCCGGCAACCGTAGCCCGAGAAATTGCAAGATTACTCCTCCGCTGTCCAGAAAAAGTGTCGTAGAAAATGGGGTCTAAAGATACTGCATCGAGTCCTTAAACTCCCAGTTCCGGCAACCGTAGCCCGAGAAATTGCAAGATTACTCCTTCGCTGTCCAGAAAAAGTGTCGTAGAAAATGGGGTATAAAGATACTGCACGAACTCCTATAAAAGCTCAAAACAGAGCAGAGTGATGAATATAAAAATCGAAGGCCTACCTGTCACGGAAACGCTGTCACAAAAATCGGCGAAATAGTCCAAGAACTCAACTCGGGAGAGCCTACGGACGAAGAGTCGACGGAAAAGACCGATTTCGAAGGAACGTCGCAACCCGCGAGATTGGGTAGGGAAAATATCAAACAATCCTCAAAAATTTCCCAAAACCCCAAGAAGTGTAGAACACTCGAAGTAGAAACTCACTGTTGGAAACGGCTTTCAAAAAGGATCTCAGAAAGTCCAGAAATGAGTTCACTAAGGGCTATTTATAGTCAAAATTCCAAGAAATGGGCCTCTCGAATTCGGGCCCAGGATTCGGGCGCCCGAAATCCACTGTGCGCGCCCGAATCGTCGTGGCGCACATCCAGGCTGTCCACGCAAAGCGCCCGAAATCACCAGATTGAGCCACGTGTCTCTCGTCGCCGCGTGCTCCGTGCGTCCCGCGCACGTGGGCGGCTTGCGCCTGCCAACCACGTGCTGCCACGTGTCCCACGTGGTTCACGCGGTGCATGCTCCAGGCCTACGCGCCGGGTCTTCCGGATCTTGTCGGCCAATCACATGCCGCCATGTGTCACAGCCGCCGCCGCCGCATTTGACCCCGTCCAACCAATAGGATGTTGCCACGTGGTATCTCCAACTCTCCGTGCTCCCGGTGCACATGCTTGCCCGTGGAACAGCCGCCCGCGCGCCGCGCCTGCCCGCGGCCGTGCCCGCGCCTGCGCCGCCGCACTCTGCCGCCTTCCCGTCGCTGTCGGCGATGCTTTGGCAGCCAGAACAGTAAAATGTGCTTCGAAATTCGTGTTTTGGCATCCGAGCTCCGAAAAATACAAGTAAATAGTCTATTTTCATCGTTTTCGCACGCTGAGTCCAAATCCGATGCCGATTTGCCAAATTCCACTTCCAACATTTCTCGAAGGCATTCAGACAGGTATTCTTAATCCAAATTTTGTGCTAGGTCCAATTCTGAGGTCCGATTTGCGCACAGCCAACTCTATCACACAACATAGGTCTCTAGAAGCCACTGAACACACTGCAACAGCTCTGCGAAGATTCGGATCATCACAGTGTATAAACCCTTAAAGAGCACTGGTACTAAGTCGATTCATCGACTTCCCGGATACATCTACTTTTCGTCGAAAATCAATGGGCAGAAGTCTCTTAACATCACAAGAGCTGCAAAATGCGCGCTCTTGCTCCACCATCACACGACCAGGGGCCAGGACAGTCGACCCAAACGAAAGTGCCACCACTACAACCCTGCTGCATGTGGCTTGTCGCAACGTCGACTCCGTCGGCGATACACGACCTTACACTAGGGGCACGAATGGTGCCAGACTCACTAGAGTCATGGCTGCCAATGGCTCCAAGTTTCTTCGGAGTCCTACATCCTATTCACCTCGACATTGGGTAACCTCGACTGCCACCACATCTTCTTAGTTTGTTGACACATCGCTCTATGGAGCTTGGCCAACGATTTATGAAGTTCTCGACTCTAGCTCGCCCCTGACTACTCGGGGGTACACGCTAGCGTATTTCGCACTGACCCCATTGGAGGTCACCCATGTGGCTCTATCGCTTCCTGAAACATGACAACACTAGTCAGTTTCTTCGACCGTCGTAACTAACCGCGACTCACGCTTAAACAACGAACCCAATCAGGCGAAAGTCATAGAAAGACACCCCTACTCTATTTTCAACATCATATTATCTACAACCAACATGATCGGCTAGATAGAGTAGTTGCACACCTTCGATCCACCTCTAAATGCCGTTGAAGACACATATTGACCCAATCAATTCTTTCGCCAAATATACAAGTCCTCGTCACTCATGAGCCTAAGTCCTTAAGGTTCGCCATTCTAGGGTCTCCTGGGTTCACCTAAACTATTTTATGCTCTGATACCATTTTCTCTGTCACGCCTTAAGACCCACCAATTTGGTCGGTTCGGGCACGCTCACAGACCGTCGAACGGGCAGAGTTTTTTCTGTCCGCCCAAGGCGTCACAACTAATACAAATCGATATGTTTCCACTCGGAACCGAATTCATATAAAAATTGCGATAGGAAGATACATAAAACATAAGCAACTAACTATTACAAGCATTTGTCATAGACTTACACATTTACATTTTCTTTTCTTTTTTATATAATCCATAATATTATTACAATTTAATTTTTTTACATTAAATGCCCAAAATTATTTACTAACGGAGGATTTTTCTATCTGGGTTTCAGTCTAGTAGGGTGTAGAGTACCGAGATTTCGTATAGTGTACCGACCTCGCAAGATGGCGTGGTGCGGAGAAATCACCTTGGGCATGTTCTATTAATGTTTACAGATGAGTTCGGGTTGAGTCGGATCGACGCGGAAGCTCCAGCTTGAATCGAAATTTTTCGGGCATTGTGCGCCGTTAGAGGACTGGTTTTGTAGGGCCTCGGCTCCAGAGTTGTGCGCAGAAAAATTGGAAAATGTTTGGAATAAGTGTACTTTCAGATTACAGCGGAGTTCGGGAGGTTTCGGATTGATGCGGAGGCCCTTAAGGCAAAAAGTGAGTTGGAGTTGGCAATTATTGGAGCCGGTTTTTGGATTAAGCACACCGACTCCACAGTTGAGCTTTTTGAGGGGGAAAAGCTTTAGACATGTGTATTTTCAGATTACAGCGGAGTTTGGGAGATTTCGGACTGGTGCGGAGGCCCCGAGGACAAAAAGTGAATTAGAGTTGGCTAAAAAGGGATTAATTAATTAATTTAATTAATTACGGAATTTTAGCCTGTGAAGAAAATTAGTGAAAAGAGAAGAAAGGAATTAAGAAGAGGTTTTGAGTGAGATATTTATTTGTTGATGGGCAAATTGGTCTTTTCCTCATCTAGCTATCTTGCATTTAACCCAGCCACTAATTAATTAAGCTGCCACGTCACCTTATCTTTTTCATCCCTATAGCAGAGAAAAGAGAAAGAAACAGAGGAAGGAAAGGAAGAGGAAAAGAGAAGAAGAAAAAAGAGGAAGTGAAAGAGAGAAGAGAGGGTTTGATGGTTTCGAAAAGAGGAGTTTAGTGTGGACCTGCTGTGTGTAAGCAGGTGGAGTCGTGCGCGCGCGAAGAGCTTCAACGAGGTACGTTGCAGTTTTTTGTTGAGAGTTTGGTTTTTATTTTGGATTGGAGTATGGACTTGATTTTAGTTTGGATTTTGGGTGAGATTGGTATGGGTTGGACTTGCTGTCCATTGTTGAAGAGACTGCAGCTTTTGGCTTGGTGTAGTTTGGAGTGCCACAGCAGGGGAGCCGCGCGGGCGCGCATGGGCGCCGCGCGCGGCTGGCGCAGTCTGCTGCGCGGGCGCGCAAGGGTACCGCGCGCAGCAGTGGCGCGCGCCGCGGGTGCGAGCGGTAGGGGTGCGCGCGGCAGGGGCGCACAGTGGGCGCCACGCAGAGGCGGGCGCCGCACAGCGCGGGCGTGCGCTGCGGGCGCGCGCAGGGGGCGGGCGCAGCGGGCCTGGGCGCCGCGCGGCGGGCCCAGGCGCGGTGTAGCACGGGCGCTGCACATGTGCACGCAGGCGCGCAGATGCGCCGCGCGGGCGCGCAGGGGCGCGTGGCTTGCGCGCAGGGGTGCCGCGCGGGGGCGCGACAAGCGCGCAGGAGTGCCGCGCAGGCGCTGTGCTGGGCCGCGAGGCCGGGCGCTGTGCGCGGCTTACGCGGGCAGCGCGCGCGCGGCCGGCTGGGGCGGCACGCGCGACTGCTGCCTGGGCCGATGCCGGTGGGCTGTGTGCACGCACGTGAGGCTGTGGGTTGCCCAGAGTGTCGCAAGAGCTTTTTATGGACCGATTGACGTGGTTTTTTTCCCTTCTTCTCTCTCAGGACGTCGTCAAAATGTGCGAATTTCGGCGAGGTGCCGTGCGGACCCCGGATCGAGTGCGCGGCACGCGGATTTTTTTTACCTGTGCTGTTTGGCCTGTGTGTGTGCTTTGGAGCTTGTAGAGAGTGGTGTGTGGATTTTTGGTAATTGTGTTTTGTGAGCTGTTGGTGTTGTGGTGGACTTGGTGTGGGCAGATGCTTGATGTTGGTGCCTTGGGGTGGCTGTGTGTTGATGGTGGACTTGTAGTATGCTGTGAGACTTTGGTGGTGGATTTGTGGTGTACTTGAGCCTTTGTGTGCACTGTGATTTGGCCGTGGAGTGAGCCAGAGTGTGCGCGGATTTTTGTGAGGACTCGGGAGGATTGTTCGAGCTTACGGGGATTTTTCCGAGGTTCGCGACAGTGCGCGCGCGTGGCGCGGTTTGGTGTTTCGGCAGATTTTGGACATTTTGCGGTTCGTCCCTTCACCGACTTCAGCAATTACCTGCGAAAAGTGATCCAGGTGGGTTGGAGTTTCTCCAAAATGTGTGGAATGCCCTTTAATTCTCCTGAATGCAATTTGATCATGTTTTTAGGCCATTTTTCACTGCGGTAAAATCTGATAGTTGCCTGGAAATTTTTAGAAAATTATTTAGAACCCTAGATTATTTTTAGTATACTCCTGATACTATATGACACTAGACTTGATGTTCCGTTGGCATTATTTTTGCACCCTGATCGTTTTAAAAATCGAGAAAGCCCGTTTTAAGAAAAATCAGCATTTTTAAATGTGGTTTTTAAATCATGAGTTCGCCAGAAGTACGGCATAGGTTCAGGGTGCATTTGACCTCGTGCCTGGGGGCCGAGGGGTTTCTTTTTGAGTTTTGAGACGAGTTTCTAGTGTCAGGTGAGTTTGAGATTTCTTATTGAGACTATTCTAGATTATGGATTGTGCCATATCAGATTGAGTCGTGGAGGTGGTTCTCTGACTTAGCTATGAGAGTTTGGGGTTCTGGCAGATCGGGTCGTGGAGGTTTCCCAACTCAGCCGTGGGTTATGCATTATCAGATTGAGTCGTAGAGGGTTCTCCGACATATTATGTGAGGATTTGGGCATTACCTGATTGAGTCGTGGAGTTTTTTTCCGACTGAGTTGTGCTATTTGAGCATTGAGTTTCCGATCTGTTTGATCGTGGATCATAGCCTGCATGTGCCGCTTGTTGAGACAGATGAGACAGTTGAGACAGATGAAACACGCTTGAGCTCGGTGGGGTCACTCCCCTCGAGTTACGCTCCGGATGCGATGATGATGCGCCTAGTTGATACACTAGAGGTCGCTTTGCGTGATATTGAGATAGTCCGTGTGGGACACCCTACGTAAGTCCAAGTCCATTGTGGGCTAGTGGCAGTAGGTTAGGCGCAAGCTTGACTGGACCCGATGTGGCAGTCATTGAGATTGGGTGATATGAGCAGGTGGTTACATATTATATTCTTAGATGGGTTTTTTCTTTGAGCATTGATACTGAGGCATTTTAGCAAAAGTTAGTGTATGCATAGCATGTACATGGTAGAGTTTCCTTTTGAGCATGATGGTTGACACTTATTAGCTGTAGTTTCTTTCAGCTTTCCTATCTATCTATCTACATACCTATCTGTTTGCCTCCAGTAGACTTAGTGGGCATACCGTGGATATTGGTGACGCTACCCACTGAGATCTACCTTCTGCAGTAGATCTCACACCCGCTGCGGTGACAGGTTTCCTGAGGTTGCTGTTCCGGCTTAGCTCGCGTGGAGACAGCTGATTGAGGTGAGGACGTGGCCAATTAGTTTCTTACCAGCATTGAGAGTCAGAGGTAGATGTACCCTATATTTTCTTGATTATACTTTTGTATTGGACAGTCTGAGAGATCTGTGAGGGTTGTTTTTATTTTTCATGGCTGGGAGACTTTGTATTGAGGATTATTTTATTTATTCAGATGTTCAGTGTTTGATTTTGTAGCTATTAGTTCTATTTCAGCTATGATACATGTTTAGCTATAGATCTTTTGCAGGGTAGACGCTTCGTCTGTGCGGCAGTTTCCGTACAGATGGCGGATCTGTCGGCGAGCCCGGGTCGCAGTTTCAACCCCGGGGCGTGACATAGGGTGCTATCTACTGCACTACGCCCTCGCCTGCGCTATCGCGTCGCTTGCGAAAGAACCTATAAAACACGGGTGTAAGAACCAAAAAAAGTTTCCAGTGGGTTCGGTCCCAACCTGGGCTCCTTTCTCACTTAGTCTAATGAAGGCATAAATCGATAGATAAGAAAAGTCGTAAACTACTATACTATCACCACTCTGGGGGCCGTCTGCTGGGGAATAAATCTCAATCCATAATTGTGTCACTCCGGAGTACATTGCTCAGGAGGAGTGACCTCCTCGAGCTGAAACAGACTATGTGAGTATGACTCCGTCCTCCGCTCTGGAGGACTCGATCACCAAATCACAATGACGCTAACCAGGGAAAACTATTAACCCTGGCGTCCAACTCGTCCAGGCTCTACACAATACCAATGTAGCCGATCTATAGGACTTACCATATCACAATGACACTACTTTGGAAAAATCAACCATCCCTAGTGTCTAACTTATCCAATGGCACGGTAACAACCCTACTGTAACTAACACTCTACATATAATAGATGTCACTTGATTATGTTGTCATCATTAGTTTCTGTTCAACCCTAAGTTGTCACGTAATTTTCATCACTTGTTGTAAGTTCCATACTAATCATTTAATGCAATACTAGAGTCCTTGTTCTTGACTTAGACTCAATTCTCATGCATTCCAGTTTTTGGATTATTGACCCATGTCACCCAATCCAGACTTGGAAGCGTGCTACGAATTGTGTTCATTCACCCAACACTAGTCCTACAAGCATCATGTACATATAGGATACAAAATAGGAATTTAAATATAGAAAAACATTCGTCCATTTCGTTAAGCACCACCCACTTGGAATCGCCTCCGATTGCTCCTAGACACTTGCAATCGAACTCCCACGGTGATTCGCTTACCTCGGAGCACTAACGAATGATACCGCGACGTTTGCACCCCGTTATGTAAAATGACTCACCGACGCTCGCCATTTTTTCAATCAAAGTTGCATGGTTTCCTCTCTAACCTTCAATTAAGGATAAATGTGATCAATTTAGATAAAAAATCCCAAAAACACAAAAAATCCTAACCTAACCCTAGTTCCTTCTTTTCTCGAAATTACTCCAAAATTTGTGAAGAATTGATGATCAAACAAGCGTAGAAGCCTCTAGGGAATGTAAGGATACTAATTTTAAAAGATTTACTAAAATTCAAGCTCGAGATTCAAAACTCTTACCGTGGCCGCGAAGCTCGCTAAGCTCCCATGCACGTCGAAATCTCGATCCGACACCACCACGCGACTCCGAGGTCGAACTCCACGGGGGCGTCGAGTTTCGGCGAGGAGGAGGGAGAGACGAGAGAGAACGAGAGGGAGGGAAAGCTCCTCCATCTCCCTTTGTGCGTGCCTGCCTGATGCGTGCATACAAAGAAAAAAAAAAAAAAGGAGAGAAAAAGAGAGAGAGGAGGGTCCCTCTTAAAGGAAACCCCACCACTCTTTCCCATGTGAAATAACGAAAATGCCTTTACTGAGCATTTGTGTCACGCAAGATCCGGACCCTCTCTCCGAGGTCCGGACCCCGAAGGACTATTTCTAGGTTTGCAGCGAAGGTCCGGATCTTGCCCTCAAGGTCCAGATTTCGAAGCCAAGGCCCGGACCTTGACCTCAGGGTCTGGACCCTGAACTCCTCGAGGCTCAGATTTATCTCGTCGAAAAATTTCTTATTTGCTCTTTGGAATTCTAACACTTTTCTAATTATTTCGAAACCCTTGAAATCAAACTTGGATTTGTCTACAATTGTCTCTTAGCTGTTTTCAGCCCATCGATCAAAGTCCAATATTTTTTGAATTTCGTTTTCGCGCCGGACCCACAACGAAAACGCTCCAAGTAGTTTGAAACTTTACCGGAACCATAGAAATAGTCCTTCAAGCCTTTTTTCGCTAGAACTCTGTAATTTGCAAAAGTCCGGAGCATTACACTGTATTCTTAGCTCTTTCATTTCTGACAAACGATTCGATGAAAACAAAGAAGATGCTCGGATATTTAAAAGTTAATAATTTTTTAATATTCTAAACTATTCTTGCGTTATAAATTTATATGAATATTTTGTTATTTCTTTATGTTTTTCGGCTGCTCAAATCCAATGCTACAATTCTTGCAGGATTTTATCTTTGATTTCTATATAGTTGGATTAAATACTTTATTTTTCTCTCTTTTTCTATCAAAATATGATTTTTACATAATAATCAATGATATTGGATTCTAATAATAATTTGTGCTTATGTTTTAAATAATGGGACAGCAAATACGAACATATAGTAATAGCTACAATCATCTTTTTCTATTTTTTTTTTTGGGGACTCGATTTCTATAGGAGTGTAGTTTCTATCAGGTACTACATATGAATGAACCAACAAGAAAATGAATAGACATATATTACTATTTAAGTCTTTGATTTGTTGGACTGTTATTGTTTTTTTTAATAGGTAATATCAAGTGTTGTTGTAATTGTAATATATATGTATAAAAATTATTGTAAAGTGGTATTTATATGATAGCCAATAGCCAATTAATTAGAATACAAATAATATATTTATGTTATGCTTTTGTCCTATCATATGTTGTTCAAAAAAATTTTAATTTTTTTTTTTTTACTACAACAATATCTATCCGTCCCAACGCTTATGTATCTACATCAGTATGATTTAAACCTCTATTTGGTTTGTGACTTTCTATTGGGTTATTCTATATATTGTTCAAAGTTGAACATATTAGTGTGTTGATTGTAAATATCCAGCCAGTTTGGAGGGCTTGTTCCATTATTATCTTTGCCATTTATTTCTAATATCAAAGTGATTTTTATTTCATAAAAATCTTTTTTTTTAAAAAAAAAAAAAAAAGTAAAGTAAACATATTTATGTTACATTACTTTGGTTTTTTTATTGTTAAATTCTTGATGATTTCTTGTGTAGCTCATTATCCCTAATATAGACACTACATTACTTGATCAGTACTCAAAATCGAACCTGAGGAGTTAATTAAGCTTGAGCATTAGAAGTTCGAATTGGTGTATAAAACACAAATAATGCTTAGAAACCATGACCTGCACCAGTTATATATGGCTCACGTCTAATCCTGTACCAAATTCTATCCATTGACGCCCCTATTGCTACATGCATTCATCTTTTGATACATGCTTTCTCAACCCACGAGCCCACACTGTTTACAACCTCATGATTTACCCACTGAGTGAGGAGGTGAAGGACACACTAACAAATTAAATTTACAGATTTAATCTCATTATTCGCTCAATCAGTGAATGAGAACGATGTATCTATTAGTCTACGGCATGCGCGCAAACGGTCTATTTGTACTCGCCGATATTGGGCACCTGCATTTCGCTCCCCCACCCGTCCTCGACGGCGGGGGCGGGCGGCATGACGCGCTTCCAGAGCCAGTGCCGCCTCCATAGCAGCACCATCTCCTCGATCGGCACGCCCTTTGTCTCCGGCAGAAAGACGTAGACGAACACCGTCATGATAGTGATCCAGCCGGCGAAGAAGAGGAAGATGCCGAATTTGAGGTTGCAGAGGAGGGAGAGGAACGCCTGCGCGATCACGAAGGTGAAGAAGAGGTTGACGGACACCGTGATGCTCTGCCCCGCCGACCGCGTCTCCAGCGGGAAGATCTCGCTCGGCACCGTCCACCCCAGCGGGCCCCACGACCACCCGAACGCCGCCACGAAGAGGCACACCACCACCACGACGATGATCGAGAACTCCTTCGAGAGCTGCTTGTCGGTGCCGAATTTCACGCCCAGGACGACAGCCACTATGACCTGTTTCACAAAGTCGCCGCCGCCGCGCCGAGTTTAGTCTGTGTGTAGAGAACTGTCAGGACAAAGTTATTGGTAACTTTATCCTTTCCAGATCCACAAAACGCTTTCTGATGCAGTTAGAAGCAGAATACAAAAGCAATTTACTGATCTTACTAAAACCAAAATTTGAAATGATTTTGAAACCTTGAATACCAATCGCGTAGAAATTCTAATTTGAAACTTTTATTTCTAGCTGCCTTACGAAGAACTATAAGAAACAACCATAAATTTGCTTGAATCAACGCTTCTATTTTTAGGTGCGAAAATGTTCGATTTTACTGCTTTTTCAGTTTACCTGGCATATGATCATTTGAATGCCACCACCTATGAGCAGTGCCCTCCGTCCCCACCGATCGACGGTGGCGATCGAGATGAGCGTCGACAAGGCGAGCACGGCCCCCGTCAAGACTGACGAATACAGCGACGCGTTCCCTCCGAAGCCCATGCTCTGGAACAGCACAGGTGCGTAGAACAATATGGAGTTGATCCCCGTAAGTATCTGAAATGTCGGCATGAATATCGCCATCACGAGTTGCGGCCGGTTCCTTGCTTCCAGAATGTTCCTGATATAAAACAATCGGTTACTCTAAAAATTTAGCTAGATTTAGATTTGAACTCAGAATTGAACGAGTATTCTAAAAGTTTAGGCTAACAGATAGTGATGAACACCTGAAGGGGTGCTCGATGGAGTTTGCGAGCTCGCTCGCCTCGATCATGTCTTGGAACTCAGCATCTACATCAGCAGTGCCTCTGATCCGTTCTAGGATGCGGCGTCCCTCCTCGACGCGGCCCTGCTCGATGAGGCTGTTGGGGGTCTCCGGGAGGAGGAGGCCGCCGACGGTCATCAGAAAAGCCGGGGCAGCTGCAAGGCCTAGGGAGAGACGCCACCCCCACGGCTTGATCCTCTCGGTGCCGTAGTTGATCATGTTCGCGGTGAAGATGCCAAGGGTGGTTGCGAGCTGGAACATCATGTTCAGGCCACCACGAAGGTGGGCCGGCGCCATCTCCGACAGGTAGAGTGGGACCGCCTTTACAAATCAAGAAACATGTAAATTTTCTATTCACTGCTGACATGACTTCATATAATATTAAGAGACGATAAATTTACAATTCAAAACGAATTGGACTCCACCCTTAGACCTGATCAAACTCTTTTAAAATTTTAATATTATGAATAACAATAATAATAATAATAATAATAATAATAATCAACTCGTATCCAAGCTATAAAATTATAAATCTTTTTGAGTGGTAAATTTAGCGCCGTTGAAATTTCAATTGGTCAAAATATATGAATAGTTTCTATACTATCCAAACATTTCAATGGCTTCTAGACATTTCATGTCAATGTACACTTTAGTTTAATTCTAGACGCATTAAAAAAAAAAAAATTCTTTTATTTTGTACTTAATTTTAAAATTTAATTAATTTTTTTATATATATAAAAGTTCAGAATTTAAAGTATTTAAATAAAAAATATAAAAATCAAATCGCAAATAATAAAATTTTAATTTTTTACCTTCAATATTAAAATAATATTAATATTATCTAAATATATCATATTTCAACCGTGAGTAAAAAATTTCTGCATATTTTTAAAATTACACAAATTATGCTCTCCTTTGGGAGCTTGTATAGTAGTACCTGGTTACCGAAGCCAATGCCGACGCCGAGCATGATGCGGCCCAGGAGCAGCATGGTGAGGTTGGCGGCGGCGGCGTTGAGGGTGGCGCCGATGAGGAAGCTGATGCCGCCGCAGACGATGCTGACTCTGCGGCCGTACTTTTGGGTGACGGGGGAGGCGCCGAGGGAGGCGACGAGGCCGGCGAGATAAAGAGAGGATGTGAAGGCGGCGAGGCCCTGGTTGTCGTACTTGCAGTAGTTGTTCTGGTTGCCGGAGTTCTTCTTGCGGTAGACCACCGGAAAGAACTTCTCCAGAAATGGGTCCATGGATGTCACCCCACCTTGCAGTAGTTCAAATCAAAGTGAAATGTTTTTTTTTTTTTTTTTTTTTGAGAGAGAGAAGGATAGTATGTTGTTCGTTTCGTTTATTTTTAAAATAAATTTAGCTGAAAATGTGAAGCAACTAGACTTCGAACTCGAATATCAAATATCAACAACCAAACTCTTTAATTACCACTTACACTAGAGACAGACAGTTGATAATCAAAGTGAAATGCTAGTTTGGAGAATTTTATGTTTGAGTGTAAATTAAATATACTTTGCATGAATGCATGTAAAGCTATCACATTTGTTCATTCATGTGAAAAATTTAGTAGTGTAAGAGGATTTTCAAATATTTCTGCTGCATATAAAATATTTTACCACTTTATATGTAGGAGAATACTATGTTAAATTATATAAAATTTTTTTTTTTAAATAAAAATTAAACTATTGAAGAATGATATTTTTAATATATTTATATTCAATATATATTTGGATATAAATATAGAGTCTGATTATGGTACTTTTAAAAGCATCAAGTATTTAGTCGTGACGTTTTACTATCTAGAAAGTCACACATCCTATCTAGAATCCTCTAGAACTATTCTAATTTTAACATGCTTAATGTTGACTATTTATTTATGGATAAAAAATAGATATAATTTTTTACTTCATGACAATAGGTCTAGAATACTAACAAGTTGAGTGGGACTGTGGTTCACAATAGACCTAATGGCAAGAGGTCTAACAATAGACCCAACGTTCAGATGAGTTGAGTCCGGTTGAGACCCGTGAGTGCTGTGTATATACGTTTTAAGTGAATTAGTTGCGTATTTCTATTAGCTCCGGTTTTTGGAATTAATGATTAGCGTCAACAATCCGACAAGTGGTATCAGAGCCAGTGGCACGGATTAGATTTTCGCACGGTGCAGGTGTTGGGAGGGGAGATTGTTGGCTATTTATTTATAGGTCAAAATTAGGTCCAACTTCGTATCCCGTAACAATAGGCCCAGGAGACTAATATGTTGAGTTGGGTGAGCCTAATAAATTAAATGGAGCTGTGGTCCACAATAGACCTAATGGCAAGAGGCCCAACAATTAACCCAACGTTAAGATGGGCTTAGTCCGGTCGAGATCCGTTGGTGCTGTGTCTGTACCCTTTAAGTGAATTGATTGCGTATTTCTAT
Organism: Tillandsia leiboldiana; assembly: GCA_029204045.2. Lineage (NCBI taxonomy): Eukaryota > Viridiplantae > Streptophyta > Magnoliopsida > Poales > Bromeliaceae > Tillandsia > Tillandsia leiboldiana. The sequence goes on from CM055060.1 coordinate 3,899,646, forward strand.
TAGCTCAAACTTTTAGGATTAATGATTAGCGCCAAATGATCCAACAACTTAACTCTCTTAGCTTTTTGGGTCTAACCATCGCTCAAAATATTATACCAGGTTAAGTGATTTAGCACTATTTTTATACGACTATTTCATATTCCGTGGGTGTCACATTCCTTCACCTTTTAAGTCATAACATTCTCGTCAGGCTCAAACACATTCACAAGTATCAGGCGATGTGAGAGTAGTGTCAGACTCATTTTGCTAGTTTTTAACCGTCCTTATGGGGAGCCATACTTTACTCACAATGGTCATTAGCTAGGAAGCCGCGCTTTACTCGCTATATAACTCTGGCTCGGTCGAGACGCATCTCATATTTTCAACCGGTGAATGATTTTGATATCAACTGTGACGCCCTACTTCCCATGAGGTCACCCATCTTAGAACTACTCTAACTCTGACATGCTTAATCCTCTTAATCTCTTAAACCTAACCACCTCTCTCCTTTAAGACCTGACATGCTCGTCAGGCTTAAACATATTCACAAGTACCCGACGATGTGAGACTTATCTCGCTAGTCTTTAACCGATCTTATGGGGATCCACGCTCCACCCACAACGGTCATCAACCAGAAAGCCGTGCTCTACCTACTATATAATTCTGACTCAATCAAGACTCATCTCATATTTTCGGTTGGTGGATGATTCTAATACCAATTGTGGGTTCACCCATTCTAGAATTACTTTAACTCTAACACACTTAACTCTCTTAACCTTTTGACCTTAACTACCGTCCAAAATATTATGATCGGGTTAAGAGGTTTACTCCTATTTTCTTTATATATATATATATATATATATATATATATATATATATATATATATATATATATATATATATATATATGATTATTTCAAATTTCAGGAGTGCTATATTGGTGTTTACAAGTTTTCAACCGTTAGATCTATTTTGTTGACAATTTTGATCTTTTAAATAATACTATTTCACCAATCAAATTCTAAATTCTAGAAAATTACTATTATTCTAATCTTATAAATTTTTATTTAAAACTTAAAAATATATAAATATTAATAATTTAATATTTTTGAAAACATAGGAGTTTAATTCCATCTATACATATTATTCCGTCTAAATTAATGAATCTGAATTTTTAGTTTGAATTTTTTTTTTTTAATGCTCATATTAATGTGGAGAGGAGGGGGATCAATGGAAATTGTAGTTGATGGGCCCTATCAGACCTAGTTATAGAGAACAGTGCTGTTGAAAAAATATTGTAGAAAATAGTGCTGTGCTATTAAAAAAGTTGCAGAGTGGTTGATTATTTTTGTTAAAAATATTATCTATTATAAAAAACTTTTCGATAAAAATTCTATTAAATTATTATAAACTAGTATAAAGTGTATTAAAAAAATATGAATTTAATTCAGCTGTCCCATTAATTATGTTTTAATAGCAATTTAAAATTAAAAGTAAACATTTGCATTATAATTTAAATTTGAAATTAAAAAAATAATTTTAAAAAATTTGAATTCAAATCCACATTTATATTTGAAATTCAAAATTTAAAATTAAATTTAATAAAAATTTAAATTTGAATTCCAAAATTGAATTTATATTTAAAATTTTAATCCAAAATAAAACTTTTAATTTAAAATTTTCATCCAAAATAAAATTTAATATTCAATTTTAAAATTAGAATCCATTAAAATTTAAATTAGGAAAATCTAACTGTGAATTTTAAAATTTAATTTAAAACAAAATTTAACTTTAAAATTTAAATTTATAAAATTTAAATCAAACAAAGTTAATTTCTAAAAAATAAATTGGCCGGGGACCAAAAAAAATAAAAATAAATTAGTAAACTTTGCGGAAAAACGACAGTACAATTATTAATCTAAATTTTTATGAAAGTTTCTACAGTAGAAAGTAATAGGGTGTGAGACACAAACTCCGCCAAACGCCCTCCATTGGGAAAATCAATTGGAGAAATTTTTGTTGGTTAATGCTTTTTGTACACCTCATTCGATGTGTACATCTTACACCCCATCTATTTTAGAGTGGAATAAATTTTACTCGTTATTTCGAAATAACGAGTGAATAAATACACATTCTAGAATGAGCTAGGTGTAAGATGTACATTCCAAATGAGGTGTACATGCTACATCTACATCATTTTTTAGGTGTAGATCTTATATCCCATTCATCCAAGGATGAGGGCTTCTCCATCCATTATTTCGAAATGATAGATAAAATTCATCCCATCATAAAATAGATAAAATATAAAATATATATTTTTTTTGGAGTGAACACTTATAGGGCTTGTTTGGATTCGGTATAGAACAAGAAATAGAAGGGACATCCCTCTTATTCTTCCAAACGTACCAGGAATCAATCGGTATAGCTTGTTCCAGTACAATTGGAATAAGTGAGAACTACTGTTCTCACTCTTCCCAACCACCCTCTTACTTTTTTCTTAAATACCCTTCCACGTCTACGGAGGCATCATTTTTCACCTCATTATTACATAATAAAGTTTGAGGGCAAAAAAGTAATTTACCCTAATTAAAATTTTTTATTCATCTTATTCCTCATTCTTATACCAAACACAAAATCTCTTATCCCTGAAATCATTCTAAATATTTTTTTATACTAGTTCCGTATTTTATACTTATCCCTGAAATAACTAGATCTGTCTTATTCCGTCACCAAACGCGTCCTTAGCAATTTCCGCTCATTTTTGTTTAAGCTGGGCCAAACAGGTACCAAAAAAAGGTCTAAAGAAACCTGCAAAATGCTTAGTTTAAAAGCATTTTCCATAAGTAAAATAGGTCAGCTATAAGTGAGTCAGAGTATTGAATATCTCATGCTAGCGACAAGTACCTAAAATATAATAATTTTCTCATTTTGTCACACATTAGAATTAATGCATACAGTAAAATCATAAACAATACATAAATTTAGTCAAATCTTACCCTTTAACTATTATGTTATTATGTTATGCTACCTTCATGAGTTACTAATTACTATATAATTTAATATATGCACTAATTTATATATATGCTAATATTTAAATGATGGAGGTCTTTCTCGTCATGATTCTTTCAATATTTTTAAAATTATATAAAAATTTATCATTAAGTTATTAAAAAAATTAAAATAGCGTAAAGTTTAGAGGTCAAAATGAGATTTTTTTAGAAAAAAAATAATATTATATTATGGGCCGCGAAATGCTAATTTAATATTTAATTTGTAAATTATATTAAATCTTCATACTTGATTTTTTGATTTTTTGATATATCGTAATATTTGATTTGTAAATTATACTAGATTTTAATACTTAATTTTTTGACATAATATTTTTTTTTTTTTTTTGTAGATATCTAAATTATTATTATTTTAATGGTAAAGATAATTATACTCTATTATTTAAAAGGAAATGTTAAAAATTCAAAAATTAATGAACAAAAAATTATTTATATATAATTTTTTATTAATATTTTTTTAAAATTAATATATTTTGCTTAATATATTTTTAAATTTTGTAAAATTAAAAAGTATTAGTTATAGAGAATGGTTTTTCATTATTAAGAGAAGCTAAATCGTATGTATACGGTGAGAAATTTTTCAAAAATTAGGTTTAACTTTTTTTTATTATTATTGATTGTTTCTAATGTAAGTGATAAAGAATTTATTAATTAATACTCGAGATTTTAAATTTAAAATTGAGTTGTTTCACATTAAATTTTGTATAATTAAATTTTTTAAAATTTTAAGATTTTGTTTTTACTTTGAAACTATGGACCGTTAAAAACAATGAAAAAGAAAATTAAAATAATGCTCACATTTTACATGCCACGAGTGGAGTCTAGCGTTGACGAGTCCTTTTCCTTCAAAATAAGCCCTAATTAAATTATACAAGAAGTTCTCCTATATTTTGATGGGTACATCGATTTTTTATTCATAAAATATTTTTGATGATAGATTATTTAAATCGACGATTTATACTGTTAAATATAATTTAAAATATTTAAAATTTTTAAAAATTAAATTTTATAATTTTTGATATTATTTACCCTACGATCAAAAAATTTTAAAATTGATAATTTTTAACGATCAGTATAGAATGTTTGCTAATTTAACGGTGTAAAAAAATTCGAATAAGTTAAAATTTTGATAGAGATCTATAATTTCAATCTTAAATTGAAGAATCCGATTATTTATTTTTTAGAACATCGTTCTAAATCGAACTGTTCATTTTATACTCACTTAATAAAATTTATTATAATTTTAAAAATTTATAAAATTTATTTTTTAAAAATTTAAAATATTCTAGATCATATTAAATAATATAGATCGACAATTTACAAGCTCCATCATCAAAAATAACTTACCAATACAAAAAGATCTATAGTCAACCCTAAAGTATCTATAGTCAACCCTACTCAGTATACAAGCTCTTTGATATTAATTTCACTTTATCTAAAAGCTTTTTTCTCCTTGCTAATTACTAGTTTTAAACATATAATTTTGATAAATTTTTAAATTTTTATATTCAATAAGAAAAACAAATTAAGGGATGTTTAGTTGGATCTGAAGCTAGAGGAAATAAGGAAAGAAATTGTGCTGTTTTAAATAAATTGTGCTAAATTATATATTTTTCGCCAAAAAAAAAAAGAATGCATAACTTTTATTTTTCAAATAAAAAATTTTAAAAACAAAAATAAGAATTTTTCATAAAATCTAAAAAACATTAGAATTTTTTTTTCTTTGAAAATAAAATGGACAAAAAATAATTAAAAATTAGAGATTAGAGATTCTTTTTTAGGATTTTTTCTAAAAGCCAAAGGCTCCCTAAGTTCCAATGTTTATTATCACCCATTAATGAGCCTGAATAAATAACAAACATTAATTAATGGATGTGTACTTATATAAGAAAAATATTACTTGGACATCTCAAAAACTATAGATTTTACATTTTCATCTTAAAATTCATAAAATTTTAAATAATTTTTAATAAAAATATTAAAAAATTGCTAGAATAAATAATAAAATAATAATTTTTTGATAAAATAAAATAAAATAAAATAAAATCTAAACTTTCTTTTAAAAATATACCAGTAGTATTACTCTATATACGTAAACCTGATAATTCCTACTCATATCCGTAAGTATCCATGGATTATCTGAAAATTTATAGATATGAATATTTAATTGTGGATATTTTGGGCAATCCGCGAGTATCCACGGATACCCACATATATTTTTTAAATTAAAAATATATTTTTTTTTTGTTTATATATTTTAAAAAATTATAACCCTAATTTTTTTTCGTATATATATTTTTTTATTGTGGCTACTTCCAAAGCTATTAGAATCAGTGGATACTGCGTCGTCTTTGGAATCAAGAAAATCAACTACTAAAATTATAATTATGAATTTATAATTATAAAAATTTTATTAATTTTATATCATACAAAATTTAGATGATAAAATATTTTTACATTATATAATTTATATAATTAAAAATTTTATATTATTTATTATTTATTATGATATTTTAAATAAGTAATATTATATTTTTTAAAAATTATATATTTTATATTTTAAATTTTAAAAATATAAAAAAAAAATCGCGAATGAATCGCATACTCGCCATATATATATATATATATATATATATATATATATTAAACTAATGGAAATAAAAAAAAGTAAAAAAAATAAAAAAATGGTGATTGAATATGATAGTGACAAACAATAAGCAGTAAAATTCAAGGAAGTGTGCGCACTAATGCAAGAGTAGCGTGTCCTACTTCTAAGTGCACCCCATTCACACCTACATATGGTCTATGGAAATATCCCCCAATTATTTAGGAGCTAGGATCTATCTTGGAGGGAACCAAAAAAAAAAAAAAAAAGAAAAGAAAATTCTCATTTTATAATTGAAATTGAAGTTTTTGAAGATTCAAGTTCGAAATTTAATTATTTTTTATTTTTAAATAAATTTATTTAAAAAGAAAAAAGAAAATTGAAGTACCTGATATTCCGATATCGTAGCCGAAGATGGAGCCTCCGACGGCGGCGACGATGCAGGACATGACGACGAACGGCGTCACGCGGCCCTTGTACTGTGCAGCTCTCTCTTTCTTAATCCCGATCGGCGCGGCCCCTCCGCCCGCCATCTTCGATCTCCTCTTTCTCCTGATCACCAAATTCGATCTCAACCCAAATTGTATTTAACACTCACCACAGTAATAATTATATATATATATATATATATATATATATATATATATATATATATATATATATATATATATATATATGATATACAAAGGGAGTGAAATAAATAAGAGCTCTAGTTGACCCAACTTTTTTTTGATTTTTTTTTTGTTAACTAATATGGCTTTCTCTCTCTTCTCTTAGAGAGGGAGGAGGAGCATTAAATAGCGACTGAGTTGGGCAAGCACATGGACAATTCCGGCCTTTGGGAGTTTTTTTTTTTTTTTAAATTGCTTTTTTCCTAAATAAATACTAAGATGGGTTGTGGGTGAAGAGAAAACGTCACCCATAGCTAAGCAAGGAAATGGGCGCTAGAGAAATGTTACTTGTCTTTTATTCTAAAATTTAGAAATAATCGTTATAATAAAATTAGGTTAAAGGGACATATATTTGTAATATTTTTGTATAAATATTTTATCTATATTTCATCTTATCCAAAATTAGATTATAGAGAAATATTTTTGAGACACATTTTTGGGACACATTACAAAAATGTGTCGCTATATACCCTAACGACGGCACATATAGCAACACTTACAATAAGTGTCGGTATTTTTGTCAACGACACTTTTTTTAGATTTTAGAAACACTTAAAAATATCGCTATAACCTAATTTTGTTGTAATTGACCAATATTAATTATTGGTACATTTTAAGAAGAGAGACTGACTGTAATAGTATCAACAGTTCTAAATAAATTTTTTATTAGATTTATTTTTTTTATTATTTATTATATCTTAAATTATATTATTATTCTATTATTAGTATTATCTTAATTGCACAACACTTAGGGCAGCGCTTGGCTCGAAAAATAGGTCTGAAATAAGATTTTGTTCCAGCTATATTTTTCAGCGCGTTTGATTTGGACCGAACAGAAGTTCTCGTCTTTTTGAAATAATTAAGCTAGTATAAGGTTGGACTATTATTACAGTATTTTTTCTGAAACAAATTTATTCCCACTGAGAATAAATTGAATTAAAGTACATATAATTTTAATTATTATATTAACTATTTAATTAATTTAATATTTTAACTAATCTAATTATTTTATTAATTAATTATTTAACTATTAGATAATTAACTAATTAATCTACTAATTTATTAAATTATTTATAGTTAATTAAATTAATTATTAACAATACTCATTATTATTAATTATTTTATTAATTAATATTTAAAATTATCTAGCAATAAATTATTATTATTAATTATTTTATCAATTAATATTTAGAATTATCTAACAATAAATAAATAAATAAACAAATAAATTATTATTTAATTAATATTTTTTATATTAATTAATTAGATAAAATATTATTATTTATTATTAAATTAATATTTTTATATTAATTAATTAGATAAAGTATTATTATTTTAAAATTATAATTATTCTTATTTTTACTATTCTAATCTAACTATTTAAATACTATTTTTCTTATTCCCGAAACAACCTAATTTTCATCAAAACACAAAATTAATTTTATTTCTGCTTGTTCCCGAACTTATATCTATTTTTGAAATAAACAGTTCTAACTTATACCTAAACCAAACGCAACCTAATGACCTAAAATCTAATAACACTAATGATTTAGTGCTATTCGTAGTATTCTAGCCTAGTACTATTCTAAAGTTAGGTGTATATTTTACGTGCTTTTCATCCAAAAACTATCAATTTATTTATTTTTCACTAAACATTTTTTGAAGTTTTATGAATTCTAAAATGCAGGGTGTATATTCTATTTTTTTGGTGTACAAGTAGAATTTTTTAAAAAATTCTTTATATTTTTAGTATTTTTTTTGAGAAATAGATAATATGCTATCCGCTTTATTTATTAGGTAAGTGAACTAAGCAACAGAGGTGAGACAACAGCTTGGTCTCCAGAATTATATTTATTTATTTATTTTTTTTTTTTTAATTCTTTTTTGGATGAGGGGTAAGATTATTTATACACTCATTTTCGAGTGTATGGATGTATTTTCAGTTATACTTTTTCATTATATTTTTAGTGTTAAAAAAATTAATTAGTGATAAAATATAGACTTCTTTTCGGTTGTATGGGTGCATGATATACACTCGTTTATTCTATATTGTAATTTTATTTTATATATAAATTTTAAATTTTAGGGTGTACATATAAGCAGTGCTCAATTACCCCATGTTTTTTGTTTTCCCTTTTTTCTTAAGTATTTTTATTTTGATAAAAAGATTGCTAACTACACATCCAAAAAAGAAAGAAATGTAGATGTTACCTCTCCAGAGTTTCTAAATTTATTTAAAATTTTAATAATAATAAAATTTGACTAAACAGTTGTAAAATATTGACTCTTAAATAAAAGAACTAAGATTTATACCTTTATTATAGATGTATAAATAGTATTATTTTGGAAAAAAAAAAAGGAAAAAAAAAAAGCCTAAATTATAGTTTTGGTTCTCAAGTAATAGCGTGGGTGGCACTTTGTCTTTCTGTCAAAAGAAAAAGAGAAAAAAAAGAAAGAAAAAAAAAATTTGGTCCTTGAATTTTAATTTCTTGCAGTATTTAGTTTGGACTTTTTAGATTGTTGTTATTAAGTCAAACAGTACAATTTAATTGATTTAATAATGATATGTAGTTTTTATGATAATAATATAATATTTTAGTCATTATCGTATCATCAATAATTATATTATTATATTATTATTATATTAATAATATATAATTATTCTGTAAATTAAATTACATTGCGAGACTTAACCGTAACAAATTTAAAAAATCAAAATATCATTCTCCTCGTAGTATGGATTTAGCAATCCCTTTCCGTTACCAAGGCGTGGAGAAAATGGACCATGTACCATTTTCATTTTTGCAGGCTCTCTTCACAATTTAAAAAACAGACAAAAAACAAAAAAAAAAAAAATTCTAGCTCTTTTATTATTATTATTATTATTATTTTCGCTCGAGATTTTTTTTTTTTTTCTTTCCGAGTTCGCCGTCTCGTTTCCACGCCCTACGCGATGTTCAAGCCGCCACCATCATCGCCGTTGCTATGGACCTCGTCGGACTACCACCCCTCAGCGCCACGCCCGCTTCCGCAGCACCCACGCCCACATGTATCTGATGGGCACAACGTCGACGGCGCGGATGCATGCAACTTCGAGGGTTGACGCTCCGATGGAATCCATATCGGCAGCGAGGGCAGCGACGACAGAAGAAAAAGATGTAGAGGATAAATAATAATAATAATAATAATAATAATAATATAGAATAAAAATTAAAAATAAAGAAAAAATAATTTTTTCTTACCATTATGCATCGTCGCAGTTACAAAAAAAACCCAAGAACTAAAAAAGAACGAAAAAAAAAGATGAAATTATACTATTAAGATAAAATTATGCTTATTAGATATGTGTGGGTGCATGCACAGGTGTGGACATGACACCGCGGACGGTGCTCTAGGGGGGGGGGGGGGCGAGAGTGGTAGGGGGTTGAAGGAACGGCTTGGACGTCATATGGGGTGTAACACTCCGTACTTTTAAATATTTTGTTTGATATTTTTTCTTTAAATTTGAATTTTTTCGTAAATATTAATAATGCATGGATCTGGCAGCATATTATTTTAAGGGAATGTATAAGTGTACACCCCCAAGGGGGTGTACATCTCACACCCCCACCCATCTAAGGGTGGGGGTGTGATGAGGGGTCACTTGAGGTGACCCCTAAACGCCACCCCACCCACCCTTAAATGGGTGGGGGTGTAGGATATACACCCCCTTGGGGTGTACACCTAGCATTCCTCATTTGTGCCGTACGCACCCGCGCGCGCACGCTCGTGGGACCTTTATTTTTCATGCCGTCATCCACGCCGTCGCCGCAACCGCCCTCCTCAAGCCCGATCAACATCTTTGCTTCGCCGTCGATGGAATCTGATTGTCGACGTCGTTATTTTTCGTTCTTGAAAAAGATCCATTTTACGTTCTTTATTATTTTTTTAATCTCTTTTATCAAATCTTGAGATCTCCAATATTATTGTTCTTAGTTATGTGATTAGGTATTTAGTATTTATTTCTTGTTAATTTGAATCAAAATCTTTAAAATCTGATTAAATCCAATTTAAGATTACTATGATTGTGTCATTATTGTTGTGTAAATTCTACCAACTGTTCGACAAAACGCCTAAGATATGAACTTACGATTCAACATCTGAAAATCACATTCTTTTCGACATTAGAAATTTTTGTTTAATAATTAACTTCTATTCGACACTAGAAATCTTTATCGACACTAGAAATCTTTGTTTAATAATTAACTTCTATTCTAGTTCATTCTAATTTTCTTTATGCTCAATCTGAACCTATTTGTTAGCATATGTAATTGTAACGACCCGACCCACTAGCAATAATAACTCGTTGGGCCCAAACCACAACCGAAAATACTTAAGCCCAGTTATTATTACTAGTGTCCATGTCTCATATAAACCCAATCACACTTCTATCAATATCCGATGTGGGACTATTGGGGGCGTCACAGACTCCCCCCGTTTAGGCCTGACGTCCTTGTTAGCACACACAACAGCCCAAGATCACCAGGCGATGTGAGACTCGTCTCGCTAGTCCTGTCATCTAGACCAAGACTCAGCCGAGACTCGTCGCACACTTCCGGCTGGTTATTGGCTCTGATACCAAATGTAACGACCCGACCCACTAGCAATAATAACTCGTTGGGCCCAAACCACAACCCAAAATGCTTAAGCTCAGTTATTATTACTAGTGTCCATGTCTCATATAAACCCAATCACAATTCCATCCACATCCGATGTGGGACTATTGGGGGCGTCACAGTAATTTTTATTGTTGACCCTTATGTGCCTATCCGATTTGATCGTTTATTATTTTAGGTTTCGTTCATCAGATCGTTAATTTGTATTTTATATTTATTTTTAATAACTCATAGAGAATCGTAAAATTTTTATTTTAGGTTCCGGTGATTGACTCTCTGTGCATTATCGACCGGATAGCTTCTTAGCTTAGAATACTTTTAAGGTAAGCGACTAGACAACCATTAGTTCTTTGTAATATAATATAGAAAAATATTTTGATTATAAGAAAATTTATATTTTGTAGATTTTTTTTTTTGAGAGAAGGTAGCATGCTACCGCTTCATTCATTTGGAGTATGAATTTGGCTACAAGAGTAGGCAGCGGGGCCTAAAAAAAAAAAAAAAAAAAAAAAAAAAAAAAAAAAAAAAGTCCTCCTATTTCTGGGTCCACCAGTTCATAAGTTCACGAGCGTCTTTGTAGAGGGTTCCCGTTGTTTTTTTGCGGCTCTCAAAGGTCCTCCTGTTGCGTTCGAGCCAAATCGTCCACCATACAGCGCCGATCCCTGCGAGCTCTCTGTCCCGCCTATAGCCACATCTCTGGCTTACCTCGTTCCATAACTCGGCAGCAGTCGTGGAGTAGTTGATAGGTGTACCATAGAGCATAGCAGCTGGGAGGATACTTCTGGTGACCTGACATCCCAGAAATAGGTGGTTGACCGTCTCTACTTCGTCCAGACATAGGACACAGTTGCCATCCCCAGTCCACCCCAATTTTAACATGTTATCTTTGGTGCGAACCTTGCCCCTCAGCACTAGCCAGAGGAAGATTTTTACCTTGAGGGGGGCTTTGATCTTCCAGAGTGCCCGGAATCTGAATTCCGAGATGCCACTATTCTGTAAGAATGAATAGAGAGATTTCACCGAGAAGATCTCGGACTGAGACCATCTCCAACGGATAACGTCCTTTGAAGAGGTGACGGCTCTATCCTCAATTAGCTCCCTGAGAAGGTTAATTGATGCAAGGTCGTTTGTGTTGCCAGGGGAGAGCCCCCGGAGAATGAAGTTCCACTTCCACTGGTTCAGTCCCCAACAATCCTTCACGCGACAACTCTTCACTCTGACTGCTTCGAAAATAGCCGGGAAGAGAGTTCGCAGGGACGCCTGAGCGGCCCAGATATCCGTCCAAAAACAGATGTCGTTCCCATCACCAAGTGAGAACGTCACCCCACATCTGAAGATGTCCTTGGTAGTGAGGACGTTGCGCCACCACTGTGAGTGTGGTCTGAAGTAGGTGCCCTCTCTCAGCGGCTTCCTCCGACCGTAGTAGATTCCATGTATAAGGCGTCCCCAAAGGAGAGTCTTGTCCGAGAAGAAACGCCACCACCATTTGGCGAGTAGCACTACGTTCATGTTTTCCATGTTCAGAACACCCAGTCCGCCCTCCGTAGTACTTCTGCAGACGGTCTTCCAATTAACGAGACAGTGTCCTCCGTTCACCGATGATAGCCCCTTCCAGAAGAAAGCTCTGCGCAGCGCCTCACAACGTCTGACGACCCACTTAGGGGCTCGAAACATTGATAGGTAGTAAATAGGGAGGTTCGTCAGAACCGCATTCACTAAGACTAACCTACCTCCATGAGATAGAAGTTTAGCTTTCCACCCCTCAATCCTGTTCTCGAACTTTCCAATGACCCGCCGCCAGTCCTCTTTTCGAAGTTGTTTGTTAGATAGAGGGAGTCCAAGATAAGTGATCGGGAACTCTCCCCGCTTACACCCCAGGGTGTTGGCGAGGCCCGTCCCCCTACCTATCTGCGTACCCAAGTAGAGGAGTTCCGTCTTCGTCCGGTTAACCTTCAGTCCGGAAGCCCATTCGAACAGATTCCAGATGAACTGCAGGTTTTCAATCTGGTTCCTCTTGGCACCGCAGAAGAAGAGTGTATCATCTGCATATTGAATGATGGAGATTTTGGAGGTCGTCGTTGGTCCCACTCCACTTAGAAGCCCGTTGTGTACAGCCCTCTCGGTCATTCTGGTTAACCCTTCCGCCACTAAGATGAACAGGTAGGGTGATAGGGGGTACCCCTGCCTAAGTCCCCTAGTCGTCTTAATCCATTTCGAGGGTACCCCGTTGACCAGAATTGCCACTTTAGCGTTGCAGATGCATTGCTTGATCCATCCACACCACCTGCTATTAGCTCCGATACCGGACAGCGCTAGCAGAACAAAGTCCCAGCGGATCAAGTCGAAAGCTTTTTCAAAGTCCACCTTAATCCCCACCACGTCTAGCCCAGCTTTTGAACTCCAGTTGACGAGCTCGGTGGCGGTTGCGAATGAATCCAGGATGAACCTACCTTTGAGGAAGGCCGACTAAGCAGGAGAGATAACATCCTTCAGCGCTCCTTCCAGTCTGTTGGCTAGGACCTTAGAGATGATTTTCTATACCGCGTTGATGAGGCTGATGGGTCTAAAATCGTTAGCCGAGTTGGCCCCCTCCTTCTTGGGTGCCAGACAGATGAAAGAGTAGTCCAGGGGGGAAGAGTTCAAAGAGCCGTTATAAAGGTCCTGGAAGATGATAAGTAGATCGGACTTGACTGTCTCCCAGAATTTTTGGAAAAATCCCAGATTGAAACCGTCCGGTCCCGGTGCTTTCTCAGAGCCCAATTGGAAGGTCGCTTTTCTGATCTCCTCTAAGGTGAAGGGGACCGTAAGGTCCTCAGGTCGGCTTAATTTGCTAGCTCCGAACAGGTCATCCCAATTTCCTGTCGAGTCCCGAGATCGGTTGCTATGGTCGAATCTCTTTTTAAAGAAATCGTAGAAATATTCCCTCTTGTTTTCTTCCCTTCGAATGGATTGTCCGTTGTCTACCATATCACCGAGTGTATTAAGTCTTTTCCTCCCATTGGCTATGGCGTGAAAGAATTTAGTGTTGCCATCTCCCTCCTTTAGCCAGTGAAGATTGGCTCGAGATTTCCAGAGGATCTCCTCGTCAATTATCACCCTTCTGAGTTGGGATTTGAGCTGGGCACGCTTCTCCAACAAATGTGGGGAGAGGTCGACTCCTTCCTCTAAGGTGTCGAGTTTCTGGATCTCACTTGCTAGAGCGTTTTTGGTGTTGGCGACGCTGTAGAAACATGAGGAGCACCATTCCTTGATACGTTTCCGACAGTGTCGCAGCTTTGCCACCATTGTGAGTATGCCAGAACCCTTGGGGGTGACCTCGTTCCACCAGACAGGGAGCTTGTTGCAGAAATCCTCTCGAATGAGCCAGACCATCTCGAATCTGAAGCGCGGAGGGGAAAGCTTGTGGCTGGTGGAGAGGATAATAGGCGAATGATCAGAGGTGATCCTCGGACCCGCGATTACTCGAGAGAGTGGGAAGTGCTGGTCCCAATCCGTAGAAATCAGAAAGCGATCAAGTTTAGCCAGGGAGGGGTTGGAGTGAAGGTTGGACCAGGTAAACTGCTGGTTGCCAAGCGGTAGATCCAGCATCTCCAACTCATTGATCAGGTCGGCGAACATGGACATAAGCCGACCGCTCCCGCTACTGCCTCTTCTTTCAAGGGGGTTCTTGGTGAGGTTGAAGTCCCCGCATAAGACCCACCTCCCCCCGCAATCGCCTTTGAGGTCAGCTAATTCCTGGCAGAACTCTGATTTCCCCTCCCAAGTGGGGGGGCCATACACGTTAGTGACGTAGAAGGAGTTGCCGCTACGAATGTGGGTCAACTGCACCGTTAGTGAGTGTTTCCTCAGGAGAGTCCCAGTGCAGTTGAAAACTTTGGAGCTCCAGCAAGTTATTAGACCACCCGAGGCACCGTTCGATTTTAAAAACATGCACTTGTCGAAATGGGAGCCTGCAAAGGACCTGAGGAAGGACCGCGATACCGAAGCCACCTTGGACTCTTGGAGGCAGAGCACCGAAGCCTTAAGTTTGGTAACGACCGACTTAACCAAGCATCGTTTATTCAGGTCATTTAGGCCCCGTACGTTCCAGCAAAAGATATGGAACAGATTTAACATGACAGATCGCTATCAGCAACATCCGGTTCCCTCGAGCGGTCCCAGAAGCGCAGAGGGGCAGCGTGAGTCGTCCCCTGGCCAAACGCGTTCCGCAGCGAAACAATCCAAGTGGTGCAAGACACCGAAATGCCATCACCCAAGAGGAGGGTGTGGCCAAAGAGCAGAACCATGTCTACAGCACCGCCAAGCTGCGGAGGACCAACAGAGAGAAGAGTACTAACAGCAAACACAACAGTGGGTCCAGTAACCACAAACCCTCGACAGCACGAAAACACATCCGTCGGTCGAACAAACGACCCAAAATGGCAGCTGGCCTGATAGTAGCCAACAACCGACCGACCCGAAGAGCAGAAAACGAACAATACCGACAACAGTATGACGAAACAAATGAGGGCCGACAGGGCCACAGGGCGAATCCCCATGACGAACGGTCCCCCGACTACCCCACCACAACAGACAGAATACATAGAAGAACAGGAACCCCCTACCCCCGAGCTCGAGCCTCCCCAACTTCTTACGGCCTCGCTTCTAGGAAGCTCCAGAACCGCCCGACTTCATCGTCAGAGAGGGAGATGCCACATTTGAGGGCCTTGCTCTTGGTTGCCTCCAGATGCGCCCGGTCCGTTCCAACATCGGCAGAAGCCTTACAAGACTTCAAATTGCAGGAGAACAGGTGTCCAACAGGTTCCGTACCCTCTCTAAGATTCGACTTACGACGGACCGCCTTAGCCAAGGTGTCACCCTTTGGAAGTCCAGCTAGCCGCGCGCTGGATCTGGGTGAGACGACCGCGGCAGGTTGCGCCAGGACCACCGCGAGCGAGGCGACGTCTCCGTGATCATCTGGGGGCTGCATAGCGGCGTCCTCGCCCCGATCCGCGGATTCCCGGCGGCTACCGAGACCCCCGGACTCCGCCACGCATTCGAGGTTATGAAGGCGCCACAGCGAACGACACTCGGCATCCTCCGTGGCCGACACTGGGTCGTTGTCTCCCCCGCTCGGTCCCGGCAGTAGACTCCCCAGGGCCAAAGTGGTCTCGAGCACGACCGAGGTAAGAATGGTACCACTCCCAACAGGTGGGGGAGCCCAGTCCACGAGTCTCCTAGAACACGGGGGTCCAACCAGGTCCAAACTCAAGGCCCACTTTCCGGCTGGGTCCACCACACGGAGGTTCGTTGGCATTCCCCCGGCCTGGCCCACCGCCCCGACCCTAAGAAGGGCCCTTGACCCAAACGCCGGAGCCCAAAAAGCCAAAGGCCCAGAAGCCCCCACGGACCCCAGAGGCCCTCCACACATGGCCCGCACGGGCTGCCTAAGTGATGCTCCACCGAAATCCAGCCCAAGGTCCACCTCCCAGGACCCCTTCTTGCACGACACCCAAGAAAAGGACGCTTCATCCTTCTTCAACAGTCGCACTGCCCCCACCGCAGGGGCCTTACACGGAAGTGACTCCCTCCCAGCGTTGTCCCACAAACCAAAGGGGTTCACCTGCAACCCCGAACATGCAATCGAGCCCGACATGCTCCGCCCCGCTCTTCCAGACGACGACGTCGAAAGGGGCTGTTGACTCACAGAGGACCCCTGTCCACCGCCAGGAGAAGACCCTGCCCCTCCCTCCCCATTTCTGAAAGATGCCTCGGGTGAGGAGCCGACCAACGGATTCCGCGGCACGAGGCAGAGGCTCCATTCCCCGGGAGAGGGCAGAACCACCATATCCCCGTCGTACGAGGTCCCCCGTGCCGGCGGTTTCACCGCCGCGGCCGTCTTCACCGACGCCACTCTTCTTCGGTCCCGGAGCTCGGAAGAGTTCCAGGAACTGCTGCGATCCGACGCTCCCCCCGCCCCCAGAACGCTCGCATCCGCCGCACCTTCCGCAATGTCCACCCATCTTGCCAGCTGCCGACCGTTCGGATCCGTCTGGTCGCCACCTTCATTAGGGTCTCCTCCGGCGAAGGGGATACCCCTATCGTCACCCCCGAACGGGGCGGTGCTGACCAGGACAATCCTCACGCTAACTATGATGTCGCCCATCGTAAGGAAAAGGTTCTCTGGTATGTCTGCCGGTTCGTCAACGGCGATTTGGCACTTAAAGAAATTGAAATCCAGCAGCGACCGACTGCCCTCGTCGGCCCGCAGGTACCTCCCGAACCCCCCGACAATCGCCGAAACCTTACTCTCACACCAACATTCGTAGGGTAGATTGATCAGTTTGATCCACACTTTATAGGTAAGCCGGGCTCTGACAGCGTCCCGAAAGGGATTCCACGCAAAGCACCGAAGGCGACAGTGCTCTAGCCGGAATCCTTCTCTGCGGATCAGGGCCTCCGGTTGTACCCATTGGGGCAAGAAGATCAGGAAGTCGCGCTCACGATACTTTGTGACCAGAAAATCATTGGAGAAGCCCCCGAAGCGCCCCGCCAAGTCATTAGCGATTGATCCCTGCGGGTAGTGCCCAAGGTTCGCGTGCCCCATGGGGGTGGCCAGCACAGCCCTTCGCCCTTGGAGCTGGCGGGTGTAAAACCCTTCCGTGAGCGGCACGAAGACTTTTGCCGAGTGGGGTCGGAATCTTCCCGAGCCCTGCATTCTTCTGTTCGCCGGCGGTTTGCAGTCGCGAGCCCGGTGGCCGAGTCGAAGGCACTTGAGGCACCTCACCGGATCTCTACACTCTCTCGCCCAATGGTCAGACGCCAGGCACCTGAAGCAGAGATTACGGCGGGGCCCCTTACCTGAGGAGCCACCAGGTAACTTCCAGATGGGGGGGTGGGGGATATGGGTGGGGCGAGGAGGGGGTGGGTGAGGGGTCGGCTTCAGGAGGGCCTTTAAATAGGAATTCCCAAGCTTGGGGTCACCAGGGGAGGGACCTCCAGTAGCCCGCTGGTCCATCGCATCTCTCTCAGCCAGCGACGGTGAAGAGTCCCCTCCGTCCTTCGCATCTCCACCCTCGCCCAGAAAGGGAGCGAACCTGCTACAGTGGACCAGGGGTCTACCAGCTTGATCAGCCCCGGTAACCCCCTTCTTACGTGAAATACCTAGATCTTTTTTGTCGCTGGATTCCTTCCCCCCCTCTTCTCGGTTAGATTCCCTCGGTGGGTCGGGATGAAACGCGATACCCACCGGGTTCAACTTCTGCTTCAGCTTTACAAGGTGGGAATATGCTTTTGTCTTCTTCTTCTTCCCAGAGCAGCATCCAACTAGCTCCTTCCTTTCTCTTGGTTTCCATGTGCAGGCAGCTAGAGGCCTACCCTTCGTCTCAGGAACACACCTCTTGGTTCCCTTCGCTTCCCAGAGGTTCGAGTCCAGCTTTCCCCTGACGATACTCCTCAGCCAGCCCATCTTTTTGTAGATTTTAAAACTAAGGATTAAGTATATTATTACACATTCTAAAAATTGAGTTTTAAATTCGATGGCTAGTTTCTTTTAGTAAAATAAAATATTTCTAAAATTAATAACTTGTTTTATAAATTAGTAAATGGATAAGTATTTTAAATTTATAATGTCTCTTAGTATTTTACTATGCTAATGTTGGTCATATCGACATGTACTCTGTTATAGAAGTTAGCTTCTTCTTTGTATTGCGCTTCTGGGTGCCTGCGCTTTTGAGCGCCTCTGTTCAGTATATGCGCCTTTGAGCGCCTGCACTTTCGAGTAGCTCTATTTTGTTTTGCGCTTATGGGTGCCTCTGGATCTCGCAAACGGATCATTTTATATAATTACTTATCGGAGACTTATTTATTTTTAATTTTGTTTGATTGCTGAAAGAAAATTACTTTGTTATTTAATAATCTCTATTTTTCGAACTTTTGCAAAGAATAGACCAGTTGTTTAAATTAATTTATTTCAGAACTTTTGTTATTTATTTCGTTGTATGTTTAATCCGACTAATTCGGTGTATGGTTGCTTACCCACATACCGAGACTATTTTATCGGACAAGAACGAGTCCGAGTGAATGCTAGACGTAGTCGTCGTCGAGGAATTCTTTTTATTTTGTTCATATTTAGTGTAGTTAAATGTGTTTAATTAGACTTCTTATCTAGTATTTAATTTATTTTCTTATGCTTCATTATTAATTATGGAATCAGTTAAAATCAAATGTCTCTTTAGTATTTTCGTTGAAGATTTTAGTTTTTCAATCGTAATAATTAGTTTGATTCTGATCTTAATTTTATCATTGTCTAATAAATCTAGTTTTTTGAATTTCGATAATATTCTTTGTGATCATCGTTATATGTGTTTTCTGTTTGATTTTGTAGCCTTGCGTATTTGCTTATCTAGCAAGTATGCGGCGTCTGTTACGCTTCGAGTTCGGAACGTGACATAGGGTGAGGGTGGAAGTGAGGCCGTAAGCTCGAAAAGGAGAAGAGGAGGAAAACAAATCTCAAACAAAAAAAAAAAAAAAAAAAAAGAGCGAGAGAAAAAAATAATAATAATAATAAAAATATTTTGATCAGTTTCTTAAAAATTCGAACCAAAACTATAAAAGTAAAAATGGCTCACATTTGTCAAAATGTAAAATTGTCGATTTTTTTATGCAAATGGATGTTTATTATGTCACGTGAAGTATTAAAATTTAATTAAGAGTAAAACAAAATTTTTATTTTAATTTTTTTTTTTTTTTGGTACTAGGGTATGATATAAATTTTTTTGAATAAAATACCTATTAAAAAACTTATCTTTGATTATCTAAGGTGGTTTGACAATCCTCATGTTGGCTTAAAGAGATCAGTATCATGTCCTCTGGCAAAACATTAGATTGAACAGAGTCATATTCGAAGTAGCGTGAGACTGATTGGGCCGAGTCAAAATTAGAACTCGTGTGAGTTGTTTTTGATGAAACAGGGTTAAACCCTATTTTAGAGTAGTACAGACCTAAGTCCCCCACAATGAAGCTCAATTGGCAGTAAAACTGAAAAAAAAAGAGGGGTGGCCCTCCCCCCCGGAATTAACCCCTTTTCAACCCAATGAATAGCAGCCAGAACAGCCCTATTGATCTAACCCAACAACCGAAAGACAAGAGTTCCACAATTACAGCCGAAGTATAAAACCAAAATAGAAAACGACTTTGCATGACGGACACGAAGACTGCAAATCCTCCCTCCCTCGAGTGGATAAGTCCAGTGCCCATTGTTCTTGATCAAACGAGAAGGAGCCCTTCAGAAACTGGGTGTTGGATGGAGCGAACACGATCGCCGACGTCACTCCCATATCCCCCCTGTCTGATCGCAGTCCTAAAGCGGTTTTAGCGCTCCCCAAGCGTCCTTCTCCACAGCTTGAGGGTGCTGTTGATGCTCAAGCCACATGCCCCCGTGGTAGAGGTCCTGTTATCGAAAATCCTACGATTCCTCTCCATCCATAGCTCCCATACCGTCGCTGCTACGCACGCATCGAGGTGCGCCTTTTGACTTCGACCGACCGTTCGCCTAATTCTATTCCACCTGGTCGCTAAGTCTCCTGGATCTTGTAGTAGAAGCATCAACCAAAGTTGATTACCCTGAAAGGACCCAATCCAGACCTCAATTGCAAAATTGCACTGGAACATAAGGTGCTCCAAAGATTCCTCGTTGTTGTTGCAGCAGGGACAGATAGAAGGTCCGTGCCACCCTCGTTTGATCAGCCGGTCAGCAGTTAGCAGTCTGTTCCTTTCCGTCAACCATAGAAAGATCTTGATGCTAAGCGGCACCTTTAGTCTCCACAGTTGCTTAACTCTGCGGTCGTCAACTCCATCGAAGGTTAGGAATCTGTACGCGCTCTGGGCGCTGAATTTTCCATTGCCGCTCCAGCGCCAGACCCAATTGTCCGCTCCTGAGGACAGGGAAATGTTCCTGATTTCGCCGGATAATTGAGTCGCTTCGCTTCTTCCCTCGCGCTCCTGCTCAGTTAAGATGTCAAAGCCCAAGTTGCTTCCTCCTCCGAAGCGCGTCAGCCAACGTTTCACCGAGATGTGGCGAAGTGAAGATAACTTGAACAGAGTCGGGAATCTGTTGCGCAACACCTTGTCCCCCAGCCATCTCACATGCCAAAATGGAGCTGTTGCTCCGTCCCCGAGCGAGCACGAAATGGAGTTGTGGAAGGGAACCGAGGTGGTGAGAACGCCTTTCCACATCGGTGCGCACCCCGCGGGGATAGCTCCACCCGCGCAGGCAAATGGCGCCTGTAGTGTTTCGAGAGAATCAAACGGACCCAAGGCCGATCGTTGGCCTTATAGAATAGCCAAAGGCTCTTCATTAATAGTGCCGAGTTGGAGGCAGCAAGATTCCGGATTCCGGGACCGCCTACCGCCTTGTGACGACAAACCCGATCCCAGTTGACCGCGCAATGGAAGCCGCTAGTGGCTCTCTTTCCTTTCCAAAAGAAGCCCCGCCGGATCCTGTCGATAGCTCTCAGCGCCCAAAGCGGGATCTTGAAAGCTGAACAGAAGAAGGTTGGTATGCTAGAGAGCACCGAGTTGGTTAGAACCAAACGTCCTCCTCTAGAAAGAAGTCGGCCCTTCCAACCCGCCAGTTGATTGCCGATCTTCTCTATGAGCGGGACGAAGTCGTTCTTGCGCAGCGGCTTAGGGGAGAGGGGGAGACCCAGGTAAGTGACCGGGAATCCCTCGATGGAGCAACCGAAGAACACTGCTAAAGCATCGGCCTGTGAGGGCTCAAGATGAACCGGGATAATGCGGCTCTTTGAATAATTGATGCGGAGTCCCGACGCCGCCGTAAAGGCGTCGAGCACGATCTTGATCACCTCCTCCGCATTCGAACTGCCATCGAAGATAAGGAGGAGGTCGTCGGCAAATTGTAACGTATGAATGGCGACGTCACCGACCCCCACCGGAACCAAAACCGAATTGATGACCGCCTCCTGAAGCATCCTGTATAAAACATCAATGCAAAGGATAAAGAGTAATGGGGAGAGGGGATCCCCCTGCTTGATCCCTCGCTTACATTGAAAGTAGGCACCCGGGGTTCCGTTGAGCAGTATTGCACATGATGAGGAGCCCAGAATCTCACTAATCCATCCAATCCACCTGTCCCCGAAGCCCCTCGCCTTCATCAGATCGATCAAGAAAGTCCAGTTGATGTGGTCGAAGGCTCGCTCGAAGTCGATCTTGAATAACACCGCTTGTTGGTGGGTGGAAAAGAGGTGATGAGTAAGGATGTGTGCTGTGAAAAAATTGTCGAGGAGCGACCGCCCCTTAATAAAAGCCGTTTGGAAGGGGTTGATTAGTGCTTCCAAAAAGCGTTGTAATCTAGTGGCCAACACCTTCGATATAATTTTGGTTAATCCGTTAACCAAGCAAATCGGTCTGAATTCCCGCACATCCGTAGCCCCCGCTTTTTTCGGAATAAGGCAGATCCATCCTTTGTTGATATCCTTCATGTCCAAGAATCCGTCGTGCAGCTTGTGGAAAGCCCTCACCAAATCATTCTTAAGAACGCCCCAATAGCGCTGATAAAACAAGAGTGGAAGGCCGTCGGGGCCCGGCGCCTTATCGGGCGCGCAGGAGAAAACTGCGCTCCTGATTTCCGAGACAGAAAAAGGTTCATGAAGAGAAAGTAGGTCAATGTTGTCGGAAGCAAAGAGGAATGATAGGTTGATCACTGGAGAGTAACCAGACTCAGTGCCAAGTTGCCTCAAGAAGAAATCGAACAAAACTTTAGCCATGTCCATATGTCCCGTGCTTGAGACTGGCCCATCTGTCAGACGAGGGATAAAGTTCTTGTTCCTTCGGTTGTTGGCACAAAGGTGAAAGAATTTAGTATTCGCATCCCCCGCCTTCAACCACTGAATCCTCGATCTTTGCTTCCACTTGATCTCTTCCTGCAGACTTAGTTCCTCGTACCTCTCCTTCAGTCTAGCTCTCAAAAGCCACTCTGTCGACAAAAGCTCTCTGATCTCTTGTGCCCTGTCAATCCAATTGATCCACAATAAGCACGTGTCAGCTTGGCTCCTGGACTTAGATTGTAGGCCTGCGCTCCAATCCTTAATTGCCAAGGTCACTCGTCTGATTTTGGAAGCGAAACTATCCTCTTGAGACTCGCTCGCTGTGCCAACGGACCAGGAATTGGCAATGACATCATCAAACTTCGGGTGTCTCAGCCAGTACGACTCGAACCTGAAAATGTGCAGCGCAGGAATAAACGAAAAGGCGGAGAGCACAAGTGGCGAGTGATCGGACCTCGGCCGTGGAAGGGCACGAAGTGTCGATCTGGGAAAGCAGGTCTGCCAATCTGGAGAGATGAGCGCCCGGTCCAGCCTTTCCAGGGTAGGGGTGCGCCGCCCGTTCGACCAAGTGAAGGATTGGTTGATGATGGGCAGGTCTAAAAGACCGAGGCTATTGATGACCTCCCTGAAGGCCAGCATGTCGTCGATGTGTGAGGGGGGACCATTTCTATCGTTGAGTGATAAAAGGATATTAAAGTCTCCCAAAAGAGCCCACACGCCCTCAACTCTCGAGCCTAAAGCGCGCAGTTCGCGTAAGAAGGCCTTTTTTAAAGAGGAACTCGTGGGACCGTAAATATTCGAGATCGTGAACGTCGCCCCATCTATCCTCCTTCTCAGCACCGTAGTAAGAGAGAACCGCCCAACCCAGTCATTGGTGCACTCGAAGAGAACGGGGTTCCAAGCTGTGAGAAGGCCACCCCTGGTGCCCTCCGCATTAAGAGTGCGGAACTCCCGGAGGTGGTAGCCGCAGAATGAGAGAAATTTGGAGTTGGTAGTGGCCGCCAGCTTTGTTTCCTGGAAGCAAACCACGCCGCACTTGCAAACTCTAATGAAAGCCCTCACTATAGTGCATTTGTCTCTCCCGTTGAGACCCCTCACGTTCCAAGATAGAAATCTAAACATTCTATTGCGAGCCATAAAAGGAACAAAATCGCTCAGGGCGCCTAACCTCAGTTGAAGCACCATCAATCGACCACTGTAGGGTCCTCGCGTCTGCTCGGCACCAGGAAGGACGGTGCGGAAGGGGCGCTCCCATCTCCCCCCTCCACTAAGATCCCACATCGCTCCTTGATGGTCCGAATCTCGCCCGGCGAGAGGGGGGTCCCAAGGTCCCTGTTGGCCAGAGGCTCCCTGTCGGCCCTTGGCAGAGTACTCCGGGCTGTCGGAGGCAAGATCTCCGCCCTTGCGGAATCCACAGCTTCCGCGCCGCTCGGGGGTGCTTCCAGAGCGAGGACAGGCGGGGAGGAAGCGCTGTTTGACGAACTCCCCAACGACAATTTCCTTCTTGCCAGCACCTGTGCCCGAACAAGAGAAGAGATCTGGCATCCCTTGAGTTTCACCGCTAATCTCGAGCTCCTTCTAATTGGGGAGGGCTGCCCGGATCCAGATTGGGTGGAGGCCTCGAGTGGTGGAAGGTCTGGACACAACTCCTCCGCAACAGGCCGTCTAAACTTGGAACCCAGCCCAGAAGCTGAAGGGGGCCCACCGACCAGACCCGGGCCGGGGCCCGGTTCGGTTGCACCAACAAGGGGTCGGCCCTTCGCGGCCCTGCCCGGGGCGTAGAGGCCCGCTTCGGTCATCACGCTGTCTACCAGATCCGCAATCTCCCTTGTCGGAACCTCGGGTTCAAGCGTGGAAGTTGACTTCACCAAAGCAGGCACCGCGTTCGCCAAGGCAACCCCCTCCAGACTTGCAGGGCAACCTAAGATGGAAAGGCTCCTCTGAACAGCAGGGGAGCACGCAAGTGGTAAGCTGCTCTGGTCCGCCACCTCTGTACCCAGGCCTGTCGCACCGGAACGGGAATGGGCGGCCAGAGTAGGCAGAGAAGGGGCCGGAGCCTCGAGTGTTGCAATCTCGACGCCCGAGGTGCGCCCACCCGCCCTGGCGCCGCCGCCCCCCTTCGGTCCCCGACGGCCCCTCTCCGCCAAAAGACCACCTGCCGACGTCGACGAATCCGCGTTGCACCGAGTCGGTACAGACGAGAAGCCCGTGGTTTTGACAAACTCGTCCTGGGCCTCCAACGTGTTGAGACCCAGGTGCAGATCGAGCTCCTCTCCCAACAAAATGGGGTCGGCCTCAACCGCCCCTTCAACCTCAATCGGGATGTGGAACCGGCGATCTTCCACCATAAGCACTAGGGTCTCCGGGATTAGGGCGGCGTCCTGGCATCGTACGCAAGCCCTGAAGTGCGAAACATTGTCCACTCCGGAGCTGGCTACGTCGATATCCCATAGTTCGCCGAACCCACTGACCGCTGCCCTCACCGCCTCTTCGCTCCAACAAAACAATGGCCAATTGACGAGACGAATCCAGGCTTTGTGTCGGAGGTGTCCCCGCTCCATTTCCCCCTTTTCCACCCAATTGTAGAACGAGAAGGAGTGGTCGCCCAAGCGAATCGGGCTGCGACCGATGGCCGATTCTCTGGTCACCCAGTTCGGGAAGACGATGGCCAGAGAATCCTCGCGGTAGGTCGCCACCTTGAATTCGCTCTCGGCTCCCCCGAAAAAGCCCGCAAGCTTGGCGGGGAGTGTCTCCATCAGATTCCTCTTCTCGAGGCCAGCGGTGTCCATCCTCGCCACACAGCACGCCAGCGGAGCGCGACCAGGCAGCGAAGGGGAAAGAGATGGTAGGAAAGAAGCCACGGAAGCAGGGCGTCCAGTCTTGCTCGCTGCAATGCCGAGGGCTCTGTCGGAGTCAACATGGGCTCTAGCCGGCATGGCCTCCCTGGGTTCAGCACGCCGGAAGTAACCGCAACTCGCAGCCTGATGGCCAGTCCTCATGCAATGAAGGCAACGTCTCGGGTCCCTACACTGAGTCGCGCGGTGTCCTCTCGCGAAGCACCGGAAGCATCTCCCGCGCAACGAAGGGTTACGCAGAGAGTGAGGAGGCCGGGCGGGCAGTGCAGCATTAGAAAGGAAGTCCGAGGACTGATGGTTGGTGCTCATGGGAGGGGTGTTGGCTGCGGCGAAAGAGGGGGGGGGGCTATGGCCGCCTCCTTGAAGGAGACATGAGGTCTAACCCTCCCGTTCCTCGGTTGGTGAGGGTTCCAACCGGAGCCGTGAGAGGAGTCACCCGGCGGATGGAGGTTGGGTAGCCTGGAGCAGTTGCATGGCCTGAGGCGGGCCAAACAAGTGCAGGGGAGACGGGACATTCTCTCTCTCTCCCTTGCGTTTCCAAATAACTTTTTTCACACTCGTGTGAGTTGTGTCTTTACGTTTTAAGTAAATTAGTTGCACATTTCTAATGACTCAAATTTTTAAAATTAATTATTAAAATTAATGATCCGACAAATAATATCAAAGCGGCTAGAGATCAAGAATTCAATTCAATTTGATTTCCATATATATATATGTTGTGAATTTGTACGGACAACACTTTTAAGTTGGATGCCTATTTCGATCGAGCCAACGAAGCCTAGTTCAATTTCAATTGAATTACCAAATCAAATCCACCCATTAATTTGATTGTATGAATTGAATAAGCCAAACTTTACATGCAACCAAATACTCCTTGAATAGAAAAAACAAAATGAATTAGATGATTCTTTTTTTTTTTTTGTCTCCTCTTATGATATATTAACATGGTATTACACTAATTATAATCTCTAGAGAGATAGGCAAATGCTTAGGACGAATTTATTAGAAATTGATTGAGTGTTATCACTATAACAAAACTGTATTATAGCGATATTTTTAATTATTTTTAAAATCTGAAAAAAAATGTCGCTAATAAAAATACCGATACTTATAATTAGTGTCGCTATATGTGCAGTCGCTAGGATGTATAGCGACACATTATTTTAATGTGTCTTAAAAATGTGTCCCTATAATCTAATTTTAGATATAATAAAATATAGATAGCATACTTGTACAAAAATGTCACAAAGATGTGTCCATATAACATAATTTTATTATAGTAAATTACTTTTGTAAATAAATACATGCTGGTGACATAGATGAGCATTTTTTTTTACGACAGAAAACATTTTTATGGATAAAACTGATCACAATTATTATATCTAATTTCTAAAAATTAAATGTTGGAAATTAATTTTATAATGTAGGATTGTATTTTGAAATAAAAAAACATCATTCTATATTGCTTCCATATGTTCTTTAATATCATTGTTTGATCAGTTGACTTATATTTTAAAAGTTTAGATAGCTATATCTGCAAACATGTAAAAAATTTAGAGAGTATTAATGGATTTACCACTTTTTTCTTTTGAAGAAAAAGGAGGCACATAAGGCAGGTCCTTTTATGCAAGTGCAATTGTTTTATATAAGATAATAAAATTGGAAAATGTAATAGTTTTTGAGAGAGAGAGAGAGAGAGAGAGAGAGAGAGAGAGAGAGAGAGAGAGGTGGAAATAAGACATTAATAGGCCCACTAATGTCTAATTGCTACCAATTTCATGCATGCCTCTCACATTCCAGCATTTCTCTATCTTCCCATCTCTATCCATCCAAGAATTCAAACTCAAATCTATGGATGTCAGTTCACAAGTAATTCAAAAAAACAACCAAAGCCACAAATTAGAATTTTGGCCTACTTGGCAAAATGAGGAGCATCAACTTCTAAGTACTTATATAACATGCATTAAATAAAACAAAAAAAAAAAATTTATTCTCAGCGATCACACCTACCGTAGTTGGCTAAAATTTTCTAGATAGTTGGTACTCAAGATCTCAAGTTCGAAACTTAGACACTTTCTAAAATCTTCTTGATGGTTGGTACTCACACTCAGCGATCACACATGCAATATCAAATGAACGATTTTGAAACAATATTTATAAAATTTGTTATTGAATTTGAACTAACAAATAAAAGTTTGAAATTTAGTTACTTCCTAAAATCTTTTTGATGGTTGGTACTCACACTCAGCGATCACACATGCAATATCAAATGAACGATTTTGAAACAATATTTATAAAATTTGATATTGAATTTGAACTAACAAATAAAAGTTTGAAATTTAGTTACTTCCTAAAATCTTTTTGATGGTTGGTACTCACACTCAGCGATCACACATGCAATATCAAATAAACGATTTTGAAACAATATTTATAAAATTTGATATTGAATTTGAACTAACAAATAAAAGTTTGAAATTTAGTTACTTCCTAAAATTTTTTTGATGGTTGGTACTCACACTCAGCGATCACACATGCAATGTCAAATGAACGACTTTCAAATAATATTTATAAAATTCGAAATCGAATTTGAACTAACAAATAAAATCTGAAACCATATCTGAATTTGAATGATAATAAAGGTATAAACCTTCACCGAACCCAGTAAATAAATCAAAACTTGAATTCGAAAGTAGAAAACAAAACCCGACTAACTAATACACTATATATATTAAATTAAACCATTAAAATATACTAATTACTATTGAATTAAACATCTAAAGTTTTTCTATCTTTTATTTGGTTTAAAATTTATTGCTCAGGTTCGTTCCCATACGAACAAAATCATAATAGAAAATAAATTTTTTGTTTGCATTTTGATTTTACATTACAACAAAATTATACTATAGCGATATTTTTAAATATTTCTAAATTTTTTAAAAAATATCGCTGGCAAAAATACCGACACTTATGGTTAGTGTTGCTATATGTGTCGTCGCTAGGGTGTATAGCGACATATTTTTGTAATGTGTTCTAAAAATGTGTCCCTATAGTATAATTTTGGATATAGATGGAATATAAATAGGACATTTATACAAAAGTGTCACAAGCATGTGTCCCTATAACCTAATTTTGTTGTAGTGTTATTCCTATAATTCAATTTAAACCATCTTAATCAACTTGGGGTTAGGATAAAATGTGGGAAAACCACATCCATTTACATCCCAATCCCAGTAGTAGAAAAAAAGAGAGAAAATGTATGCTATGATGAGTTTTTCTCAAAAATAATCTGGTTCTTAAATTTTCTTAATTTTTTATAGTCACATCTATATCTCATTTTGTCTTATAAAAGACTATTCTAATCTACACTTTATTGTTTAATTCAACATTTGGAATAAAATTTCAGTAGAAAGCTATCCAACAACATCTCGTTGGAGCCCCCCAATCTACTGCCACCTATTAGTTTTACTTGCATAAGTTTGTTGGGTGTATTTTAAAACAAAAATCAATACAAAATTTTAAACCCTAGAGAGCTAAAATTGGCACATGATATGTGACGCCCTACTTCCCAGGGAGTCACCCATTCTGGAACTACTCTAGCTCTAGCACACTTAACTCTCATAACCTCTTGGATTTTGCTACCATCCAAAATACTATAGTCGGGTTTAAGAAATTTAGTCCTATTATATCATTTATATATAGGACTAATTCAAATTTCGAGGATGTCACATTCTTCCCCCCTTTAAGCCCTGACATCCACGTCAGGCTTAAGCACACTCACAAACACCAGGCGATGTAAGACTCGTCTTGCTAGTCTTAGCCGATCTTGTAAGGGGCTGCACTCTAATCACAACGGTCATTAGCCGGGGAGCCTCGCTCTACCCGCTATATAACCCTGGCTCAGCCGAGACTCATCTCACATTTCCGGCTGGTGAATGGCTCCGATACCAACTGTGACGCCCCACTTCCCAGGGGGTCACCCATCCTAGAACTACTCTAGCTCTAGCACGCTTAACTTACGCTTAACTTTCATAACCTCTTGGATCTTGCTATCATCTAAAATGCTATAGCCGGATTAAGAAATTTAGTCATATTATATCATTTATATATAGAACTAATCCAAATTCCGGAGGTGTCACATGATAGTCGATAAGGAGCTCTCCATTGAAGTTTTTTTTTTTTTTTTTTTAGGTTTGTAATATTTTAAAAATATTGTATACTTTATATTTGGAATGACAAGCTTATTAAGAACTAGTATATATTTTCATTAGTGAAATAATAATAATTTTAATTAAGTATGAAAATAAAATACCTCCTAATTTATGAAAATCTAGTATTACTATCACCCAGGAGTCTACAATAATTTTATTATTTCACTAATACATTTTATGACTACGCAACTAGAATTATATGGTAATAATCTGAGTATTTTCAATAAAAGATATTATGGATGATTACCTAAAAATGCCAAACTGTGAACCAAATGAGTTCCTAACCAAATTACCAAAAAAATCTAGCTGATAGAAAAAAGCTCTTAAATAGCCTTAAGAAAAATAAAATTTATAAGGCAAATGATATGATTTAACTTTAAAAAATAACACAATGAAAGGATTAACATGATCATTTTTAATGAACAAGGCCAAGTACATGGCATGCTGTGTATAATACAAGTTTTTTTTTTTGGGGATGGCAAAATCAAGAAGCATAAATGGAAAATACTAATGGTATATTTCAAAAGAAATGGATTTTAGTGATCATTTCGAAGTGACTTATAAAAAAATTTCTGAATAAATGGAATATATATATCGTACACTCCAAATATAATATATGGGTAGCATTGCTCAGTACATAGGGATAGTTACCTACACACTTCTTAAAAATAACCGATTTTAATATTTTTTACTCCTAAAAAATTTACATAATTAAATCTACTTCTCTAAAGTTTTTCATTTAATTTTATATGCCCTTCCGTTAGTTGATCGTATATTAATCCCGAGTTAACTTCATTCTCAACTTTACCCGGCGTTAAAACGAGAGATAGATTTAAAACAAATTGTAACTTTAAAATGATAAATTTCATCAATCAAATGTTTTTGAGGTGTATATTTAAAAAGACAAATGAGTTTGTTTATAGAATTAATGGCTATTTTAGCAGCAAATAAACTAGTAGAAGTTAGCTCTAAGGGAATAAGAAAGAAATTGAAACATTAGGGAGATAGATTTTATCACTTTACATCAAAAAAAATAAAAATAAATTAGAAACTAAGTCAAAAGTTGTACTAGCGTGTATTTTGGTTCAAAAAATTTAAAAAAAAAGAGAAACACACTGCCTTGAATAATATTCTACACTTTTTTAAATATTGCTCCTCTTTCCAAACTATAGAAAGTGATTGGTTTGAATGTTTTGTACGTAGGCATTGACTTCCTTAGAATATTTGGTTGATTCTCAGTTAGAAATTTTCCTTAAAATGACTCGAAACCCCAAGTTGCAATAAAAGAAGGGAAATGATACTTGTACACCCAAAACAGGGTGTATATCACACACCCCACCCATCCAATGGGTGGGGTGTGATGATGGGTCAATCGATGTGACCCGTAAAAAATATCGCCACCATTAAAATGATGAAGGTGTATGATATACACCCCTTCGGGGTGTACATGTAGCATTGCTCATAAAAGAATAGATGGTTTACAGAAGATCCAACAATGCTTTAATTAATTAGATCACTAGCATGTGGAGATTGTTGAGCCCAATAAGTATGTGAAGTGACTTATTCTACACATCATTACTCTCTACTTCTACCGAAACTTATCCTAACGAATTTATTATGGCAAAAAGTAGAGTTGAATTTAATGTGATGCCCTATTTGTCAGGAGGTCAATCATTCTAAAATTACTTTAATTTCAACATGCTTAATTTTTTATCAGATGATGTGAGACTTATCTCGCTAATCTTAGTTGACCTTATAGGGAGTCGTGCTCTATCCACAACGCTCGTCAGCTAGGAAATCGTGTTCTGCCCGCTGTATGACATTGGCTCATCAAAAACCTATTTCACACTTTCGGTTGGTGATTGGTACTGATACCAATTGCGACATCCCGCTTTCCATAAGATTATTCATTCTAGAATTATTCTCGCTCTAAGACACTTAACTTTCTTAACTTTTTGGCCCTAACTACTGCCCTACATACTATAACCGGATTAAAAAATTTATCTCTATCATATCTTATAAATAGTACTGTTTTAAATTATTGGATATCACATTTAAAGTGGAAGATGAAAAATAAATTTCACACTAGGTTTAAGTCCATGGAGGTCACTTCCTATACTAGTAGGATCAATATCAATAATTTTCTATGTGGATGCATAAACATTATTTTTAACATTTTTTTTTTTTTGTTTGCTAGAAAGGGTTGATTCACGTACGAACAAAATTAGTCATCGGAATCTAAAGTGATTCCATACCTCGGAGGAGAAAGAAAAATTTTTACACAAATACTGCACAACGGGCAACACTGGTTGATGTTAATAGTACCAGACGATATCATAACTGCAATGGAACGACTAGTGACAATATAAGAGAGAATTGTAGATCGATGTCTTTTTCAATAGAAAAATCTATGTTCGTATGATAATTTTTTCTTTCATTGATCAATAAAAGAGTTATCAATATATATTCGTGTGGCATTCCTGGGATTTAGATGAGTCATATATATAAGATATAATAGGATAAAACCTCTTAATCTGGCTATACTATTTTGGGCGGTGGCTAGGCACAAGAGTTTAAGAGGGTTAAGCCTGTTAGAACTAGAGTAGTCGTAGGATGGGTGACCCTTTGGTATGCCATTTCATGAAATTCTTCAAAATTTAGTTCAACCATAAATGTTCATAACATTACAATTTAAGATTTATATTATTATTTTGTTTCCTATATAAAAACATATGCACAAAATAATAGCTAGGAGGAGCATCGGGATCTTTATCACTTTCTCCTACAGACTTAGCAAATGCATCATCTTCATCTGCGAGCACATATTTTTGAAACTTTGTTTCATGTTCCCCAACAAATACCGATGGTTCTGCATCAATCGAATCAGCGTATGTTCCCCAGCAAATACCGATGGATATGTATCCATCAAATTAGTGTTGGGCTGATTCAATAAGTCGTAACACTTATCACTGTGTTTCTTTACTTCATTCCAATCAGCAAGAATTTATTTTTTTTCATCCATCAAAGAATTGTTGAACCTC
This sequence comes from Tillandsia leiboldiana, assembly GCA_029204045.2. NCBI lineage: Eukaryota > Viridiplantae > Streptophyta > Magnoliopsida > Poales > Bromeliaceae > Tillandsia > Tillandsia leiboldiana. The sequence goes on from CM055060.1 coordinate 3,932,553, forward strand.
TTAAGAACAACATGCCCCATCTTAAGCATCCCACATTCACTTCGAAAATCTTCATTTTTTTTGAGAAACACGTTCATATAAACTTTTGTAGTATTATTTTCCTTCATAATTAGTAGAAGTGAATGTTCTATATAAAACAACTATTTCTGGATATTTCTACATCTACGTACGAACAAAATTGGTCACCAAGACCTTAAGTGAGGAGGAAGGAAAATTTTCACTCAGATATTACGCAACAGGCAATGATAGTGGATGTCGACAATAATAGACGATGCCATAATTGCAATGGAATGGCTAGTGACAAAATAAAAGGAAGAATTGTAGGTCAATACATATCTTAATAGAAAATTCCTTGTTTGTATGATAATATGTTTTTTTTTTTCATTGATAAATAGAAAATTCATCAGTATATATTTGTGTATGCCATTTCATGTAGTTATTCTGAATTTGGTTCAACAATAAATGTTCATAACATTTCATTTTAAGATTTCTATTGTTCTTTGGTTTGCAATAGAAAAACATATACACACAATAAGTATTTCAAACTAACTAACTAACTAACTAACTAACTAACTATATATATATATATATATATATATATATATATATATATATATATATATATCCAGCTACTATACTCTTATGAGTAAAATTTTTTTGTACTGATAAGTTTTCATCCCTTGGATGAAGGAATGTGCGGTAAGGATTATAGTAGTCCCTAATATTTATACTATTTTTTTAACAATCTAGTAAACCCTATGGGGACCACTATCATCCTAACCGCACATTCTTTCATCCAAGGGTGAAAAAGTTATGAGTTAATGGAAACAACATGAAACAATACTTTGTTAACAATAGGGTCACAAAACCTAGGCGACAAATGAATCAGAACCAATAATAAACCAAATATATTTTTTCGTTAGTAAGGGGGAGCAATAGATAGGACTGAAGCAGCAAAGGGAGCAATGTCGAGGGGGGAGGGGGGGGGGAAGCAGTAAACACGATCGAAGCAGCGGGAAGAAGCATGGATTGAAGCGGCAAGGAGAAGCAATAGACGGGATCGAGGCAATAGTGCAATCAGAGTTTACGAACTAATCAACATTAACAATATTCAAGTAGTAAACTAATTCATCATAACTCCAAATAATCCAACACCATCCGAAATCACTAAACATCTACATAATAACTAAAACAATAAAATAATGTCTATAAATAACAGGGTAAATGAGTCATGATCATAATGATAAACTAAAGGTAAAAATAGGTGGTAGGCTAGCTATCTAGCTAGCAAATTGGGGATAGCTCTACCGCAATGCCTCACATCACCGTCCCGACATCTCACCACCCAACCGACCTGAAAAGGGTGTCACGAGAGGGTGTGAGATACCACTAAATCTATTCCAGTGGGTACAACAAGCCGGGGAGCAACAAGTCGTACATACTAATATACAATAATCAAAAAGGAGGTAAAATATGATCTGTAAGTAGGTAAAATGTCAGGTAAACAATACTAGTGTGAAAGCAGTAACTGATAGGTAATGTAATAAGCAGTAACTAATGGAGAAATACTATAAATCAAATAACAGAAATAAATAAGTAAATAAATGCGTCAAATGTATTGATAACCAAACCAATTTAATCATATGCCACTGTTGGTCCCTAGGACCTCAGGCTAGTGCCTGACCAGAACTGACATATACCCCACACTTACAGGATCAGATAAAGAATAGGGCTCAATATCACTCGGATTCTGCAGGTGTAGCTACATGACGAGCTCACGGGTCGATCAGACCACTCTACCAGTAAAGAACACTATAACGGGGGCCAGTATGCTGGTGTACGTAAAAATGACAGCTGGTGCATTAGATCACAATTCGGATGCTCAATGCTCGCGGTCGAAAGATCGAAATGTGACAAGTAGCCAAAAACTTCCAAACGAGATCATAAGTCAACCTTAGTGCGAAATAATGCCATAAGAAAACAGTAACCTCCTACTCTATCATGCATAGTAATTAGGAGATAATAAAATGCATAGGAAGCATCAATAGGAGGTATAACAATAATGGACTAGTAATGTCACCTATCATATGGAGCAGAGATCAAGTATAATGTATAAAAGCAATAACTGAAAGAAGGGCTAGCAAAGGGCATAAGAGTCCGATCGAATACGGTAGCCAGTGAGGTGATACTATGCTAATGCCCGAATCAAAGTACCCATCTCAATGCAGGCGATCTAGGAACTCACTGCTCAGCTCTTACGGAGGCTCCTGACTGCTCGAGCCTAAACCAAAACCACAGGTCAATCATAAACACTCACAACCCAATCCACTGACTCAAAATGCATAAAAATACTAAACAACGGACTTATGTTTAAGTTCCGGGATCCTCCAAAATTTTTGGTAATCCGCCGATCGACCGATAATGGTCCGAATAGTGCTTATGAGCTACCGAAATGACCAAAACTTCACCTGCTACCCCGGAACACTCCTTTTGTAATACTCATGAATTTCAAATTTGAAATTTTAAATAAATAATCGATATTTTAGTATGTGTGAATAGTAATCTTAGAAAATTCGGGAGTGCTCCTATCAAAGTCCTTAGTCTAACCTAATGAGATCTGAATCCGACGAAGTAAATACATTTTTTGAACGGTCTCATCGAGCTGAATGTGATGGCGTGATTCGATTTTCAATTTGACGAGCCAAACACATTGAAAAGTGTGCAAAAGAGTAAACCTCACTTAGTTGATGGCCTAATTGACCTAGCGAAGCCCAATCTTGACAAACCAAAATCACTACTTGATATGTCTCGTTGAGTCGAACATCGTGGTGTGGTCCGTTTTTATATTTGATGACCTTTAAACCTAGAAAAGTGTGAAAAATAGTAAAATTTATAGTATAATTACAAAAGAGCCCATATTTTGTGTATGGATTTGGACCAAAATGCTTGGAGATGGGCTTCTCTGTGATATTGATATACTGTGAAGGACCCATGCCTGAATTCCAAGAGTTGGTGGATTAAATAACACTTTGTCGCAATATATATATATATATATATAAACACATCTAAGGTTTGCTCTTGCAAACTCTAGCCGCACCCTGTTGGAATCCGCCGTCGTCATGCGCCGCCTCCGGTAGAAAGTTTCATAGATTTTGGTTGAGTCTTAGAGACCGCAAGGTCTTCTCCGGCCAACCGCCGCAACCGTACGCCGCCACCGGACCCCGAGGCAATCCTCGTAATGTCCTCGAATCCCTGCCTATGCTACTTGCCTTAGATGGCCTTTAAAACCCAAGTTGTTGCGTGTTCTACAGCCCTAACTCTAGGTTGATGTGTATAAGACCACCATGCTCTGACTAGCACTCCGGTGGCTTTCCGGCCACCTTATGGTGAGCCTTTGAACCCATTCAATCTCCTAAGCTTGATGCTTATCTCAGATCTGAGTTTGGTTGAGTATTTTGGTCAAAATTGCAACTTAGGCTTTAGTTGCTTGTTAAGTGTTGACATATTACTATTCTTGGGCTCCGTGCCATTTCCTAACAGCGAACACAGATTCCAGTATGTTGAGGTCCAGCTACTAGTTTCCACGGTTCAATCCGAAAGTCCAAGGAATTGTAGAACAAGCTTAAAAACCCTAATCTCCATGTTATTATGTAATTATTGGAAACCCTAGGGGTCTAATTGCAATTGTAGCCTTATGTACTGTTTTGGACAGCGTACACGAGGGCTATGAACTATTCGTTCGAGGTCCGATGGCTTTCATTAAGTGAAAATCGAGTCCCGAACCGTAAATCGGCAAAAAGAGACTCTAATAGAAAGGATCGAAGCGGTAGGGAAGCTGTAGACTGGATGTGAGATACTGAACTTTCGCAAATGGCAAAGTTGCAGTACGGTTGGGCGGTTAGCATGTTGGAGGAGTGCCGGGCTGAATCAGGATCGTTTTAGTGAAAATCAGTGCGAAAAACGAAGCTCGGGGTGTATTTTTATGAGGTTTTTAAAGTTTTTTGGGCGTGGATCCGGATGCTTGGATCCTCCCTATAGCCGTCCGGAAGGGGAGGCAGGTGTGCTGGGAGGCGGACGCGTGGCGCAAGGCGGCCCGAGGAGCGTTCTAGCTCGGGGCGCGAGGCATGGATGCGTGGCGTCGCTCTATTAGGCGCAGGCATGCTGGGAAGCAGAGCGGCAGTAACGCGATGCACGTCACGTGTGATGTGACGCACAGGCTGGCTAGGCGGCTATTTCGAGCACGCTTTTTGGGCGCCCGAAACATGCCCTGTAGCGGCCCGAATCTTTCGGGCCGGACTTTGTTGCTTGGGCTGCCCAATCTTGGTGGTTTCGGGCGCCCGAATGTGAGTTTCGGGCACCCGAATCCCCATTTTAAGGCTATTTAACACGTGTGAACCCTATCTTCTTCTCTTTTCTTCTCCTGCTCGCACTCATGGGTTGTAGAGAGAGAAACAGAGGGCGAGGGAGAGGAAGGGAGAGGTTGTGAACGCGTAGGGAGTGTCGTGGAGCGCGCGGTTCGATCCGAGTACTCGAGCATGGGCGCACGTGTAAAATTTGACGGCGCGTCGACCTTGGAGTAGGTTTCGCTCATTTTTATAGTATTTGTTTGGATTTTTTGAGGTAGTTTTTGACAATAATAGGTTTTGCTCGTTAAAGTTTTTGGATTTTAGCTTTTGTGCCCTCTTTGTTGGACTGTTAGGACTGGGATTTTCTGTGTCGTGCTGTTGAAGCAGGATACTATCGAATTTTTCAGGGTGGAGTCAATCCTGGCAGCCAGGAAGAGATCGCCGGAGGTTAGGTTGCACTGGTGCAGGTGGGGGGAGGCTACTACGACGGCTAGGATAGAGAAAAGGGCATAGGGTTTTCCCAAACCCTACCCTAACATGTGAATATATAAGTGTAAAGGAACAATATGTTGTTTAGTCCCTTTACATTTGATATTTTTATATGGGTCATTCACAGCAAATGTATTTCGCGCGTAGGTGCCTCTTTGTCGAATTTCGCGCGAAATGGTGTATAAAATATCGCGCATTTTCCATAAAAATCCTGTAAAAATTGTATTATATGCATTTTTCCATGGCTTTGGTTCGCCGAATTCAAAATCGGACTTCACCAAGACGTTTAGCTCGATGGAACCGTTCAGATAGCGATTTTGGTTCGTCAAGATTAGATCTCGTTTCGTTAAATTAGTCGTTTCTGTTAGATGTGACTCGAAATCAGAATCGCTTCAATATTATGATTCCGGTTCGCTGACGGCTTCGCGGTGCGACGAGAAATTTTGTGGATGCCTGTGGTGGAAGCGAATGGCTCGGGCCGGGTGGGGTAGTGGTGGGGGGGGGGGGCGGAGCCCCCCGCAGTACGGATCCGATCCGCTAAGGAAAAACACTCTTTTCCTTTTGTTTTGCCCTAAAGAGAGATCGAGCGATTTTGTACGATCAACAACTTTTGTATTCCCTCTTTTCTACATAGTGAAATTCTCCTCTTTCGCCCGTGGTTTTTTCCCTGCAAAGGGTTTTCCACGTAAATCTGTGTGTTATTTTTCTGTCGTGCATTTTGGATTTACTTTTGTGTCGTGATCGTCAACTTATTTTGTTGGGTTTGTGCACTCGTTGCTAACAAACTGATATCAGAGCCCTGTTCATCGATTAGGGTTTCTTCTCATCAATGGCGTCCATGAAGTATAATCTCTCTATGCTCGATCAAGGTTTACATTATGGCAAGTGAAGATGCGCGCAATTCTGGCTCAGATGGATCTAGAAGATGCGCTGCTCGGGATGGAAAAGATGTCTGCATCCCTCAGTCTGGCGGAAAAGGAGAAGATGAATCGAAAGGTCCTTACGCAGATCCAACTACATTTTTCGAACGAGATCTTACAGCATGTCATCAAGGAGAAATCTGCTGCGAGCTTGTGGCTGAAATTGGAGTCATTGTGTATGACGAAAAGCCTTACCAACAAACTCCATTTGAAGCAGAAGTTATACTCTCATCGTCTGATTCAAGGTAAGAGTATAAAATCTCATCTCGACGATTTTAAAGAAATCATTACCGATCTGGAAATGCTGGAAGTAAAATATGATGATGAAGATCTAGCATTATTACTGTTATGTTCTCTACCATCTTCCTATACAAACTTCAGAGATACTATGCTTTATGGTCGTGATACCATATCTTTAGAAGACGTCTCAACTGCCCTACTCTCGAAAGAGAGGATCGATAAGGAGATGAGTGGTACCACTGAAAGTCAGGCAGAAGGTCTGTTTACAAGAGGAAGATCCAAGCAGAGAAATTTTGAAGACAATAAAGGGAAGGCTAGGTCGAAATCCAGGCACAGAAACTTGATATGCAATTACTGTAAGAAGAAGGGCCTCATTAAAGCGGACTGTTTCAAGTTGAAAAGAAAGGAACAGACCAAAGGAAGAGGTGATCAAAGGGGATGAGAAGGTTCAAAATCTGCTGAAGCCAGTGTAGCAGAAGACTATAGCAGCGAGGGAAATGTTCTGCTGGTCTGCGATGATCAATCTAGAGCCAGCACAGAGTGGATTCTTGATTCAGCATGCTCGTTCCATATGTGTCCCACCAGGGACTGGTTCTCCACTTTTGAAGCAGCAAATGGTGGGGTTGTTTTGATGGGAAACGATGCATCTTGCAAGGTTGTCGGACGAGGAACGGTGAATATCAAGATGTTTGATGGCATTGTGAGAACGCTTACTGATGTCAGGTACGTTCCACAATTGAAGAGAAATTTAATTTCTTTGAGTATCCTCGACTCTAAAGGATATAAATACACTGGTGGAGATGGAGTTCTAAAGGTTTTGAAAGGAGCCATTGTTGTGATGAAAGGACGAAGGCAGGAAGGAAAGCTTTATGTGTTGCAAGGTTCAACTGTGACAGGTGGAGCTGCAGTATCCTCTTCATCTATGTCAGATTCAGATGTCACGAAATTGTGGCACATGAGGCTGGGATATATGAGCGAAAAAGGATTGACAGTGCTGAGTAAGAGAGGACTTCTTTGTTGCCAAAGTACAAAAAGTCTGGACTTCTGCAAACACTGCGTATTTGGGAAGCAGAAAAGGGTTAGTTTCAGCAAAGCAGTCCACAGAACAAAAGGAACACTTGACTACATCCGTTCAGATCTTTGGGAGCCAGCACCGGTTCCCTCTAAAGGTGGTGCAAAGTACATGCTGACCTTCATAGATAATTATTCAAGGAAGGTTTGGACAATCTTTCTGTTGCATAAGAATGATGTATTCAAGACCTTCAAGCAGTGGAAGACCTTGATTGAGAAACAGACAGGAAAGCAAATTAAGCGCCTTCGCACAGACAATGGACTCGAATTCTGTTCAGGAGAGTTCAATGAGTTCTGCAAAAATGAAGGAATCGAGAGACATCGTACAGTTCCCTACACGCCGCAGCAAAACGGCGTAGCAGAACGTATGAACAGAACACTCATCGAGAAGACAAGATGTCTGCTTTCTATTGCAGGATTTGGTAAGGAATTTTGGGCAGAAACAGCTTCTACGGCTTGCTATTTGGTGAATAGGTCTCCGTTGACTTCCATTGATCTCAAAACTCCAGAAGAGGTATGGTCTGGCCACTCTCCAAATTATTCTGATTTGAGAATTTTCAGTTGTCCTGTTTATGCACATGTAAGTCAAGGAAAGTTAAAACCTAGATCGAAAGAATGCAAATTTTTGGGCTATTCTTCTGGTACTAAAGGATTTAGGTTGTGGTGTCTTGAAGATAAGAAAATTATAATCAGTAGAGATGTTAAGTTTAATGAGAATGATATGCTTCGCCGAAAGGAGGAGTGGCATATTCCTTGTTATACAGGTACAGATATAGGTGCAGATGCAACAAAGAAATTTGTCGAGTTGGAGTATCAAACCAACTCTAAAGTTCAGATCACTCCGGCATCAGGTATCACTTCAGGTGATTCTATTCCTGCGGAGCCTCAGGCACCACCACAGACAGACACACACTCTATAGCCAGAGATCGACCGAGGAGGCAGATCAGATCACCGCAGAGATATGAAGACACGGATCTGGTGGCCTATGCATTTGTGACTGCACAAGAAACAGATGCACTTGAGGAGCCATCTACTTACACAGAGGCAGCCTCGTGTACTGATTCCACTAAGTGGATGCTCGCTATGGAGGAAGAGATGGAATCTCTTCATAAGAATCAGACTTGGGATTTAGTGAAGCTTTCTAAAGGAAAGAAAGTTGTTCGATGTAAATGGGTGTTCAAGAAGAAAGAAGGCACACAAGGAACTGAGAGTATCATATACAAGGCTCGATTGGTGGCAAAAGGATACAGTCAAATTCCAGGTGTCGACTACAATGATGTCTTCTCACCAATGGTGAAGCATACATCCATTAGAGTTCTGCTCGGTTTGGTTGCCATGGATGATCTAGAACTTGAGCAACTAGATGTGAAGAAAACGTTTCTACATGGCGAATTAGAGGAAGAGATCTATATGTAGCAACCTGAGGGATTCACAGATGAGTGAAAAGGAAATCATGTTTGCAGATTAAAGAAATCGTTCTATGGGTTAAAGCAATCTCCAAGGCAATGGTATAAGAGGTTTGATTCTTTTATGATTAATAGAAGCAATTTTGACAGTTGTGTCTATATAAAGAAACAAATTGATGGTTCCTTTATTTATCTTCTACTTTATGTAGATGATATGTTAATTGCTGCTAAGAACATGGCTAACATTGATGAACTTAAAGATCAGTTGAAATCTGAATTTGATGTTAAGGATTTAGGTGCAGCGAAGAAGATACTTGGCATGGAGATAAAACGGAATAGAAATGCAAAGAAACTACAGTTGTCTCAGAAGGCATACATCTAGTGTGTTTTGGAACGGTTCTGCGTAAAGGATGCCAAGCCAGTAAGTACGCCATTCGCTACACATTTTAAACTTTCAACTAATTTAGCACCAAAAACAAATGATGACAAAGCATACATGGAACGAGTTACTTATGCCAGCGCAGTCGGAAGCATTATGTATGCTATGGTATGCACGAGACCATACGAGACTAGACCTTGCACATGCTGTTAGTGTGGTAAGCAGATACATGGCAAATCTAGGAAAACAACTTTGGCAAGCTGTGAAATGGATTTTAAGGTATTTGCGAGGTACTACAGATGCATGTTTGGAATTTGGAAAAGTCTGAAGCAAGCCTAACCGGTTTTGTAGATTCTGATTATGCAGGAGATCTTGATAAAAGAAGATCACTTACCGGTTATGTCTACTCACTTGGTGGATGTGTAGTTAGTTGGCGAGCTTGCTTACAACCCACGGTTGCATTATCCATGACGGAGGCTGAATACATGACAATAACAGAGGCTGTGAAGGAAGACATATGGTTGAGAGGCTTATTCAATGAATTAAGTATAAACATTCAGAAAGTTATAGTATTTTGCGATAGTCAGAGCGCTATTTGTCTGACAAAGGACCAAATGTTTCATGAGAGAACAAAGCATATTGACATCAAGTATCACTTTGTTCGCGAAGTTTTTGCTCAAGGTAACATTGCGGTGAATAAAATTAGCACTTTGGAGAATCCAGCTGATATGTTGACAAAGCCTCTTTCGCATGTCAAGTTCAAGCACTGCTTGGACTTGATCAGTATTGTTTGTTGATTGAAGTGCCCTTAGGGGCTTGTGGAGAAGGTGGAGAGTTATTACTAATATTCTTTTATAAAGGGAATTTCGAGTCAAGGTGGAGATTTGTTAGATGCGACTCGAAATCAGAATCGCTTCGATATTAGGATTCCGGTTCGCCGACGGCTTCGCGGTGCGACGAGAAATTTTGTGGATGTCTGTCGTGGAAGCGAATGGCTCGGGCCGGACGGGAGGTGCGAGGGGGGTGGAGCCCCCCGCGGTACGGATCCGATTCGCTAAGGAAAAACACTCTTTTTCTTTTGTTTTGCCCTAGAGAGAGATCGAGCGATTTTGTACGATCAAGAATTTTTGTATTTCCTCTTTTCTACATAGTGAAATTCTCCTCTTTCGCCCGTGATTTTTTTCCTGTAAAGGCTTTTCCACGTAAATCTGTGTGTTATTTTTCTGTTATGCATTTTGGATTTACTTTTTTATCGTGATCGTCAATTAATTTTGTTGGGTTTGTGCGCTTGTTGCTAATAGTTTCATCACAATTGACCCTCCGGAATCAATTTTTAAAAATTTAAAACTCTAGATGTTTATATTTTGTGAATTCTTTCTTATTTAAAATTTTCACGGTTACTACACAGGAGAAAGCAACAGACGTAATCAAGATGGTGGGGTGGGAGCAATAGACTAAATCGAAGAAGCAGTTCAGTGATAAAAAGAGAAACCAATCCAAGAATATATAGACAAACCGATTCAATGGGAAAAAAAAAAAAGAGTATGAACAACCGACATGTGGGTCACACATATATCAAAGAAAAAATAGATGAAATATTGATCGCTGCGTTTCACGACTACCTAAATTAAGACAAATATCAAAATGTGGCTAAACAATAAAGGGTATTAATATAGATTTATAGATTATATACTTTATTAGAATAATATTTTCTTTCCTTCCACCTATTTAATATTTGAATAGCTACTTTATATTATCAAAAAAAATTTCCTTTTAAATCATGTAATTATAATATTTACACTGAATTACACGTACAGCCTTCAAGCTATAACAACACTTTTTTTTTTTTTTTTTTTTACCTCTTTTTATATTTTTAAAAATACTTTTTTCCAACATATACATTCATTTCTGCATATCCTATATATATTCATTTTGCATGACACAAGGCAAAACCATATAACCATATATATATATATATATATATATATATATATATATATATATATATATATATATATATATATATATATTATTTGTATATTCAAAATAGAGTATATGATGTACATTCTATTCATTTCGAAATAAAATAAATTTTATCAGTTATTTTAAAATGATCAATAAATAAATTTTTATTCTGAAAGATGAATAGTACAATATTATATACTTATTTCTAAAATATTGCTCTAAAAGAAAATACCGTTCTAATACGCAAAGCGGTGGTAGTTACGAACCAGACCGAATATAATTACTAGACCAATAAATGCATTATGGACAGTTGTGAAAAATTAGTTCCATATCAATATTCTCACTGTTTTTTTTATATATATATTTAGTACACATGCTTCAAATTTGCTCTATTTGTATGCCAAATAAATGTTTTTGAGAAACTACCAACTTAAATAAGACAACATAAAAATACTCGAATGCCCAATATTTGATCACTTGATCTAAATTAGTCATTGCTTTTTCTTAATCGGTACGATTAATATTTATATAAATAGGTATTAAATTTATATAAATAGGTATATATTAAATGTTCTTATCTGATAGCAAGCGTGCAAAGAAAGAAAATTTTGGTAGGTTGACATTCACTTCATCGAAATCGTGCAAGCAATCTATAAATTGTATCGCTCCCAGTTGAAGAATCTCGCACCTCCAGATCATTCTTTAAATAGAATACTTGTTGCGGAAAAGTTATAGTTCGTTGGGGGTAGAAATACCAAAAAAGAATCAAGAAAGGGAGAAAAAAAATAAAGTATACAAAATTTACGTGGTTCGGTTACCGGGCTACGTCCACAGACGAAGACGGAGCAGAGATTTTTATTATAATCAAAATGATGTACAAAATATGCCTCTCACAAAACTCTAATCCCAAAATACAACCATAATCCGTCGTACCAAATCAATAGAATAATGGTATATTTATAATAGCGGTTAAATCCTAATACAATTAGGAATACGAATCCACTAAGATTAGGCATAATTCAAACTTATCTTAATTGGATAAGCAAAACAGAATAGGGTTAGAAAACCTTCCAATTTTAGAATTCGAAACATATCTAACAATCTCCACGTTGGCTTGAATTTTTTGTCTTCTCCACCAAATTCCTAAAAGCTCATGAAAGTGCTACTGCACATGCAAACCAAATATACGGAATTCTTGAATTTGGTCGCCTGACTTAATGAACAAAACCGTGGGGTTCTCTGAAGTGCCAATTTTTTCATTCTCCAGTTAAGCCTCTGTTGCATCAGAACGACAACTTGCCGTAGAGTGAAACTGCCGGAGCGATCAAATCAAATTTTGTCGATGCCTTAAACACCCAAACGAATAATCCGGCTCTAATACCAGTTTGTTATGACAAAAGCAGAAAAGATATAGTGCGGAAAAAATATAGTTCGTTGGGTGCGAAAATACCAAAAGAGAATTAAGAAAGAGAGAAGAAAAATAAAGCACACAATATTTACATGGTTCGACCACTGGAGACTTCCATTATAATCAAAATGGTGTACAAAATATGTCTCTCTCACAAAACCCTAATTCCAAAATACACCCATACTTATTTTCATCCGCCGTACCAAATCAATTGAATAATGGTATATTTATAATAGCGGTTAAATCGTAATACAATTAGGAATACGAATTCACTAAAATTAAAAATAATTTTTATAAGATTAGGCATAATCCAAACTTATCTTAATTAGATAAGCAAAACAAAATAGGATTAGAAAACTTTCTAATTTTAAAATTTGAGACATATCTAACCATACTATTATTCTTCTGGATTGACACTCCTCAGCTATCAAAATTTTTTTTTCATTTTAGAAGAGAAGTGGGATGGATGGTGGGGTGGATGGTGCTTATTAAAAGGTTCATCATTCTATTTTCTATTCCGATACATACCGATATTCGAATATAGATATCATTTTACATTTTAATTTTGAACTTAAATTTAAATTTTAAATTTAAATTATGAATCCTAGTTTGAATTTGAAGTTTGATTATGAAGTTAGAAAGTAGATTAAATTTTTCTTAACCAAGTAATAATAATAGGTTGATTTTAATTTCAAATCTTATTGTTAACCAAAGAAATTAAAAGATACATCGTTCCGTTTTCTATTCCGGTCCATAGTTTTTTTTGGAACCAAACATGCCCTAAACTTCAATAAGCTTTTCCAGTAAAAATGATCTAATATTTTCTTATCTCAATGGTATTATATAGCAAGTTTTTAGACCTTTTCATAATCATCTTAATCATAATTCCATCTCTATATAACAACATGGGCATCTGAGAAGTACAAATAGCCCAACAAAATTGAATCAACTCCAAAAAAATCTTTTCCATACAAATGTGTTTGAAAATATGCATAAAAAAAATGAAGCATTGAAACATACATTTAGTCATGAGTATAGTTGAATGTTAAAAATAATTCCTATGTAATGAATAAAGTCAGCAATAAACAAACTAGTGCCTAACCAAACCTTATTTTAAAAAAATATTTCCAACCTAGGCTTATTTTTTAAATTTTTTTTGAATAAATTAGAAAAAATAAAATTAATTTAATATTATTAACATGAGTTTATATGTTAATTAGGAGAGAGAAATTATTTTTTCTCTCTTCTTTTTTATTTTTCAAAACATTATATTTACTGTATAGTTATATCACTTTTATTTTTATATAATATATGATCATATTATTTTAATATTATATTAATTTTTTAATTATATTACCTGCTGTATAGTCATATAAATAATTAATTACGTAAATATGTATAGTCGTATTAATTTTACTTATATTCATATTATAATCAATGTGTAATCATATTAAATAAATATTTAATCATATCGAATATATAATAATAATAATATTATTATTATATTTATTTATTTATATCTAATATATAATTATATTATTTTATATTATATTTATTTTTAATAATGCCAAATTTTATTTTTCAGCGTATAATTTTATCAGATATTTAATAATATCAATAATATAGTTAAAAAAACTAATAATAATAATAATAATAATAATAAAATAATTTAAATTAATAAAATTATTAAATTATTAAAAAAATGGGATGGAAGAAAAAAAAATTATCTCTCCTAATTAATATATAAACTCACATTAATAATATTAAATTATTTTTTTTTTAAAAAAAAAGATTGATTGAAAATATTTTTTTTAATAAAGTTAGGTTGGACATTAGTTCGCAGTAAATGCTGTTGGGCTTATATGCAATACCGACAAATAATAGTTGTTGAAGTGACATATAAATCCTCTAATTCTCTGTTTCAAACAAACTGTAGGATGGAGCTATTAAAAAAATGCAACTAATTCATTTAAAGCGTACAGACACAGCACTCACGGGTCTCGACCGGACTCAACCTACCTGGACATAGCCCTACTCAACTTATTGGCTCAGATACCACTCGTAGGATCGTTGGCGCTAACCATTAATTACAAAAGCTCGAGCTATTAGAAATACGCAACCAATTCACTTAAAGCGTACAGACACGGCGCCCACGGGTCTCGACCGGACTCAACCCACCTGAACGTTGGGTCTATTGTTGGGCCTCTTGCCGTTAGGTCTATTGTGGACCGCAGTCCTACTCAACTTATTGAGCTCACCCAACTCAATTTATTAGTCTTCTGGACCTATTGTCACATGCAGAAATTGGATCTATTTTTAACACATAAATAAATAACCAACACAAACATCTTTATATCACAATATTGTTGCACAGATCTAATAACAATTAGGTGATCCAGAGGATTTGACTGTGTAAGAAAAGCTCATTGCAAAATCTCCTTTCTCTAAATGATTTGATATATGCATCAAAGAATTGTCCTGATATAAATTCGTTTCCAAGAACGATCTTAAACTGTTCAACAATCAACAAACGCGCAAAATCCATGACTGCATAGTATAATCCCACAAGAATGCAGCAAGAAGATCTTGAAGAAATTATGACGAGAAAAAAAAAGAAAAAAAAAAAAAGCAAGCAGTAAATAGTAGTCACGAAAAGCGTAGAAATCCAACATAAATCTGAGCCGTATATCCCTCAGAACGCCTGATATCAACAAACAACAAAGAGCCATAAAATCCTAGTCCCTCAACCTCACCAACATATACTTGATGTGGGAGCACTAGTTTGTTCAGATTACTAAACTTTTCATCACAGGTATAGAGAATAAACTCAATCTCTCGATCCACGAACTCTTCTGTAAGCATATCAAATTTTCAATTCCTACACAAACTCTCATGTGTAGAAATTATATTTGTGTAACCCTATTCGGATAGCAACCTTCTAATCACCTGATGCATATTTGCAAAACTGAGGTGACAAGTAATATGATTGAATCTATCAGCAATTTAGTCCTTGACTAAGCACCATATGAGTGTAAAATGGAAACAAAAAATACGATAAAAAATAATTAATACAAACAATATAGACCATCTTCGATCTTTCATCATCGGAACCAACCAACCAACCAACCAGTATATTATCATGTTATCCAACTCTAATAACAGTAAGAAGTTTAGGAGAGTTACCAGTATATTGCCTTGTTATTCAAGTGGAATTACAGCAAGAAGTTTATATGAGTGAGTGTTGGATTCGGTGCTATCATGGATTAACTACCGTGAGGGTGCCGTCAGTTTTGACCTCTCTTGCTTACGAGTTGGCTGCCTTCCAATTTCTCATCGAGGAATACATTTACATATACATGGTGAAGAGAAATAGCCGAAGGGATTAACATACTAGTTTATCCCATTGGTATGTGACTTGTCAATTCAGCTAGTTTTACAAAATATAATGGAGAATGCATCTGATCCTGATCAATGCCATGCTCAAACTGATTGTAACCTTCTAATTGAAGAATGCACATTCTACCACAATAGACTAGCTATTAGGTGTTTCCAAATTCGAAAGTTAATACTTTGCATGTACTGACACACAAAAGCTGGTCCAGCAAATTTATACCATCCTCAAAGCTAATCAAAGATAAAATATAACTATTAGTAAGACTCTAATTGCCAGCCCCTTTACTCCAAGGCCTAGTTTGGTATTGCATTTTCAAAAGCTCCCACATTAATGCTTTGGAAGGTCCAAAAAATCCAAAAGCGCTTCCAATCTTCCCTCCTCTTATGATATATAACTGCCGTGGCAATTAACCATCTCCGAAGAAGCTCATGTAACCACAAGCTTCTTCGGCGGGGCAGCTGCCACCACAATTTTATAAAATAAGTGTTTTTTTCTTTTTCTCTTTCTTTTTTGTTTTTTAATGAGTCCTCTTCTAATGAAGACAGGTGCTTTTAGCCACCGCAATACAAAAGTAAGCCTACGACTATGGACTACAATCTCACATAAAATCATTAACCAATGAATGTAATGAGAAAATAAAGAAAAAGTATTTGTTTCTCATAAAGACCCTTGTTATAACTATCTGTCAAACTACACATCCCCTTCTAGTTTTCTCTTTTCTAATTTTCTTTCTAGAATGGACCATTCTACTTCTTTTTCCTGATTTTTTTTCAATTTATTCTCTACCACTGTTTATGGTGGACAGCTGAATGGTCGCACATTTAGAATAGATCCTTCTCACTACATTTTTAGTGGCTACAAACCCAAATGTCAATAGCCACCGGTAGTCGGCACTAATTTACTGCCTTTGATATACAACGTACAATTTAACTTGGATTTCACGGGAGCCTTCTTGCCTATATAATGGATTACCATTCAGTGCAGTAAACACAGCCAACTAAGAGAAGTTATAGATCGGAAAGAAATTATAAGGTGATGAAACTCAAGGGAAAAGAAAACTAGATGTGTCAAAGAGGTTTCAACATACAGATTAGTTATAAATAGTAGCAAACAATATAAATAAACAACGCCAAATCCAAGCAAGTAACAATAGAATGAAAGCTACAAATGCTACAAACTAGTACTTCTGAAATACGATTTAACACAAACTGCATTAGAGTTCTGGACTACAAGTATCACACGAGGGACTAAGCAAAGTAAAGAGCTACCGTAAGAAAAGAAATCTAAGCCTATCCGTTCTATAGCACATCTTAACGGTTGTTCAATTTGTCGGAAGAAAGCGGTTTCTCTAAACTACATAAAATATATATATATATATATATATATATATATATATATATATATATATATATATATATATATATATATATATATATATACTAGAAGCACATACATGACATTATTGATTTAGAAGCACATCAAACTAGATAGCTGATGATGATAAAGATTGAGATATCTTGAAATTATCATTTCCTGCTAATTCTTCAAATATGTTTTGGACAAGGAAACTCCCTGTCATCAAGATAGCTCAATCTAATTTCACCGATGAGAAGAGGAAGTGAACAAACCAGAAAGAAGAAAGGAACCCGACTGTGCCGGTGGCAAGCATGACAGCAATGACCATGAAGAGCGAGTAGCCGAGGTAGAGGGTTGCTGAGATAGGCCCGCTTAAGCTCTTGAGATCAAACACGAGATAGTTGACCGAGTACAAGAAGATGTAGATCGCCACCGAGCCCGATGCAAAGAATGACTTCCACCACCATTTCCAATCCTCCACACAAAGATGCATGTAAGTGAGAACTAAAGAGACCTCCGCGCATACAACAACAAGAAGTATCAACACGACGAAGAGAAAGCCAAACACATAATACACACGGCCCATCCAAATGCTCGACATTATGAAGAATAACTCGATGAAAAGGGTGCCGAAGGGTAGTGTTCCCGCTCCAAGCACTAACAACCAGGATGGGTACTTTTGAGGAGGGATTTCGCGCGGAATTTGGTTTGTCCGAACGGGGTATTCAATATGAGGAGCCTTTGCCCCGAGAGATCCACCGAGAAGAGTAAGAGGGACCGAAATGCAGAACCAAAGCAAAAGCAGGATGACGAACAAAGAGAAGGGGATCGCGCCGGTGCTGTGGCTACCCCACAAGAGGAAATTGAGAGTGGTGAGAATCAAAAAGGCAATGCCGGGGAAGAAGCAAGCGACGCGCCAGGAAACCGACACCCATCCCGAGTGATCACCACACTTTACCGTCTTCCAAAGCCTAACAGCAGCATATCCCGCCGCGATTCCAAGAACCAGGTAGAAGAAGAGCATCCCGGTGACAAGAGTTCCCCTCGAGGCGGGCGACATAAACCCTAGCGCGGCAAACAGAATGGTCACCACCGCCATACCAAGAATCTGAACACCGTCCCCGACCATCACGCAAAGCAGCAGGGGATGGCCCGGTGCTCTGAACACGTCGCAAACTACCAGCTTCCAACCGGAGAGCTCCTCGTTCATCTGCTCCTGCGCCTCCTTGTCGAGCTCCTCGTACCGCGCTAAATCCCTCCGAACAGTTCTCAGCAGGATCACCAGCACGATACCGGCGAGGAACGCGATCACCATGAGAGAATTGAGAATCGAGAACCAGTGAACCTTGGCCCCCTCCATCTTCAAATACGCGTCCCACCGCGACGGCCACTTGATATCGCTCTCGACGAAGGAAACCTCGTAAGTGAACACGATCGGCTGGTTCACCTTGGCGGCCATGGCGACCACCGAGGGATCGCACTGGATCTTCGCCGGGTACTTTCCGTACATCCTTAAGCTCTTAACAGACTCCGAATCGTGGGCGACGCTGCACGGCACGACCTCGAACCCGACGACCATCCACCCGGGCCCATTCTCGTATCTATGCACTAACACTGTGAACTTGAGATGATTGAACACGTAGTAAGAAGCATCATTATCATTTCCGACCTGAATTCCGACCGGATAGCCGGTCCACCGCAGAAAGTAACCGTCCTTCTTTGCGTACCGGATCGCGGGGAGGTTGTCGAGAATGAGATTGACCTGGTACAGCTCGTCGATCCTCTTCTTCAGCAGCGCCAAATTGCCCGGGGAAAGCGGGTCGGAACGGCACAGCAGTATCTCGGACTGGTTGGTGTGCATCTTGAATCGGTAGGGGGAATTCTCAATGCGGTCGCCCACGAGAATCTCGCCGAGGTTTTCGGCGCTGTCTTTGATGCCCTCGGGGGGCCGGCAGAAGGGCAGACTGTAGTAGCCGAAGGGCATCTCGGTGCCGATGGAGGTCAGAGAGTTCACCTTCACGGATAGGGCGTCGCCGGCGGCGTAGCGGTGTGGGTAGCTGCCCGGGAGGTAGAAGGCGCCGGCGAACGGCGGCGCCAAGATAGACGACGAGAAGATCAAAACCACCGCGAACTGGAAGTAAAACTTCATCTTTGATCCTGCTAGAGCCAGAAAATGAAAGATGGAGAGGATGAAGAGGAGTTGAAATGGAGATGTGTCGGTGATGAAGGGGAAATGAGAAAGTGGTGGTGGCGGTGGCGGTGGCGGTGGTGAGAGGAATTTTTGGATTGGAAAAGAAGTGTGACTGACTACTAGCGAGGACGAAAATGTCGGCGCACGCAAGGAACGCTGAATAGTAGTAGCAGGTCTTTTGTGTCTCTTTCGACCGAACCGGAATCGGAACTGAACGCTTGGTTCCGATTAAGTACGGATTCGTTCAAAAATCCTACACTAAAAAAATAATAATAATAAAATAAAATAGGCCCAATGCTATATGTACCTCCCGAGTGTACATTCTATATCCCATCCATTCAATGTAAATTTTTTTTTGAATGCATAGTAATTATTTTTTTTTATAGAGTTTATAATATGTGATTTTGCTCTAGATGAAAACATATTGAATACAAGTCCCTAAAAATATATTAAATAATAAATATATTTCTACAAAATTTAATTTTTTATATCTATTCCTTCAAAAATTCTAAGTTATTCATATATATCTCTCTGTTTTATTACCGTTAGTTCACTGTTTATATTTTAATAGAATATAGTGAAATATCTATTTTGTCCTTACAAATATATCTGTCACGCCCTGAATTTTCAAAAGCATTCTATTATATATATAATATATATATATATATATATATATATATATATATATATATATATATATATATATATATATATATATATATATATATATATATCAGAGTTCAAAATATAACCGCAGGACGCGACTAAATCCGCCACGCGCATAGGAGATTTCATGTCCATAAATCGTTAGTTCACTGTTTATATTTTAACAGAATATAGTAAAATATCTATTTTGTCCTTACAAATATATCTGTCACGCCCCGGATTTTCAAAAACGGTATATAGATATATATATATATATATATATATATATATATATATATATATCAGAGTTCAAAATGTAATCCCAGGATGCGACTAAATCCGCCACACGCATAGGAAATTCCCTGTCCGAAACCCGTGTCTCTCCTACACACGCTCAGCTAGGCAAGAACAACAATTACCATTTAAAGCAAGGATTACTAGTAAAAGCATAATCAATTAAACATTTAGTATAGATAATCCAACAATAACTAAAGTCATAAACATGTTACAACATAACTGGAATAAACTAGAACATGCACTGACACGGGACGGTACTATCGCAGTATCCTCACAGATCGCCCTGATGCTCACTACCTGACCGACCTGCAAAGGTCACCCAGAGGTGTGAGACACAACTGAATGTATCTCAATGGGTGTAAAGCAGTAAAGCAGATACGGAAGCAATATAACGCAGGTATATAACAGACATGAAAGTAGATATGAAAGCAGGTATATAGACTGATATGTGACAACCGTAATCACAGGAAAAATAACTATCAACTATAATCATGCACCATCATCACAGTAATCAGATATACCCAACCATATGTCACCGTTGGTCACTAGGACCTCAGGCTAGTGCCAAGCCAAATCTAACATGAACACCACACCTGTTGACTATCAAAGGGGCTCGATATCACCCGGTCTGCTGACTATAACAGTGACTCGATATCGCCCGGTCCCACAGGTGCAACTATGTAAAACGGGCTCACGGGTCATATAGACCACTCTACCGGTAAAGAACACCATTATGGGGGATCAGCCCACTGGTGTACGTGAAGATGTCCAACTAGTGCTGTCACGCCCCAGGGGATTATTTTTAGCGGAAACGAGTTACAAAAAGGTAGTAAATTTTTTTTTTTTTGAAAACCTTCTTCCCCAGCACGTGCCCAGATCCGCCGCATATACAGGATCACTCTACAAACGGACAGAGTCTCCCCTGTATATGCACGGCGTAACGGTTTGTACAATGTTCAACAAGGTAGTAAACGATCAATCACAACAACCCAGAACATACAACCATTCACAACGCGTTGGATAAGGCTCACGGCCGTTTAGTTTGAAAGGATAAATCCACCAGGTTGAAACGGTGCCCACCCGGCACCCATATTTTGAAAACCCATTTCGAAAGCAACATAAACTCAGGGTTTTGGAAAGTAGTGCCCACACGACACTTAGATTTTGAAGTAGATGTTTTCGCAATCTTTTCTTTGGTTTACTCTTTTATTTTCCAAAACGGCCAACAGAGAAATAAGGAAAGACAAGGAAATTAAATAGTCACCATACCGACATCCACACCGACCCCACGAGGGTATCGAGAACCATCCACAATCTACAAATAGCAAATGGAATGCGAAAGAAAGAGATAAAAATACTGTTCAGGTCTCCAGGGACCCAGAATCTCTCGCCGCGGCCTCACCGTCGCCTAACTCTCCCCCCGGTAGGACCCTGTCGCAAAGTGGGAAGTCAGCGACTAGATAACAATGATAATAGTAAAGCAGGTAAAGAAAACAACGTCCAATCGTAGCCTATCCGGAGCAAACACCCTCGCAAGGGAAAAGTAAAATCAACCACCTGTGAACCTGCAATACCCGATCCCGCCGGACAACTAAACCGACGGATCGCACCACGCCCAAGTCGGACAACTAAACCGAATGGGTCGCACCGCTCCCCCGCCGGACAACTAAACCGACGGGTCGCGCCGCTCACACCTTGGCGCATCCATGCCCCACAACTAAAGGGGTCCCACTCCATCCTGTGGGTATACACGGGTCAACGACCACTTTTCCGGAAAAGCGCACCCTTTGCGGTGGCCAAACCGCGGGTGCGCGTGCTGCAGCCTCGAGCCAAGTAACCGAACGACAATAGTATACAAGATAATAGTGACCATAAGGATTTCCATGTTAGTATCAACAAATACCGTGAAATTTTACTCAATTTAACATACATCGAAATAACCGGAAACGCTTAAAGATTGAAGTACAGCTGTCGGGAACCCGACGTTTGATCCCAAAATAAAACCCACCTGTCACTTGTGACGATCGATGCTCGACCTTCCTCGCGTCCCGGCACGCTCCCCGAAGCTACAAACAGGATCCCCGGGCGGGAAGTCAAAACCGATAGATAAAATCAATGAAGCCCCGAACGCTAATCTGCTCCTGACGGCGGCGGCAAGCCCTGCGCCGCCCTGCTGCCCGCGCGGCGCCTCGTATGCGCGGGCTGCCCCGCGCGGCGCCCCGCATGCGGGTGCCCCGCGCGGTGCCCCCGCATGCGCGGGTTGCCCCGCGCGGCGCCCCGCATGCGGGCGGCCCCGCGCGGCGCCCCCGCATGCGGGAGGCCCCGCGCGGCGCCCCCGCATGCGGGCGGCCCCGCGCGGCGCCCCCGCAGGCGGGCGGCCCCCGCGCGGTGGCCCCTGCATGCGGGCGGCCCCGTGCGGTGCCCCTGCATGCGGGCGGCCCCGCGCGGCGCCCCCGCAGGCGGGCGGCCCCCGCGCGGTGGCCCCTGCATGCGGGCGGCCCCGTGCGGTGCCCCTGCATGCGGGCGGCCCCGCGCGGCGCCCCCGCAGGCGGGCGGCCCCCGCGCGGTGGCCCCTGCATGCGGGCGGCCCCGTGCGGTGGCCCCTGCATGCGGGCGGCCCCGCGCGGCGCCCCCGCATGCGGGCGGCCCCGCGCGGTGCCCAGCCGCTCGGGGGAGCTGCCCGCAGGCACGGGCGGCCCCGCGCGGCCTCAAGCTCGCGCGGGTGCCCTGCCGGCGGGTGGCTCGTCCCTCCCTCGCCTCCGAGGGCGGCGGATGCCCGTCTCCGAAACCCTCCAAGAATCCCCCTTCCCCTTCCTCGATCAAGAACCGAAAAGGGAAAGCGACCATGCTCACCTCGTTTTTCGTCGGCTAGGGTTCCACGAGGGTGATCGTGCCGTTCTTGCGCGCCCGTCTCCAAGGGTGTGCGGGCGTTCGTCCCTTTTCCTCGATCGCCTCCTTGGTTCTACACGCCGACTGGTGGGAAAGGGGAAGAATAGGGGAGGGAGGAAGGCGGCTCGTCTTCTGCGCTCAGGAAACCGTCTGTCGAGGGTGCGAGAAGTGGGAATCCCGAACCCTAACCCCAAACTAAAGGATAAATCATCCGGTCCCTAAACGAACGAGTGGGACTTAACCCCAAACCTCAAAGGGGGAAAAAGTAGTAGGTCACAAACCTGGGTCCGGTCCGCCTCGAAAACCGCGTTAGTCGCCTGGACTGTCGGCAGTCTTCCGGAATTTATTCTGGGAGATCCCGGCGTCGGAATCCGAAACCGATCGCGCCGCCGTTCTCCGTTTCGCGAGCTTTATTATCTAAAAATACCTGCGAGCCCCGACAGCCTGCCCAGAAACAAGGAATTAAAAACCACCTTCCAGACCCCTTAAGCGGACCGCGGTGCACTAAAGATTAAAATAAAGGGGATCCGGGTTCCCCGAAACCCGCAGGTATTACACCACTTACCTCTTAAAACGAGTTTCGTCCTCGAAACTCAACCCTGAGTTGCGGTGAAGAGATTGGGGTAGCTCTCTCTCATTTTTGACTCTAGCCCCCACGTTGCTTCTCGTTCCTCCTGGTTGCTCCAGAGCACCTTCACGTAGGGGATGACTCGGTTCCGCAGCGTTTTGTTTTCTCTTGCTAGGATACGCACGGGGGTTTCCTCGAAGCTTAGGTCCTCCTTGAGTTCGAGCGAGGAGGCGTCCAACACGTGTGACGGGTCGGAAAGAAATTTCCGGAGCATGGACACGTGGAAAACATTGTGGACCCGGTCGAGGTTAGGCGGTAGGGCAAGGCGGTACGCCACTGGGCCAATGCGCTCCAAGATCTCAAAAGGCCCTACGTACCGTGGACTCAACTTGCCTCTCAACCCGAAACGCCTGATCCCTCTGGATGGTGAGACCCGTAAGAACACGTGCTCTCCCACTTGAAATTCCAAATCGCGGCGCCGTCGGTCTGCGTAGCTCTTCTGTCGGCTTTGGGCGGTCAGCAAACGCTGTCTGATGAGGCGTACCTTCTCTTCAGTCTCTTCCACCAAGTCGGGTCCCAGGAATTTCCGTTCGCCCAAGTCGTCCCAACAGATCGGGGATCGGCAGCGTCTCCCGTATAAGGCTTCGTAGGGCGCCATCTGGATGCTGGCCTGGTAGCTATTGTTGTAGGCGAATTCCACGAGGGGTAGGTAGCGTGCCCAACCGACTCCCCAGTCAAGCACACAGGCGCGTAGCAGGTCCTCGAGGGTCTGAATCACTCGCTCCGATTGTCCGTCCGTCTGAGGGTGAAAGGCTGTGCTGAAATGGAGCTTGGTCCCCAGGGCTTGCTGTAGGCTCTGCCAAAACTTCGAGACGAAGCGGGTGTCCCTGTCTGAGGTGATGGATGCCGGTACTCCGTGCAGTCTCACGATCTCGCTGAGGTAGGCCTGTGCCAATCGCTCTCTGGTCCAGGTTGTGTGGATGGGCAGGAAATGTGCTGACTTGGTTAGCCGGTCCACAATGACCCAAATTGTGTCGTGCCCCTGCGGCGAACGTGGGAACCCAGAGACAAAGTCCATGGTAATCTGATCCCACTTCCACTTCGGCACTGGTTGTAGAGTTGTGAATCCCAAAGGATCTAAATAGGTACTATCAAACAACTAGAGGGGGGGTGAATAGGTGTAATACTTAAAAACTCAATCTCAGTGCAAAATAAAAACCAATGCGGAAAATAAAAACAGCACACCGAGATATACGTGGAAACTCCAATCCAGGAGAAAAACCACGGGACCAACACGCAATAACAATCCACTAAGAATAGAAGAATAACAAGGTGATTACCGACTCCACGGACTCAACCCCTCCTTCAGCTTCTTTGGACCTTGCGCTGACCGGTTGGATATCCACGCAATAACAATCCCTAAGAAAAGAAGAATAACAAGGTGATTACCGTCTCCACGGATTTAACCCCTCCTTCAATTTCTTGGACCTCGCGCTCCACCGATTTTGCACGCCCACTGCACACGTTCGAATCCACGAACGCCACTCGAATCCACGAGCACACGTTTCGAATCCACGAAACGCCTTTAGCACACCGAATCCACGATGCCACGCCGAATCCACGACGCAAACTCAGCCGATAAGAATATTGACTTCGATGGTGATCCTTTGCTTAGATTCTCATTGAGGAACCGTAGAAGAAATCTCTAAGCAAAGATTAGATCAATTCGACAAAAGATATGTTCTTGAAAGAACCATCGAATTGACCTAAAAGAGGCTATGAAGAAGATCGATAAAAACCTAGCCTCTAGGGTTGCTCTCAAGAGTTTTATAAAAAGATCGGCCGTAGCTCCCACGTTTTTGAGAAACCCTAAGTGTCTATTTATAGTTTAGAAACCTTTGGAAAGAGATAAGAATCAAAAACTTACCTTATCTGGAAATTTTCAGGACGGCGATCCGGATCGGATTTACTGCGATCCGGATCGTCGTAACGAGATTGACGATTCCAGAAAACCAAGGGTTCGGGATCCGGATCGCATTGCCCGATCCGGATCGTTCATACAAATCAGAAAACATAACATTCGGGATCCGGATCGGAAATTGCATGGATCCGGATCGAAGTCTTGTATGAAGCAACAACCTTCGGGATCCGGATCGTTGGCTCTGATCCGGATCCTGAACAAGTCCGAACACCAGTTTTTGATTATTATGCAATTAAAAGTTTATCCAAGTGTTTCTAAACTATAAGAAAGTATTCGGATCACCACAATTATTTAGTTAAACATACCTGATCCTCTTGAATACTTTCTTCTTGAGATTGATGTAACTGATCCACAATTCTTCAACTTCAATCTTCAAGACTCAAGACACTGAGTGTCAACTTGAGCTCTTGTTGAATCTTCTCTAAGTCTTTGATTGCTGATTGACAATTTGATCCCTTTAAGACTCCGACTCAACTCACTGACTTGACTCACGAAATATGCCAATACCAAAAAGCCGTAACAATCTCCCCCTTTGGCAATTTCGTGACAAAACCCAAAAATACATAAAAGCGCTCAAGTCACTCATCTTAAACCAAAAAGTCGAAATTCAATGTTATCACCAAAACATTGATTTTCTTTGCGTGAAAGATCCAATAAATACAAAATTACATTTGAACCAAACAGTCCTAGAACATACTCTATGACTTAGGACTTGGAGTCTTAAAGTGATGTAATTCCTGCAAAACAAAACTCCAAACACAATCAAACGTTAGTCGTTAGAAATTAGAATCCTGCATTTGATCCGTCTTCCTTTTGGTTCTTTTGTTTTTCGGCTCTTTCAATTTTTCTTTGTCTCCCCCTATCTTGAGCATCTCTAACATGTTCTCCATGTTCTTGAGCATCTATGTTCTCCCCCTTTGTGGTACGATCATCATTTTCCGTTCTCCCCCATTTTTCCATTTTCGTTTCGTTTGTCCTCTCTTGATGATCTCATCTCTGTTCATTTCTCTTCTCCCCCTTTTTGTCACAAATTGTCAAACAGTGAACATACTAGACAAAAGAAAATCACTAACAACATCAGTTCAAAGAGAAAGAGAGATAAAAGCTCAGTTCCGGTATATAACAAAAATGCAGATTGCGTACCGGTACCAGAAGGCAAAAAACAAATAATTCCTTGAAACAAATCCAAATTTTAGAATCTTTTCAAATACCGATTTGTATTCCATCAAGAAATTCATTTAAGTGCTTTGAAAAACATTGAATTCACAAAGATGTCATTCAATCCAATTAATTTCACAAAAATTAAAAAGATTTACTCCAAAATCATGAAAAATAAAGGTAAAACATTATAAACCGTTTTTCATGTTATATTCATCAAACACAAGTCATCAAAAATAATCTTGAGATCCAAAGTCTATCAAGATGTAACGGATTTACAAAGATGACTTATGGAGATTTCCAAACGACATCAATCTTGAATTCTACCCTTTCAAATTGAGATAATCACTAAAATTTCTAAGGGTGGCTCTTTGAGCATCTTTCAACTATCCCACCTTATACCAACCAGGAGATTGTTCAAAATATAAGAGTTTTGCATATAAATCTCCAAATGCTTCAACTAAAGATTTTCTTATAAAATACTATCAAGCATCCATAACATGTGGTAGCTTCACACACAAACCGGACGACCGGGGTGGCAGCTATTTCCAGCATGTGGTGGTAGTTTTCACACTCCTTTCGGATGTAACTCTTTCCACATCTTTTGCAAATCATTTCAATACCCTTGTAAGAATGCAATCTCTTACGTGAAAGAATTAAATCCCAAATTTTAGTCTATCGGTTGTCTCACGTTTATCACAATGAACTCACACAACCGAGATAGATTAAGCATCTAAAGATCACACATGATTTCTAAAATTTGATGCTTATAATATCAAAAACTCCTATAATGAAGTATCTTCAAGATTATGATTATGGAGTAAAGTTGATAATCCATATAAAATTAAATTGGAGTGATTGAAAGTGAAAGTCCTTTTCATTCAATGCACTTGTTCATTAAAAACCCTTTTGCTAAAAAACAAAGTATAAAAACGAAGAGCATTGAAAAACATGTAATGCAAAGATTAAGAAAGATATGAAGGGAAAACCAATCAAAGCATTACAAACAGTCATAAGCTATTTAGAACTTAAGACAAGGAAAGATATCACCTTTCCGAATCCAAAATCGCTGGATTTTGGGTTGTCTTGATTCGTTGTGGCCGGGGGTTGTCCGCTTTGACTGTTGGTCCACCTTAGGTCTTTGCCTTACAGTGATCCACTTGTATGATTGATGATGTGGCTCGGACCTTTGGTGGGTTGAGTGAACTCCTTTGACTTGATGTGTCTTTTGATTCCATTGAGTTCGCTCCGTAGATGAAGTTGCCGAAGGACTCTTCTTTCTCTTTTTCGGGCAATTCTTCACCAAATGTCCTTCAAGTCCACATAGGTGACAAGTTCTTCCTTTCAATTTAGTTGTGGAACTTGAAGCCTTCACAGTTTGGTTCTTTTTAAATCCCAAACCAACCTTGCTTGATTGACCTAATCCGGACATACAATCAAGTTTCTTGGAACCAGTTGAAAGCCTTTGTATGTCGGATTTGAGTTGATGAACTTGCTTGGTCAAAGCTTGGTTGGTGACATGAATTTCCTCAAACTGCTTTTCTAGAAAACCAATCTTGTCCATATATGATGTAGCGTTTGTCTCCGATTGGTTTATCTTTTCTTGGAGGATTTTATTATTATCCAATAAAAGCTCTCGTTCCTCCTCGAGATCATGAAGATTGATCTTTAAAGCATGATTCTCGTCTTGAATCTCAAGTCGTTGCTTCCTCAACTTCTTAATATGTTTGGCCATCTTCTTTGATTCCGAAAGAAGTTGTTGATATGCCTCAACGAGTTCTTCTTCGTTCGACTCCCCCTCACTTGATGACTCTCCGCCGGATGTTGATGTTTCATGCAAAATCAAAGGAATAGAGTCAATGATTAAAGATGATAAGCAACCATTAGAAGAGGGAATATGAGAGGCATGAGAGGCAACAACTTTTTCCTCTTTACTTGAGGTCGATTCATTAGAAGTAGAATCGTCCCAAGTTTTTGCTTGCAAAGCCTTCTTTCTATATGATTTCTTAGAAGGACAATCCGTTGAAAAATGGCCGTAGCCTTTGCATCGATAGCATTGGATTTCCCCTTCGAAATCATCCTTTTCTTTTTCTTTAGAAGGTTTTGCAAAGCCTTTGAGTTTAGAGGATTTAGAACCCGATGATCCTTTTGATGGTTTCGAGGATGAAGATCCATCGGTTCGATTCTTCCAAAATTTCCGACGAAATTTCTTTATGATCCGCGCCAATTGTTCTTCAAAATCGGCAAAAGAGATTTCATCGTCGGAACTTGATTCGCTATCTTCTTCCTTTGTTGATTTGAATGCAATACCTGTAAGCTTAGAAGAAGACTTGGAAGAAACTTGATTAGTAGGAAAAGTCATTTCATAAGTTTGCAAAGCACCTACTAATTCCTCTACACTCATCTCATCCGGATGACTAACGGTTTCAATGGCGGTAACTTTTGCCCTAAACCATTCTGGAAGAGTCCGAAGTATCTTTCTTACAATTTTTGACTCCGGGATCTTTTCTCCTAAATTAGCACATGTATTTATTACATCTTGAAGTCTAGTGTAATAATCTGTAAACAATTCATGCTCTTCCATATGAATAGAGTCAAATTGACTTGTAAGCATCTGGAGCTTTTGAATTTTTACAAGATTAGTACCCTCATGCGTAATTTTGAGAATATCCCAAATTTCCTTCACGGTTTCACACGCGGAAATTCGTGTGAACTCAGTCGAGGAAAGAGAATTAAATAAAGCGTTCATACCTTTCCCATTGTAAGAAGATCTTTCAAATTCCTCTTTGGACCATCTAGAGCGAGGTTTTGGGGTAGTAGAATTTCCTACTTCCTCAACAGGATGCACCCAACCGTATTCCACGGATTGCCATACCCGCTCATCAATTGCGATGAGAAAAGCTCTCATCCGCACTTTCCAATAAGCATAATTAGTCCCATCAAAAAGAGGAGGTCTATAAATATTACCACTTTCACCCATCATGATAGATAAACCTAAAACCCGCTCTGATACCAATTGTAGAGTTGTGAATCCCAAAGGATCTAAATAGGTACTATCAAACAACTAGAGGGGGGGTGAATAGGTGTAATACTTAAAAACTCAATCTCAGTGCAAAATAAAAACCAATGCGGAAAATAAAAACAGCACACCGAGATATACGTGGAAACTCCAATCCAGGAGAAAAACCACGGGACCAACACGCAATAACAATCCACTAAGAATAGAAGAATAACAAGGTGATTACCGACTCCACGGACTCAACCCCTCCTTCAGCTTCTTCGGACCTTGCGCTGGCCGGTTGGATATCCACGCAATAACAATCCCTAAGAAAAGAAGAATAACAAGGTGATTACCGTCTCCACGGATTTAACCCCTCCTTCAATTTCTTGGACCTCGCGCTCCACCGATTTTGCACGCCCACCGCACACGTTCGAATCCACGAACGCCACTCGAATCCACGAGCACACGTTTCGAATCCACGAAACGCCTTTAGCACACCGAATCCACGATGCCACGCCGAATCCACGACGCAAACTCAGTCGATAAGAATATTGACTTCGATGGTGATCCTTTGCTTAGATTCTCATTGAGGAGCCGTAGAAGAAATCTCTAAGCAAAGATTAGATCAATTCGACAAAAGATATGTTCTTGAAAGAACCATCGAATTGACCTAAAAGAGGCTATGAAGAAGATCGATAAAAACCTAGCCTCTAGGGTTGCTCTCAAGAGTTTTATAAAAAGATCGGCCGTAGCTCCCACGTTTTTGAGAAACCCTAAGTGTCTATTTATAGTTTAGAAACCTTTGGAAAGAGATAAGAATCAAAAACTTACCTTATCTGGAAATTTTCAGGACGGCGATCCGGATCGGATTTACTGCGATCCGGATCGTCGTAACGAGATTGACGATTCCAGAAAACCAAGGGTTCGGGATCCGGATCGCATTGCCCGATCCGGATCGTTCATACAAATCAGAAAACATAACATTCGGGATCCGGATCGGAAATTGCATGGATCCGGATCGAAGTCTTGTATGAAGCAACAACCTTCGGGATCCGGATCGTTGGCTCTGATCCGGATCCTGAACAAGTCCGAACACCAGTTTTTGATTATTATGCAATTAAAAGTTTATCCAAGTGTTTCTAAACTATAAGAAAGTATTCGGATCACCACAATTATTTAGTTAAACATACCTGATCCTCTTGAATACTTTCTTCTTGAGATTGATGTAACTGATCCACAATTCTTCAACTTCAATCTTCAAGACTCAAGACACTGAGTGTCAACTTGAGCTCTTGTTGAATCTTCTCTAAGTCTTTGATTGCTGATTGACAATTTGATCCCTTTAAGACTCCGACTCAACTCACTGACTTGACTCACGAAATATGCCAATACCAAAAAGCCGTAACACTGGTAAGGGTTGTAATTTTCCCGCCGGCCGCTGATGCTCTGCCTTAATCTGCTGACATACCAGGCAATGAGCTACATGTCGTGTAACGTCCCCCTTCAGCTTAGGCCACCAAAAGGTCTGCTTGAGGTCCCTGTACATCTTCGTGCCCCCCGGGTGCGCCGCATAAGGAGCGCGGTGAGCCTCTACCAGGATTTCCTCCTTCAATTCCAGCGAATCTGGTACGCAGAAACGCCCGCGGAACCGCATGACGCCGTCGCTTCCCACTGCAAAGTCGTTCTCCTGGTCCGGGTGGATCTTGTCTCGCACGAGCTGTAAGTGCGGGTCCGCCAGTTGCCCTTCTCGGATTCTCTCGAAAAGCGTCGGCTTGACCACCAACGCTGTCAGTTGGGCAACAGTGCCCGCTGGTACCACCTCCAACTTCAGTCATGAAAATTCTGCAATCAAGGTGCTCTGCTCAGTTATCGCGCTCCCCGACGCCCCTTCCTGATGCCCTTTCCTGCTCAATGCATCGGCCACCACGTTTGCCTTCCCGGGGTAGTATTGAATCGTCAGGTCGTAGTCTTTCAACAGCTCTAGCCATCGTCTCTGTCGCAAGTTTAATTCTTTTTGGGTGAAGATGTACTTAAGACTCCGATGATCCGAGAAGACGTTACAGTGGACTCCAAAGAGATAGTGCCTCCACAGTTTTAAAACGAAGACGACTGCGGCCAGTTCTAAGTCGTGTATCGGGTAGTTCTTTTCGTAGTCCTTCAGTTGCCTGGACGCGTAGGCAATCACCTTCCCCTGTTGCATCAGGACGCCACCCAGACCGATCCTCGATGCGTCGTAGTACACTTCATAATCCTCTCCGGGTGTCGGCAGCACAAGTATTGGCGCCCTGGTTAACCTCCTCTTGAGTTCCTCAAAGCTCTCTTGGCACTTAGCCGTCCATAGAAACTTTTCCCCTTTCTTGGTCAACCGGTTTAAAGGGGCCGCAATCTTCGAGAAACCCTCGACGAAGCGTCTGTAATATCCCGCCAGTCCCAAGAAGCTGCGGACCTCCGTCACTGTCTTCGGCGGCTGCCAGTCGATCACCGATTCCACCTTCTTGGGGTCCACGGCGATTCCCTCTGCCGAGATCACGTGCCCTAGGAAACCCACCTCTCGTAGCCAGAATTCACACTTCTTGAGCTTCGCGAACAGCTTCTGATCCCTGAGGGTCTGGAGGATCGTTCGCAAATGGTCTTCGTGCTCCTCGTCGGTGGCTGAATAGATCAGGATGTCGTCGATGAAGACCACCACGAACCGGTCCAAGAAAGGTCTGAAGATCCGGTTCATCATATCCATGAAGACGGCGGGGGCGTTCGTAAGTCCGAACGGCATAACCGTGAACTCGTAGTGGCCATACCGGGTCCAGAAAGCAGTCTTCGGGATGTCCTCGTCCCGAACCCGGAGTTGGTGGTAGCCCGATTGCAGATCGATCTTGGAAAAGACCGTCGCCCCTCTCAGCTGGTCGAAGAGGTCATCTATTCTGGGCAGGGGGTACTTATTCTTCACCGTGACTTTGTTTATTCCCCTGTAATCAATGCAGAGACGCAGGCTTCCGTCTTTCTTCCGCACAAAGAGTACCGGGGCGCCCCAAGGTGATACACTTGGTCTTATGAACCCCTTATCCAAGAGGTCTTCCAGTTGTGCTTTGAGCTATTTTAACTCTGCGAAGGCCATTCGGTAAGGCGCCTTCGTAATAGGCTGCGTGCCCGGTAGTAGTTCGATAGGGAACCCCACTTCCCGTTCAGGGGGCATCCCAGGCAGTTCCGTGGGAAAGACGTCGGGGAAGTCCCTCACCACTGGGATATCGGCAGGCGTCGTCGGGGGTCGGGTGGCCAAGTCCACCGATGCTAAAAAGGCCACGCAACCACCCTCCACCAGTCTTCTGGCCCGTGCCGCTGAAATAATCGCCGGGAAGGAGATGCTCTTGCACATCATGTACACATGCTCATGGAAGCCCGGTTCTTGTAACCGCAGCTGTCGCTTGTCGCAATCGATGAGCGCCTGGTACCTCGTGAGCCAGTTCATGCCCAGCACCACGTCGTACTCCCTCAGGGGGATTACCACCAAATCCCAAGGACATGCCAGTCGCCCTAACTTAACCGGGCAGGCGGTCACAACGCTGACCGCCTCCAAGGTCCCCCCCGCCGTTTGCACCGTCAAGAAGTTTTCGAAGGGTGTCTCCTCGAGACCACACAGAAACACGAAGTCACGGGAAATGAAAGAGTGGGTTGCTCCGGTGTCGAAAAGAGTTCTAGCATGGGAATTTGAAACAGAAGTAATACCTGCAAGAGCGTCCTCCGGCGGATCCGCCTCTTGGCGGGTCATCGAGAAAACCCGTCCGCCAGGTTGTGGCCGCCTATCCTCCTCTCGCCGTGGTACAGGGGGTTTGGACGTCGACTCCACCGGAGCTTTTCCCCGCCCTGACAGTTGTGGCGAGGGTGTGGAAGCTGCTGAGGACGCAGATCCCCCGGCTAAGGGGCAGTTGCGGCGAAAGTGCCCCGATTTGCCGCATCGGAAGCAATGGTCTCCCCTTTGGGGGCAGTCCCCCGCTCGGTGTCCTCCCCCACAAATAACGCAAGGCCTGTCTCCTGTCCTCGGTCCTCCTGCCGGTGCGCTCCGAGATCCCGACTGTGGCCTCCACCGCTTGGGGGGGTCGGCTTCCACTAGAAGAGCCTCCCCCGGAGTATTGCTGCGGTCGCTTCCTTTCCTCATGGTGCGCGGGGCCCCCCTCCTGGCGCGAGTAACGGCGAACCCGCGCTCCACCACCGTGGCCCTGTCGACCACTTTCTGAAAAGTGTGCAAATCAGCTGCTTGCACCACTTCGAAAATATCACTCCGCAGTCCGTCCACGAAGAGTTGCGCCTTATGGGACTCGTCCCTTATCACGAAAGGGACGCAGTTGGCCAGTCGTACAAATTCGCGCTGATATGCCATCACTGTCTTACTCCCCTGCTGGATGTGGTTCAAGTCATCCTCCAACTTCTTTTTAACGCTGCTTGTGAAAAAGGCTCCAAACAGCTCCTGTTTGAACGTCCTCCATGACGGAAGTACGGTGACGCCCTTTGCGGGATCAGGGCGCACCGTCTTCCACCATAAGCGGGCGTTCCCCTCCAGGAAGTGAACCGCCAGGGGGACCCGCTCGTCATCCTCCATGAGTAAGTCCTCGAATAACTTCTCCATCGATCCCACCCACTTCTCGACGACCCAGGGATCAGTCGTCTCCCCGTCGAACGTGGGTAGGTCGTACTTCTTAAAGTCGGCCAGGTTGGCCCGCACGCGGTCCCGCTCAGTCAGCGGAACTGACCCCTCCCCCGTGGCGGCGGCAGCCACAGAAGGGGAAGGGGTGACCACGGTCTCCCCCGAGGCACCCCCGCCGGTGCTTCCCGGCGCCGGCCCCGCAGTTGCTGTCGCGGTTACCGCCGCTGGCGTCATCGTTTGGGGTGGAGGTACCTCGTCTGCGGCAGTCGCTGTAGGGGCCACTCCTGCGCTGACCCCCGTCGTCGGCGCGCCTGGCCCCTGCGGAGGGGCGGTGGCGACCGTCACCGTCGCGGCCGGTTGCTGCTGCGTCAATTGACGCACATGAGACGTGAGGGTCGCCAGCTGCCCCGCCATGTCCCTCAGTTGTTGTCGTAGGAGCTGGTTCTCTGCGGCCGCCGACGTCGTCGCGTCTGCCCCTGCATCCTCGGCCGATGATCTAGTACGGGCCATTGCTGTGCACAAAACATAAGTCAGTTCTAGACTCCACTAACAACCAACGAACCATCTGTCGAGAGAAGAGGACTCGGACTTATTCCCCCTCCCCTCGATCACTCGCGTCCTACTCTCCTACGACCTATCCATTCCATTCCTTTGTAGTTAAGTGGGTATTCCTGTGGACGTCGGCAACGACTGTTGTGATTGAAAGCAAGTCTCTGATACCATCTTAATCTGTCACGCCCCGGGGGATTATTTTTAGCGGAAACGAGTTACAAAAAGGTAGTAAATTTTTTTTTTTTTGAAAACCTTCTTCCCCAGCACGTGCCCAGATCCGCCGCATATACAGGATCACTCTACAAACGGACAGAGTCTCCCCTGTATATGCACGGCGTAACGGTTTGTACAATGTTCAACAAGGTAGTAAACGATCAATCACAACAACCCAGAACATACAACCATTCACAACGCGTTGGATAAGGCTCACGGCCGTTCAGTTTGAAAGGATAAATCCACCAGGTTGAAACGGTGCCCACCCGGCACCCATATTTTGAAAACCCATTTCGAAAGCAACATAAACTCAGGGTTTTGGAAAGTAGTGCCCACACGACACTTAGATTTTGAAGTAGATGTTTTCGCAATCTTTTCTTTGGTTTACTCTTTTATTTTCCAAAACGGCCAACAGAGAAATAAGGAAAGACAAGGAAATTAAATAGTCACCATACCGACATCCACACCGACCCCACGAGGGTATCGAGAACCATCCACAATCTACAAATAGCAAATGGAATGCGAAAGAAAGAGATAAAAATACTGTTCAGGTCTCCAGGGACCCAGAATCTCTCGCCGCGGCCTCACCGTCGCCTAACTCTCCCCCCGGTAGGACCCTGTCGCAAAGTGGGAAGTCAGCGACTAGATAACAATGATAATAGTAAAGCAGGTAAAGAAAACAACATCCAACCGTAGCCTATCCGGAGCAACCACCCTTGCAAGGGAAAAGTAAAATCAACCACCTGTGAACCTGCAATACCCGATCCCGCCGGACAACTAAACCGACGGATCGCACCACGCCCAAGTCGGACAACTAAACCGAATGGGTCGCACCGCTCCCCCGCCGGACAACTAAACCGACGGGTCGCGCCGCTCACACCTTGGCGCATCCATGCCCCACAACTAAAGGGGTCCCACTCCATCCTGTGGGTATACACGGGTCAACGACCACTTTTCCGGAAAAGCGCACCCTTTGCGGTGGCCAAACTGCGGGTGCGCGTGCTGCAGCCTTGAGCCAAGTAACCGAACGACAATAGTATACAAGATAATAGTGACCATAAGGATTTCCATGTTAGTATCAACAAATAC
This sequence comes from Tillandsia leiboldiana, assembly GCA_029204045.2. Lineage (NCBI taxonomy): Eukaryota > Viridiplantae > Streptophyta > Magnoliopsida > Poales > Bromeliaceae > Tillandsia > Tillandsia leiboldiana. The sequence goes on from CM055060.1 coordinate 3,968,748, forward strand.
CGTGAAATTTTACTCAATTTGACATACATCGAAATAACCGGAAACGCTTAAAGATTGAAGTACAGCTGTCGGGAACCCGACGTTTGATCCCAAAATAAAACCCACCTGTCACTTGTGACGATCGATGCTCGACCTTCCTCGCGTCCCGGCACGCTCCCCGAAGCTACAAACAGGATCCCCGGGCGGGAAGTCAAAACCGATAGATAAAATCAACGAAGCCCCGAACGCTAATCTGCTCCTGACGGCGGCGGCAAGCCCTGCGCCGCCCTGCTGCCCCGCGCGGCGCCCCGCATGCGGGTGCCCCGCGCGGTGCCCCCGCATGCGCGGGTTGCCCCGCGCGGCGGCCCCGCATGCGGGCGGCCCCGCGCGGCGCCCCCGCATGCGGGCGGCCCCGCGCGGCGCCCCCGCAGGCGGGCGGCCCCCGCGCGGTGGCCCCTGCATGCGGGCGGCCCCGTGCGGTGGCCCCTGCATGCGGGCGGCCCCGCGCGGCGCCCCCGCATGCGGGCGGCCCCGCGCGGTGCCCAGCAGCTCGGGGGAGCTGCCCGCAGGCACGGGCGGCCCCGCGCGGCCTCAAGCTCGCGCGGGTGCCCTGCCGGCGGGTGGCTCGTCCCTCCCTCGCCTCCGAGGGCGGCGGATGCCCGTCTCCGAAACCCTCCAAGAATCCCCCTTTCCCTTCCTCGATCAAGAACCGAAAAGGGAAAGCGACCATGCTCACCTCGTTTTTCGTCGGCTAGGGTTCCACGAGGGTGATCGTGCCGTTCTTGCGCGCCCGTCTCCAAGGGTGTGCGGGCGTTCGTCCCTTTTCCTCGATCGCCTCCTTGGTTCTACACGCCGACTGGTGGGAAAGGGGAAGAATAGGGGAGGAAGGAAGGCGGCTCGTCTTCTGCGCTCAGGAAACCGTCTGTCGAGGGTGCGAGAAGTGGGAATCCCGAACCCTAACCCCAAACCAAAGGATAAATCATCTGGTCCCTAAACGAACGAGTGGGACTTAACCCCAAACCTCAAAGGGGGAAAAAGTAGTAGGTCACAAACCTGGGTCCGGTCCGCCTCGAAAACCGCGTTAGTCACCTGGACTGTCGGCAGTCTTCCGGAATTTATTCTGGGAGATCCCGGCGTCGGAATCCGAAACCGATCGCGCCGCCGTTCTCCGTTTCGCGAGCTTTATTATCTAAAAATACCCGCGAGCCTCGACAGCCTGCCCAGAAACAAGGAATTAAAAACCACCTTCCAGACCCCTTAAGCGGACCGCGGTGCACTAAAGATTAAAATAAAGGGGATCCGGGTTCCCCGAAACCCGCAGGTATTACAAGTGCATGGCGATCTCAATGTAGATGCTCAAGCTCGCGGTCAAAAGACCAGAATACGGCGAACAGTCGAGAACTCCTAAACGGGATCTGGAGTAAATCACAGTGCTAACAAATACATAGTGACAATAATATCCTCCTACTCTATCATACATGGTAATCCATAGATAAAAATAATGTACAAATGTAGTAGTAGGAGATATATCACTAAGCGACTAGTAAGTCAAAACCAACTCACGAAATAGATACGAGTCAAGATTTAGAAAGCCGGAGACTCTCAAACAAAATTATCTATACTCTTAGTGCCAAATAATGCCATAATGAACCATAACCTCCTAGTCTGTCAAGCATGTAAAGGTACCAATATATATGCCATAAAACAACAAGATGTCCACCTACTCTATCATGCAAAGTAAATAGGCATAATGATAGATATGAAATAGGAGTAGGTGATATATGGCAAGTACAGTTTAAGAATGTCTGATAACACTGATTATGATATATATGTATAAACAGACAAGCAGATATGAACCACTATGATACTAAGAGTGTCTAATAACACTGAGTATAATCAAGACATGTGATATAGCAGAAATGCAATAGCAAGAAAGGGCTAGCAAGGCAACCAAAGGGTCTAATCAACCATGGTACCCAAAAGGTTACACTATGCCAATGCCGGGATCGGAGTACCCACCTCAACCCAGACGGTCCTGATATCCGCTGCTCACTGGCGAGGCGGCTCCTGAGTGCTCGGCCTGAATCATAACCAACTATCAACAAATAACTCACTCATATCTAACTCACAGACAACACTATGCAATAAGACTTAGACTACTAAAGTAGGTCAAGGTCTCGGGATCCGCCGGAAATTTCGGTAATCCCCCGATCAACCGATAATGGTCCGATCAGAGCCTACAGGCTACCAAAATAAATAAAACTTAGCGTGATGCCCCAGAACGCTTCACTTAAAACGTCCGAGCACCAACATATGATTCTGTGCAATCCAGTGCATAAAAGATGCCATAACAACTGAAACTTACTTCCGGAAACCCGATTTCGGTTTCGGAAGTAACCAACGCTAAACCAACATCGCTGGACTTGCCAGAACAGCGTCGGGAATAGCCAGGGACAGCTGGCAAACAGCAATAACCAGTCCATCTCCTTGAATTGCGCATTTAGCGCCGACTCGCCGATAAACCGACGATTTTGTCGATTTACGGGTCGTTAACCAAAATCCGCTCAACGAAAGCCAATAGATCACGAACGAAAGATTCAGAGATCATGTGCACGTTGGCCGCAGCAGCCCACCAGGCTACATTTATAATTAGATCCCTCGGGTTTAACAAAATTGCATAATAATATGTACAAAATATATAATTTAACTCGTTACAATACTAAACAAGCTTTCAGGTCAGACCCAGGGCATCACTAGACAGGCTTCGACATGATAAAACCCGTGCTCGCTGTTTGGGAGCAACACGTGACCTGAAAACAGTATTAAGTCCATAATTACTAAGCATTGAGAGCACCAAATTACTATCATGCAATAACACCTATTCTCTGTGCAAACTGAAGTGAGCATCATGCTCAGAAGGTCGAGAGGGTCCAAGGGCTCACTATTGGGTGGCCGGACCACTGCCGGAACAGTGTAACAAGTGTGGTGACCCTGATCCCCGTGTAGCTTCTCCCATGAACCGTGGTGTTGAACACCTAGTGTTGGTGTATTTGGTCCATAGTGCATCAAAGGGATGCCACAGATGGACCCTGTGTGGTATCCACAGCTGGATTGGCCTTCGGCTGCATTTGCTGAATTTTCGAAAGCGATTTGGGCCAAACAGAGGATGGATTTGGATTCAGCGCGGAAAAACGCTTGAAAACGGCTATTTGCTTGTTTGATTTGGAGTCCGGATGCCCAAAAAGGACCCCCGGAAGTTTTCGCTGAATTTCGGTGCATGGGAGGGGCCGTGGACCGTCGGCTGCCACGTGGCGGCTTGTGATTGGGCCGGTCCGCAGCGCTCGGTCCACAGCGGGGAGCGGCTGGGTGCACGGACCCGGCGCATGGACACGTGGCGCCGCCTGATTGGCGGGCTCGTGAGGCGCGGTCTACGGATTTTGCGCGGCGGTGCATGGACCGGGGCGGGGGGACACGTGGCATCCCCCGGTTGGTCGGTGCACGCGGCGCGGTCCACGGAACCTGATTTGGGTGCGTGGACCGGGTGCATGGGACACGTGTCAACGTGTCATTGGTCGGCTCACCGGGTGCGGCGCACGGGGGCGCGGGACCCCGCCTCGGGGCGCGTGCGCGGCAGGCGCCGCCTGCCCGCACGTGTGACCGCGACAGTGGCAGGGACGCGTGTCGCCCTGCCACTGGCGGGCGCCACCTACCCGGTTTGACCGGGGAGGTGCCACGCGTCGGCGGCTCATGCGCCCCGCACAGCTGTTCGCTGTGCGGGACGCGTGTCGGGCGCCGGGGCGTGCGACGTGGCCGCAGCGGAGCGGCTCGGGCCGCTGTCGCCTGTTGGTCGGGCTACGTGGCGGCCCCGGGCCGTTTCGGGCGCGCACAGTGTTGGGCCGGCCCAACACTGTAGCCGCCCGAAAGTTGCCATGCGCCCGAAACCGGGACACTGTGGGTATTTCCTCAATTGTTTTTTTGGGGCCTTTTTATAGCCCGAGCTCCCTTCCTCTTCATCCTTTTGGCTTTTCTGAGCCTCAAACCGAAGGGAGTTCTTCACCAAAGTTGATCCTCACACTTTCAAGCTTCCATCTGCAGAGTTTGGGGATTTTTGGGGGCACGCTTTTCGAGATTCTCTTTTTCTTGGCGCGGCGCGACGCTCTTTCTTCGGTGTTTCTTCCGTCGCTCTTCGGTGTACGAGCTCCCCCGACCTACTCCGACGATCTTTTCGAGCGATCTCTTCGCTGCTGGATTCGTAACAGGTGAGGCTACGATTTTGGGTTTACTCGCATATTTTCAGATTTTGCGTTTTTCGAGGAGTTTTCTCGTGCTCACTGGGACCCATTTTTTTGCTGTGAGATTTTATGAGGGCAGCACCTTGTTTGGAGGAGATCTTCGCGCACGAGTCTCGGATCAGGACGTGCTTATAGACTTTTTTCATCTACTCGACGCGAGGATCATTGTGGATTTTTCTTGGAATTTTTGGAGACCTTCCCGAAGGTATACACTTTTCCTTTTATCTGTACAAGAGTTTACAGTTGAATGGTTTTGGGATTGTGCGCACCGATACTGTGGAATTTGTAACTTGGCCTACGGTGCTCGGAATTGGGCGCGCAGGTACTTGTTTCGAAGCTATCGACATGAGGATCGCAGGGATATTTTATTTGGAATTTTCGAGCACATTCAGCAGGTGAAATAATCGCATCTTTGCGACTGTATTTTTCAGTGTAGTAAATCTTGGCAGATTTTGGGATTAAAGTATAACTGTAGCCTTGTGTTGTACCCAGGAGGGATTGTGGACTGTGCTGGACCCGTTGGACATAGAGTTGTTATTTTTTCCTGGTTTTCTCAGCTGTACGACTCCGGACAGTTAGCGTTTTCAGGTGGGTGGCTTGCTTTCAAGATCTATAGACTGTACTCTAATTCTATTGATATAGAATCATGCATGATAGTGATTGGACTTGGGTAGCATGCTAGAGTGTAGGAATTGTTGTTCCTTGTTTTATCTGTCGATCTTGTGATCTCTTATTTCCTACTATCATCTTAAATATTTGTTATGTTGAACCTGACCTAGCACCCCCGTCATATGTTGCATGTGTAACCAGACCAGTAGAAAACCCTCACTTGGGCTAGGGTTATTTATGCTTAGACATCCACACTTTATGTTTCATTCCTGGACTTAGTGTTATCCTCGCCCGGGTAGTGGGCCGAGCGGTCGGGACATCTTTTTAGTGTGGGATGCATTTGCACTCGTGCTTGGGAGCAGAGTGGAGTCTGGTAGATGTAGTGGATCGCTTGTCTGTACCGGAAACCGTTTGAGATAAACGGTGGTCCCGAGAGGTCTTGTTTTCCCCTGTTGGGGTTGTCGCCACTGTGTCAGTGGTAGTAGTATACTAGTGTTAGCCGAACCTAGAACCCTTTTCGACATACACACGATTTTAGTCTACCAATGTTTTCTTCCAAGTATCGAATGGCCGCTGGAGTCTGTTCTTGTTTGATTGGACAAAGGCATCAGCCCTTCGGGGTTTGGGTAAAACACTTATTTTTCTCACTGTTTTTCTAAAAAGAACTAAAATCATTAAATATGGATTTCTTCCAGATCAAAATGATTTTCAATAACAAATGTCACCTTTTTCCTGTAAATCTCCCCACTCGAAAGGATTCGAGTGATCCGGGTTCTAGGAGCCGTTCCTTTGTCGGGACGAAAGCCATGGGGGCCGAGCCTGGAACCTGTTCTTATTTGATAGGGTTGTAGGTGTAGGTCTCCCGGGACTTTCGGGACCTGTTGGTGTCTTCTGCGTGTCGTACTGTGATTTTTGTGTTCCCGAACTATAAGGGATCGGGAACTTCGATAGGCGGAGCCTAGAGTCTGTTCTTGTTTGATAGGGTTCTTAGCACCGGTCTATCGGGTTTCCGAACCCTTATGGTGTCGGTCTTTCCTGAGAGTTTAGTGTTCTGTTGTGGGAGCCGTCTGCTAGACGGTGGCCCCAGCTGTGTGGTTTTCCAGCCTGTGGTTGAGAGTTGGTGTTGTTGGTCGATCTTGTTGATCGTGGTTTGGACTATAGCCTGCATGAGCCATATTTGAGCTCGACAGAGATACGCGGATACTTTCCTCGGTGGGGTCGCTCCCCTCGAGAGCCACTCCGGAGTTGGGCCTGTTACTTGCTATCGCGACTTGTCGACGCCGTCCCTCTGACTGGGCCAGTTAGTGGCAGTCACGGACACCCTACGGTAGACCCGTCCTGTTGAGGATGTGCGGCAGTAGGTGGGCGCAGGTTTGACTGGACCCTTGAGGCAGTCAGTTTAGATTTGGTGAGTTTACTGTGGGTATTAGTAGATGCATCATGTTCCATCTGTTCCTTTTTCTTGAGCATCTAGATAGAGGCATAGTAGCGGTAGAGTTACTTTTCCAGCCTTTTCATTTCAGTATTATATTGTTACTTTATGCCTCTAGTAGACTTAGTGGGCAGACCGTCGGGCTTGTTGGCGGCACCCACTGAGAACTACTTGGGACGTAGTTCTCACACCCGTCGTGGTGTTTTTCCCCAGGGACTTCTTCTTCTGCTCCAGTTCCTGCCGCACCTGTTGCTGCTTCTTCTGATCGAGGTAAGGAGTCGCGAGATAGTTCCCTACCAGTCATCGTCCAGAGAGTAGATGTACCCTTATTACTTTTGAGAGTTCATGTTGAGAGAACTTTGTAGTGAGGTATAGAGTTGTATTTATTTTCTACTGCTCGAGAGACTGTTGTATTTTGGTGAGGTCTTGGGTTGTATATTGTTTTATTTCTAGCAGTTTTCTTTCAGCTCTGATATCTGTATAGCATAGTTGATCTTTTGCAGGTTAGTCGCTTCGTCTATACGGGGCTTCCCGTATGGGCGGCGGATCTGTTGGCGAGCCCGGGTCGCAGTTTCGACGCCGGGGCGTGACAACAAGCAACCTCGGCCAAACACACCAAACTTGGAGCTTGCAATTGGCCAACTTGACCAACCCAAGTTCTGGGCAACAACCAAGGTGAGCAGCAGCTAGGGGACGTCAAACGGAGTCTCCAGCTTGCACGGGGTCCAGCTTCGGCGCCCCACGACAGCGGATGGCCGGAGTAAAGCCCTAAGGCATCTTCAAGCTGCAACAGTGGTGGAGAGCCACTCACAGGGTTTCAGGCCCAAGCAAGGGTACCTCTAGGTTTGTTTCGATGAGAGGAAGCCAACCATGCCCATGGACGGCGGCGAGGAGCAGTAGTTCCGGCGTACTGCCAACTCCGGCCAACTCCAAACAACCTAAAGCTAGGGCATCGAACCGCGGCTTCACCTCTGCACCAAACTTCGCCAAATCTCCTGGAGATGATCAACAGGGCCATAGGAAGGATCTGATCAATTTAGATCAGATCTAAAGCCATCGAGTGAAGGATTTGCTCGAGGCGGAGCATCTATGCATTCCGGCAGGTGCAACTCCCCCGCCGGCAACCGGGCGCACTTCGGGGGTCGGGGTTCGGCTGGAGAGTTCACCAAGAGGTGAGGGAGGTGCACAAGGTGTTCAGGTAGCAAGAAAAGTCGAGGAGAGGGTGAGCCTATCTTGCCGGATTCGAGGAAGAAGAAGAAGATGCTGCAGTTTCTTCCCCGGCCCAAGCAGGTTGCGGAACACCTCTTGCTCGAGCTCTGGAGGTAGAATAAGACCACAGGGCTCCCAGGAGGCAAGCCCAAGGCTTTGGTGCAACCCTCCTCCAAACCCAAGATCAAAGAGAAAAGTTGCTATCCTTTGCTTTTCTGGAGATGGGGAACGGCGACCTGCGGTGCTGGGGCTCGGGGAAGGTGGCAGAGGAGATGAGGGATCGTGGGGCTAGGGCTGTGGTTACAAGAGGGAGGCGGCTAGGGCTTCCACTTGGAACCTAAGTGTAACACCCCCGGAATTTGGATTAGTCCTCTATATAAATGATATAATAGGACTAAATCTCTAACCCGGCTATAGCATTTTGGATGGTAGCAAGATCCAAGAGGAACATGAGAGTTAAGCGTGCTAGAGCTAGAGTAGTTCTAGGATGGGTGACCCCCTGGGAAGTGGGGCGTCACAGTTGGTATCAGAGACATTCACCAGCCGGAAATGTGAGATGAGTCTCGGCTGAGCCAGGGTTATATAGCGGGTAGAGCGAGGCTCCCCGGCTAATGACCGTTGTGAGTGGAGTGCAGCTCCTCACAAGGTCGGCTAAGGCTAGCGAGACGAGTCTCACATCGCCGGGTGCTTGTGAGTGTGCTTGAGCCTGACGTGGACGTCAGGGCTTAAAGAGGGGAAGAATGTAACACCCCCGGAATTTGGATTAGTCCTCTATATAAATGATATAATAGGACTAAATCTCTAACCCGGCTATAGCATTTTGGATGGTAGCAAGATCCAAGAGGAACATGAGAGTTAAGCGTGCTAGAGCTAGAGTAGTTCTAGGATGGGTGACCCCCTGGGAAGTGGGGCGTCACACTAAGAGATCTTTTGTATTATTTGCTACAAAATGCCACTAGTCCCCATTAACTTGGAATTTCGGCTAAGGTCCTTAGCTGTAGGTGAAAAATGCACTATAGTCCCTCCGCATAAAGTCTTACAAGACTTGGTCCATACAATATTAGGTTTCTCCACAAAATATAGTGAAATTTACTGTAATTCACGTTTTCCGAGGCGCTAGGGTTGTCAAAGCAAAAAACGGATGACACCACGACGTGCGGCTCGACGAAACCTATCGACTGGTGATCTTGGTTCATTAAGTTTGATCTTCGAAAATCTTGAAATCCATCTTATACAGCGAATTCCACTGCTTGGCACGCTTTCCGATGACCTAGGCTCGTCAAACGTAAATTCGGACTACACCATTGCGCTCAGATAGATGAAACCATTCAGATCGAGTATTTACATTATCGAGTTTGGATTCTGATCGGTTAAGATAGCCGACTTCACTCGAAAATTCGAAAATTCTAACAAGTTACTATTCACAACTTAAGTCACTATTCAAAAGAAAACTTAACCTTTCAGATTAAAAGATTTAAACTTTAGAATTTCATATTCTCAATTTTTACAATATCCCTCCGAAAACCAAACTTTTAAAATTATTACAAAAATATCCCTCTCCATCATATTCAAAGTGCCATGGCCATCTTAATGGTTATAATATAAAAAGGATAAAAAAGTAAATTTACTTTTTAATCTAGACAAGGTTAAGCATTTAATCTATGGTTAACTAGATTTTTCTAATGGAGATAGACGGTAGAAATATATATGAATAACGTTGAATTTTTTAAAAATAAATATGAAAAATTGAATTTTGTAGGAATATATGTTTGCTATTCGATATGTTTTCAAGAACATGTATGCACTTAACCCAAAAAAAATTTCCTGGCTCCCTCACCCAGAAAATATATCAAATTTTAAACATTAAAATTTTAAATTTCAAATTTTGATATTAAATTTTAAATATAAAAATTTAAATTTTAAATTTTAAAAATTTAAACCCAAGTTTTAAATTTCAATTTTAAAAATTTTAAATTTCAAATTTAAAAATTTTAAATTTTGAATATCAAAATGTTAAATTTTATAATTTCAAATTTCAAATATTTAAATTTTAAATTTAAAATTTCAAATTACAAATTTTAAAATTCAAGTTAAAATTTTCAAATTTTAAATTTTATAATATTCATTTTCAAATTTTAAACTTTACAATTTAAATTTTTAAAATTTTAAATTATAAATTTTAATTTTAAAATTTAAAAGTTTAATTTTGAAATTTTAAAATTTTAAAATTTAAATTTTGGATTTTTAAATTTTAAATTTCAAAATTTAAAATTTATATTTGGATTTTTCTATTTCAAAATTTTAAATTTCAAACTTGAAATTTTAAAATTTAAAATTTAAAATTTAAACTTCTCATTTAAACTTTTAAATTTTAACTTTAAATTTTTAATTTAGAATTGTAGAATTTTAAAATCTAACAGTAATATTTTAATTTTTAATTTTTAAAATTTTAATTGAGAAAAATTCAATGGTATTGTATAATGTGCATCAAAAGAGTATAAAAATTGAAACCATTAAAATTTTTGTCATTACTGAATTTTTTAGTTCATCTAGAGCAAAATCACAGATTATAAACTCTGTAAAAAAAAAAATTACTATTCGTCCAAATTTATGTTTTATCTTTTTAAACTTTTAGATATATTTTTAGATGCTACAATATTAATGAAGAGGAGGAAATAATTAAATTACCCTAACTTATTTTATATAATATATATATATATATATATATATATATATATATATATATATATATATATATATATATATATATATATATATATATATATATATATATATATATATATATATATATATATATATTAATACTATTATGTTATTTTTAATGATATTTTTTTTTATAAATTATAAAAAAATTAACGAAATAACAACGCCATCTTAATGGAAAGAACCTAAATATAACAACTTAAAATTTTGGAGGGTAAAATATATATTTTGAAAATCAAGAATAGAAAGTAAAACAGTAAATATTTATAGAATTTTTTTTTTGTATTTTAACCTAGAAATTAAGATAAAATAGTCTTAAAAAGTAAAAGGCTTATTTTACTAAGAGATACTTTCAAAGATTAAGTTTTCAAATTAAAAATTGGTACCATTAAATATATTATAAATTAATTTTTTTAATATCTAAATCACTTTACATCACTCGGATTTTAGATTAAAAATTTCTAATCACTATATGCACAACAACTTATGATTTTTAACTGTTCATTTTATAGTTAATTGATATATTTAATAGTAACTAAAAAAAAAATGACGAAAGTCAATTCCTAAGTTATTTAAATGTTCAGAATGTTTAATAACATCGATAGCCAATTCAAATGTCACACCATAAAAAATAATTATACGACAAAATAAACAGTTATTCTTTTATTATATTATTATCAAATAAGATTAGAGAATAACTTCTAAAAATATTATCAAATAAGAATATTAGATACTAGGATTAAAATTTTAAGCGTTGAAGTATATACTCAAAAATACTATTAAGTTAGATACTAGAATTAAAATTTTAAATCTCAGTAACCTATTTTGGCATGTACCGTTAATTGTACTGTACCTTAGATAAAAGCTTATAAATTTGTACCTCACTACTTTGATCCTACTGGTGTTTATCCAGAAATGTTATTATAATAACTTTTTTTTTATTACAATCTCATAACAGTTTTGTAATATACCTATTCAAAAAGAATAACCTGAGGTGTACTTAATTAGTTTTCCTTTAATCAATTATCTTATTTTGGTACAATGTGTTTGATCGTTGACACTAATTATTAAATTCAAAAATTTTAAACTGATAAAAATATATAATAAATTCATTTAAATATCTGATTTTTGTACTCGACTAAAAATTTATATTTACAATTTTCTTTTTTTGTGTTAATTTTTTTTTTAGTATATTTAGAGGCGGTTTATATAAAACGGCCGCTAAACCGTCCCTAACATGATAACGTAGAGCCGGTTGTCGAAACCGTCTATATATAACTATCTCTACGACCGTTTTTTCTTATAGTGAAATGTAAATACACAGTGTCTACGTGTACTTGATTGTGACTCGACTCAATCAGCCTCACGCCACTTTGACTTGATCCAATCCGTCCCTTCATTTAGAACGTGACGTAATATAATTTAAATTCTAGAATATTTATATTCAAAAAATTAGATTTTTCGGGGTATACCTAAAGAATTGTCTACTATAACCTAATGAGATTCGAATTCGACGAAATAAAATCACCACTTGATCAGTCTCGTCGAGCTGAACGACTTGATGTCATCCTTTTTTATGTTCGACGAGTCGAGATCATCAAAAAGCGTGCAAATGAATAGTGTTCACCGAAAAACCGACTAATGCGATCTATCGAGACCCTAACGCGACCAAACAAAATCGCTACCTTAACGATGCTGTCGAGCTGAATGTCGTGGCGACGTTCAATTTTATGTTCGACGAGCCGAAAGCTTCAGAATACGTGAAAAACACAATTTTAACGGTGTATTTTATGCTAAATTGCTTATATTTTATGCGCGAAATTGCGGGAAATCGCTTGTAGAGGGGCTTTCATGCATAATGCATCTATAGCAAGGGACCTAAGTTAAAATATTAAAGAGTGGTGGACTTTTTAACATAATTTAGATCTCTATTTAAGTTCTCTTAGGGTTTCCAGCAACCTAACCCTAACCGCATGCCTCCCTTGCACCCTAACACCCCTATCGCCTTCCCTTTGCCTCCCTCATCCTTCCCCAAGCACTGTCGCTGCCTGCCACCGCGGGTGATCGCCAGAAACAGAAGCTACACCTTGCTTTTAGTTGATTCTCGGGTTTGGAGAGAAAGAAGAGCACGAAGATCTATTAGCCTACTCCCGTACTCTTGTGCGACCCTCTCCATCATCTTGAGGTCCTTCCCGAGTCGTGCCATTGTCAGAGATGCCCCTTGTGGCCACTGGTGCGTCGTAGGTGGCCAAAACCGTAGTTTAGGCTGCCTTTGCAACCGCGCCGCCTTCGATAACTTGGGATGAGTTTGAGAGCATTGGGGACCTTCTCCTAGTCCTCTATAAGCTTCCTGCCAAGTTCCAAACTTAGCCGATCAACTGCAACGCCGGGATCTGAAGCGCTAGTTTCCTGCAGCTATTCTTTGTCCGAGCTCCACCGCCGTCGCTATCTGCCGCTAGCCAAGCTCACGGCTGAATCCCCCTTGTAGAGATGAAGCCCTTGGTACCTTTACTTGAACCCTAGAGCAACTGGATCCCGAGGTTGCTCGAGCCAAGCCCTAACTTTGCTGCAAGCACCACCTCCGGCCAACTTGGCTCCGGGCTGCCGGCAACACCTCGAGTTGGGCTCCTGGAATCCTTTCCGACCTCTTTGTACCTATGTTTGTGCCCTTGAGCTACTAGAACCCAAGACACTGCAGGTTGCCCAAGCTCGAGTCCAACCTTGGTTGGTTTGGTCGAGACTGCTCCGACCATCTCTCCGGCTACCCCTTGACTCAGGCAAAGTGAGCCCTCGACTCCCCTAATTCTCCTTAGTACCATGCTCACTCTTGTTGAGCAACTTGCGGACAACAAGTGAAGTTTTGACAATTTAAGTTTTTGATGCCTTGTGTAGGTTGACCCCAAGTCCTTCTCGGACTCCACGCCACCTTCGGACAGCAAGCACGGGCTTCAGTGAGTCGAGACCCATCCACTGATACCCTCGGATCAATCCGAAAGTCTTTGGATTAAGACCCGAGCAGTCATAAGCCTGCGCGAGAGCTGAGCAGCTAATTCCAGGACCGCCTACACTGAGGTGGGTACTCCTATCCGGGCATTGGCATAGTGTAACCTGATTGGGTACCGCAGTCAATCTAACCCTTGGTTATCTTGTTAGCATTTCTTTTAGTTCTTACATTTCATCACTTTGATTTACCTCTGCTTCATTTATACATATGTCGTGCTGTTTCGCAGTGATAGTTGACATTCTTAGTTATTGCTCGACATATGTGATGACCCGGATCTCCGCAGAGCTTTTACTGTGTGATCAGTGTCTTCTGGAGGGCTTTGCTGCGTGTTAGAGGTGTTTGTGAGCGAATCGGACCCAAAATTTGGACTCAGCGCGAAATTTGGATTAAGAATACTTTTCTGGATGCCTTCGGCAAATTTTAGAAGTGGATTTGGGCAAAACGGACATCGGATTTGGTTTCAGCGCGCGAAAACGATGGAAATGGACTATTTACTTGCTTTTTTCGGAGCCCGGATGCCCCTGCACGGATTTCGAGGCATCAGAGTATTGTTCTGGCGGCCGGGGCAGCGCCGGCGGCGGCGGAGTGCGGCGGCGGGCAGAGGCGCGGGCCGCTCGGTCCACGGGCTTGGCGTGCACCGGAGGGAGGACACGTGGCGACTCCCGGTTGGCCGGCCCGCGAGGCACGGTTTACGAAAGAGCACTGGGAGCCATGGACCAGGGCGGGGCCACGTGGCGGCTGCTGGTTGGCCGATTCACGTGCGCTCGGTCCACGCTAGGAGCGGAGCAGGCGCGGTGCGCGGAGCAGCGTGGGTGGTGTGCCACGTGGCATCTTTCCATTGGCGCGGTGTGACACGTGGCAGCTTTGGATTGGATGTTGTACTGGGCGTGGTCCATGGAGCGGGTGCAGCAGGTGCCTCGGGCTGCGTGCGCGACGTGGGCGCCGGCAGCGCAACGTGCGCGTACGTGGGCACGCCGATCGAGGCGTTGACGCGGGCGGGAGCTGCGCGGGGGCGCAGCCACGCGTCGCGAGCGGGTTGGCCCGTTTCGCTGTTTGCTGTGCGGGGGCCACGTGGCGCAACGAGGTGAATCCGGGCGCTGGATGGACGACTGGCGATCGGGCTACTGTGCTGCACCGTTTGCGCCTGAAACAGTTTCGGGCGCCCGAAAGTGGGGACATGGATGGAATTTTGAGAATTGTTCTGTTCTGGCTATAAATAGCACCCTTTGGCTGCATTTTCGGACCCTTTCCCGAGCTCCCCTGCAACAGAGCCCTTAAGCATTATTGTTCCTCTTCTTGTGCTCCATCTTGTGAGGGATTTACAAATTTTTTGGAGGCTGCAACATCGGTGTTTTCTGCGACGCGGCGCACTTCAGCGCTTCTTGGATTTTGGCTTCCACCGTCGCTTCTCAGCCCGCGAGACCCCCTGGATTACTTCGATGGAATTTTGAGCCGATTTTTGCGGCAGCGCGTTCATGAGAGGTACGCCTTCGATTTCTGTATTGATAACTTCGTCTCATTTCGAGTTTTTGACATGGTTCCCGAGGCAAACTTTGACCCCTTGTACTATTGTGAGATTTGGGACAACAGTGGAGTATTATTGGGTTTTCTCGGTCTACGACCATCGGAATGGGGTGTTTAAGGACTCGATTGATATCTACGCTTCGAGAGGAACGTGTCCGTATTTTTATCGGAATTTTTGGAGGAATCTTCGAAGGTGATAATTAAGCTTCTTTCGGACTGGTTTCCTGCAGAATTTTGATAGTGGATAGTTTGACTTGCCGCAATGTTTCATTTATATCTTGGCCTACAGGTGTCCGAACAAGAAGTATAAATACTTGATTTGTATCTACTCGTCGCGAGGATCGCAGCCGTAATTTTTTTGGATTTTTTTCCTGAGGATAGAATGCAGGTGAAAAAGTCCCTTCTTTGTGCTGTTTTGGAAAAACAGCAAGAGTGTGTTGTGGTGTTATCTAATTATGGGCTGTGTTGTTGGTTCGAGCAGAGGCTTGTGCGACCGAGTACCGAGGGTGCAGTTTTGGCAGATTTTGGATTGTGAGTGACTGCGCACTTCACCGACTTCAGCTTTGCCTGCGGAAAGCGATTCAGGTGGGTTGCTTCGTCTCTAGAATCAGTGGACGGTTCTCTAATTCTATTTGTTAGAATGCATGCATATTTAGTGTACCCATATGTCATTGAGAGGTGAACTTGGTAAATGGTATTTGTTTGAGGAATTGCAAGATATACTAGTCATGTTATGCCTGATGAAACTTGCAAGATTTAGATATCCATGTTTATGATCAATGAAAGTTCACCTAAGGGAAGCATTACACTATGTGATGGATAGCATGCACAATTTAATATACAACCTATAAGATTGAGATGCAAGCATAAGAATGATATAGTTCATGTGGATTGAGGCTTACATGATTTATTGTACATGTTGGGTACCTTCGAGATATTATATATATTTAATAGTTTATTCACCTATGCTAGTTGAGAGCATGTTTAGGGAGATGAGGCTTATTTGATTTGATTTTTGGTGATCATATCTGTTAGTGTTCTCTATTTATGTGCAGTTTATTTAAATGTTATTATTGAAACTTGACCTAGCACCCCGTCATATGTTGCATGTTTAACCAGACTAGTAGAGAACCTTTACTTGGGCTAGGTTCTTTTATATTTTAGATATCCCACACTTTGCATTTTTTCCTGGACATAGATTTTTCTCGCCCGGGTAGTGGGCCGAGTAGTCAGGTTATTGTGGGACATTGTTGCACTCGTGCCTAGGAGCTGAGTGGAGTCTGGTAGCTGAGTTTAGACCTGTGCTAGTGTTGTTGGGAACCGTTTGGGTTGACGGTGGTCCCGGGTCGTTGAGTGTCGTCCGACCAGTCTTGTTAGCCCTGAGTTGTGGGTTGATCCTGGCTGTGGAGTACCTCCAGCCTGTGTGTTTAGCGTGGCGAGTTGGGTGTTTCGTTTTGGGAGCCGTTTTGGTCGACGATGGTCCCGGCTGTGGAGTATCTCCAGCCAGTGTGTTTTGTGCCACGAGTTGGTTGAGTTCGTTAGTGTCTCGAGATTTGTGAGAGCTGGTTAGTTGAGTCGTCATGAGTACTCCGATCGTCGTGCGAGATGTTTGAGAATCTTGAGTCCTTCCGTTCTGAGAGTGAGTGTGGATTTTGATTATAGCCTGCAGGAGCCACTTTGAGCTCGACAGAGATGCACGGATACATTCTTCCTCGGTGGGGTCGCGCCCCTCGAGTGCCACGTCCGGAATGGATCTGTTACTTTTGTATCGCGACTTGTCGATGTAGTCCCCTGGCTGGGCCAGTTTTGGCAGTCACGGGCACGCTACGTAAATCCTGTCCTCTTGTGGATGTGTGGTAGTAGGTGGGCGCAGGCTTGACTGGACCCTATGAGGCAGTCAGTTCGATTGGGTCGATTGAGCACCTTGTGTGCGATTAGTTGCATATCTTTTCATCTGTATCACCCATTGAGCATTTAGAAAGAGGTATGGTAGCTGTAGGGTATCTCCAGCTTTTCTTGTTCAGTTTTTACTGCATTGTTATCTTATGCCCCTAGTAGACTTAGTGGGCAGACCGTCGGGCTTGGTGGCGGTATCCACTGAGAACTACGGGTTGATGTAGTTCTCACACCCGTTGGGGGTTCCCCCCTCCTCTTTCTTTCCTCTCCTTTGTTTTGTAGAGTCATCTGTGGGAGATGCTGATTCTGCTGTTGCTGTTCGAGGCGAGGGAGTCGCGAGCTAGATCCCTACCTGTCTTTGGATAGTAGTTGTACCCCCACATTGGAGATTTGTAGTACAATCAGTAGATTAGTTTTATTTCTGCTTTTGAGAGATTATTGTTGTCACGCCCCGGGTGTAAACCGGAACCCGGGCTCGCCAACAGATCCGCCGTGCACACGGGATTTCCCATGTACACGAAGCGCTGGTAACCTGCTCAAATATAATATGAACAATAAAAGAGCATAATACAGAGCTGAAATAGAAGAACCACATAGTATCTCAGACTGGAACTACAACCAAAGCTGTAATAAGTACAATAATCTCCCAGCTCACCAAAATAGTACAACCAGCTGGCGAAAGCCGGACTCAAAATGAACAAAAAATACCACAGTCTGAGTGAAGGGTACAGCATCTGTCTAATAGCAACTCTCAGTCTCACAGGAGATCTATCTATTCAGCGATCCCCTTACCTCGATCAGTTGCCGATGGCCTAGCAGCTCCCGCAGACGACTCTGCAAAAATAAAGGAGAAGAAAGAGACAGAAAATAACAATAGGGGTGAGAACTACCAGATAAACCAGTAGCCTCCCCTAGTGGGTAAAACCTCAACTCTGACGGGCCCACTAGGACTACTAGAGGCAAAAGGAATGAACAGTAGTAAGCTATAAAGGCTGCTGAAAAGGAAACTGCTACTACAATGCCTCTAAATGCAGTGCCAAAAGATAACTGTATGCATGCAACTATAAGGCTATCTGCCCAAAGAAACCCAATCAAAGGGCCAGGGAACACTGGCACTGCCTGCTCTGTCTCAAGTATCTGCTGACTAATCGGTACTCACTGACCGATACTCACTGTCTGGCACTCACTGGCCAACAGGTTTGGCACTCACTGGCCAACCGATCGGCACCCGGCATGGTCAAAAGCCTACTCCGGAGTGGCACCCGAAGGGAGCGACCCACACGAGTAAAGTATCGCTGTATCAAGCGTCTCTGTAACCAATGTCTCACAATAGCAGGACTGGATCATGACTATGATCAAAGTGGGAAAACTCCATCCACTAATGCAATCCAATCCCCAGCTGATGCAAAAATAAACCAGACTCAACCCCAATCTGATGCAAGGATAAACATCCGGTCGACTGCCTACTGTCCGCGGTCACCGTAATACCTCACAAGTCCACAATCTAGTACAATCTCGACTATACTGTCCCAAACCCCTGCTCATACTCGAGCAACAAGCATCTGAATGCAAAGGAGAGCAATAAAACATGTCAAGTCCCAATATGATAGTGTAGCAATAAATAGTGGCTAACTAGATGTCCAAGCAAGCATGCAATTGTAGAAAGGTGTCAAATATTTATTTTAAAAAGATTGATTTACTGTACTGATATAAAAGTTATTTGCATGCGAGATTATAGCCTTTGTCCCAACCACAGTGTCCCAAAATAAGCTGTCTGTGGGGTCATATATATGGTTCTCATCAATTGTCACATTAAATTTTAGGGGAGTTCGTCCCAACCACAGTGTCCCAAAATAAGCCATCATATAATCTGTGGGGTCATATGTATGGTTCTCATCAATTGTCACATTTATTTTTAGAGGAGTTCATCCCAACGGTTCTCATCAATTGTCATATTTGTTTTTAGGGGAGTTCTAATAATCCCAGTGAGCACGTCAAAAATGAGGCAAGCAACAACCGCCCGCCTCGAAAAGCGTGCACTATACCCAGATAGTCTCCTGGCTGTCCACAGTCCCCTAAAACTGCTGTCTGCCGAAAACGGTGCCCTACAGCAACACACATTGCACAAGGTGTAAATATACTATTCATAAAAACATAGCTTTTGTTGTTTTTCCAAATAGCACGGAAAACGAGGCATTTCACCTCTGTAAAGTGCTCAGAAAAATCCATAAAAATTACGGTTGCGTTCCCTGCGACGAGTAGATTGAAATCGACTCTTTAAACGTCTCGATCTGATGCTCCTAGCTCAAGATATAAATCGGAGAAGTCGATGCTGTCTAGAAACTACCACAGCAAAAAGGGGGGTCAAAGAGACCTCGGGAATCATGCCAAAAGTACGAAACGGAGCAAAGTGATCAACACAAAAATCGAAGCCTTACCTCTTAGGAACGCGCTGCCGCAAAAATTGTTCGAAAATTCCTCCTGGTTAGAGCACAGGAATTTTCCGACGGAACTGCGACGGAAATGGGCCGAAAAAGGGGAAACGTCTAAGTGCACCGCGTCGCAGATAACTCGCTAAGGGGAAGTCCAAAAATTCTGAAATTTCTAGCGGAGAGAGAGAACAGAGAGAGGAACAACTTTCATATAGACCACAACCTCTGATTCTCTCTCTACGATTTGGAATCGCAGGTTGAAGAGGGAGGGGGATTTATAATGGGCCAAGGAATCTTCGGCTCCACACGGGATCCGGACAAAACAAGAAACACCGAAACGGACCAACCAGGACGCGCCACGTGTTCACAAAATAGGAAACAGCCTGTGCAAGTCCACTCAGATGTCGCCACGTGTCCCCCGGGTGCACATGCCTGGTCTCCGCTCCGGGTTTTCCAAAAAATGTCGGCCAATGGGGTGCTGCCACGTGTCACAGACAACGCAGCCTTCTAGAAGTCGTCCAACCAATCAGAAGACGCCACGTGGCAAATGGAATCTTCGGTGCTCCCGGTGCACGCGCCTGTCCGTGGACCCCGCCGCCTGCGCGCCTGCCCGCGCCTGCCCGCGCTGCCCGCTCCGCGCTCCGCCGCGCTCCGCCGTGCTCTGCCGCGCTCCGCCGCGCTCCGCCGCGCTCTGCCGTGCGCCGCCGCTCGCCGCCGCTCGCCGCCGCGCCGGTGCCGGAACAGTGATTCCGGCCGCCGGAATTACTGTTCCGGTGAACAGTACCTTTGCGTCGAAAAATAAAGTAAATATACCGTTTTGATCGTTTTCGCGCGCTGAGTCCAAATCCGCCATCCGTTTCGCTAAATTCTCATCCGAAATTTTGCCGAAAACCCCCGGAAAAGCCCACTTGATCCGATTTTCGCGCCGAGTCTATTTCTAATATCCGTTTTCGACTCTACAAGTTCCGTTACACCGTATAAGCTTCCTTCAGTCACTGTTTAATGTTGCAACAGTTCCTGCGGAAGTCCGGATCATCACAATTGTAGTGAGGATATGACTTGTACTGAGAGCCTGTACACTGATGTAATATTTCAGGTTACCCTCCCTGTTGAGTTCTGGGTTTTTTATATCTGAGGATTTTGTATGATCATATTTGGGAGATGGATATTGTATCTTTATTTCCAGTTGTACAGTGGTTGGATTTTAGTTTTACAGCATTTTATTTTATAGCTCTGATATCTGTTTAGCTGTAGTCCCTTTTCTTGCAGGTTGGACGGTTCGCCTATGCGAGGTTTTGTATAGGCGGCGGATCTGTTGGCGAGCCCGGGTCGCAGTTTCGACTCCGGGGCGTGACAACATACCTCCTACTGATGGTTGATTATTCGTACTAGTATCTTCTAGTTGATTTTGCATGATAGAGTAAGAGTTTGCAGATGATTTCATATGACATTTCTTAGCACTGAGATTCACTAATGATTTCATATGACATTTCCTAGCACTGAGATTAACTGATGATTTCATATGGCATTTTCTGGCATTGAGATTGACTTGTAATCCCATTGGAGAGTTTCCAACTATTTGCCGTATTTTCGGTCTTTCGACCGCGAGCGTCGAGTATCCGCATTGTGATCGCCATGCATCTGTTATATACCTCATGTACATCGACGATTTGGCCACCGTTATGGTTTTCATTATCGGTAGAGTGGTCTGATTGATTCGTGAGACCCTTTTGTTGTACTTTTGGGTACGGGGGTTGTTGACAGTTTAGCTGAGTGTTCTGTTATGGCATCAACCTGATGTCCTAGTGACCAATAGAGGCACTTGATTAGGTTGGATTATTTATCGTCACTTTTGTTGCATTCTCGATTATGATTATATCGTGCATATACCTATTTGCTGTCTTTCAGTATTGTTTCATATCAACTTTTACAATTATTGCATTCACATCAATTCTTACAGTCATTACTATATATCTGCTTTACCGTCTTTTGATTATTGTATATCAGTAGGTACGACTTGCTCGTCTCCGGCTCGTTGTACCTATTGGGATATATTTATTTGTATCTCACATCCTCTGGTGACAACATTTTCAAGTTTGTCGGGTGGTGGAATGTCGGGACGTTGTGGTGAGGTGATACTATAATAGCATTGATTTTCTAGTTTTTGATTTTTGGCATAAAGCTAGTTTTTAGGTAAATTCTTGGCTTTGGTTTTGTGTGGATTTTTGTGTTGTTAGTACCATATTGAGGTAGAGCTCGTTAAACGGAGAACGACGGTGCAATCGGATTAAAAATCCGACTTACGGGTCTTCTAGAACGATGTTTTTATGTTAGCGGGTCCGAAAAGGTAAGTTTCGGGATTATCGATACCTGTTAAGATTTTCGGTGTATCGGGATCTGTGCTAGTGGTTATGGGACGTTTCGGAGGTTTGGCATGCTTATCGAGAAAATCTAGTAAAATTTTTTTATAAATATTATGAGATTTTGGGATTTTCATACGTATACAAAAATTAAAGAGAAAAATCCTAATTTTTTAATATTCCTAAGATTTCCACAAAGATCGGGCTTCTTCCTCTTCCTCATTGTGAGTGCCGAGAACCGAGATCGAAAACGTCGCCATCGCTGGAGATCGGATCCGGAAACATCACCGTTGCCGAAGATCGGGGTAGTTTCGTCTTTTTCGTCGGAGCGAGGTTAGTTTCGTTCGTTGGTTTTCGTTTGTTGGTTTTCGTTCGTTAGTTTTCGTTCGTTGGTTTTCATTCGGGGGTTTCATTCGTTTTGTTAGGTTTATCGTCGGAGCGGAGAGTAGATGGGCGGAGTCGTTTGACGGTCATCGACGGAGGGTTCGTCGCCATTTGATGCCTTAGCCGAGCCACCGCCACCGCTCGGTGCCCTAGCCGAGCCGCCGCCGCCGCCGCTCGGTGCTCTAGCCGCTGCCGCCGCTTGTCGCTTAGCCAGGGGCGCCGCCGCCGCGCGCTCAGCATGCGCCGTTGCACCCGCTGCCGCGCGCCACTGAGGTATGCCGCCACGCGCGCTGCCCGCGCGCCACTAAGGAGCGCCGCCGCCCGTGCTGTCAGGCGCGCAGTCCGCGTGCAATTAGGGCACGCCGCCTGAGGCCGCGCCCTACTAGGCCACCTTGTTGTGCTGCTCGCATGTGCGCCGCGCCCTCCAAGGCCGCTGCCGCTCGGCGCTGCTTGCATCCGCGCCGCGCTGCTACAAGCGCTGCACCACGAGCCGCTCTACAAGACTGTCGCTGTGCTGTGCTGCCCGCACTTGCGCGCCGCGCCCTGCAAGGCCACCGCTGCTTGATGCCCAAGCCGCCGCCGTTTGATGCCCTAGTCGTCGCCGCTTGATGCCCTAGCCGCCGCCGCTCTGCCAGGCCGTCGCCGCTTGATGCCCTAGCCGCCGCCGCCGCTCTGCTAGGCCGTCGCCGCTTGATGCCCTAGCCACTGCCGCCACTCTGCTCAGCCGCCCGCGTGTGCTGTTTTGCTAGGTCGCGCGCTGCCCGTGCATGCAGCTTGCGCCGCCGCCTCCGACGAGGATTTTTGGGCAGTTTTTGGGTTGACGGAGTTGATTTCGTTTTCCGTTAGATGATCCTTCGCTTGGTCGTTTTTCGACGCGGGCTTCGTCAAGGCAACGGTAGGATCCCGATTTTCCGTCCGTTGCCTAGTTGACAGTTGGATCCTTTCGGAGGTACGGTTTTGCGACCATAGGGGTTTTTTATGCGGAGTTCTTCATTAGTTCGTTGTTTTGGGATAGCAGGATATCGTTTTTGAGTCCGGTCTTTTCATTCATCACTGGAATTTTGTCTGTTACTTATGGTACACATGTAAAATCTCCTTTTTCGATAATTTTGTGTTTTACATGATTTTTCCTATCGGTTGATGTTAGGAGTATTATTAGAGTGTTTTTACCTTTCGGATGATCGGTTGTCTCGGTATGAGATCCGGTGGACTGTTCGTCCACATCCGAATAGCGGTAAAGTTGTTCGGGGCTTAGTTTTGATCAGTTTAATGATCGGTGCGACAATTCGGACATCGGAGGCGGTTTCGATATTTTGGAACATATGGAATTTTTGACGCAGTGGTCGAAACCACTAAATTCGCCGGTTGAGGTAAAATATTGATTTGTTTTATTTGGACATTTATTAGGTCCGGATAAAGTTCGGAAGGCTTAGGAGGGTCGCGAGCACGATTGTTTGTCTTCTTTGAGGTGGGTACCCTGATCCGAGGAAGGGGACGTTGTTGAATGGCTTTTATTCAACCCTTCCCTTCTTCTTTATTATTACTTGATGACGTTTGCTATGATTGTAGGATACAGATATAGTCACAAGTAATGTGACGGAATGATACACCAAAATAAGGATTGATTGGTTAACCCCTGTTTCGTTACTATCTGATATATATATATATGCTACACTTGAGCGACTGACTGTTATAGGAAGATTTTTGGTACATGATCTGTGATCATCATGCTCATGGCGCTTTCACGCACACCAGCAGTTTGGCCACTGTGTCGGTTTACTTTTTCAGAGAGGTGGTTTGTTTGATCCGTGATCTCTACGCAGCTACGTGCGTAGCGGACCCCTTACGGCTATTTGTGGTGCCGCAGTTTTGCAGTGGAGGGTTGTTTAACACCAGTTATTGAGCGGGACTATTTTATTTCCTAAGGTTCTTGGACTGACATGGCAACTGTCACGCCCCGGGTGTAAACCAGAATTCGAGCCCGTCTACAGATCCGCCGTGCACATGAAATTTTCCGCGTACACGAAGCGCCAGTAACCTGCTCAGATATAAGAGATAATAATAAAGAGCAATAAAAACAGACCTGAACTAAAACTACTACATCTCAGACTGAAGCTGGAAATAAAATACAGTACATCTGTAAAAATTATACATCTGTCTCTCCCAGCTCACCAAAATAAATACAACCTGCTGGCAAAAGCCAGTCCCAAAAGTAAAAGTACAACCGTCTGAGGAACATGGGTACACCAACAGTCCAGCTAACTCGCTCATCCTGCTTTGAGATCTATCTACTCAGCCGTCCTCTCTCCTCGACCCGCCGCTGAAAGCCCAGCAGCACCCGCAGAAGACACTGCAAAATAAGGGAGAAGAAAAAGAGGAAAGAAGAATGGGGGTGAGAACTATTAGTAAACCAGTAGCCTCCCCTAGTGGGTAAATCCTCAAACTCTGACACACCCACTAGGTCTACCAGAGGCAAAAGGGAAAGAAAAGTTGTAAGCAATAATGGCTGCCGAAGAAAGGAAACTACCACTACTATGCCTCTAAATGCAGTTCTAGACTGGAATAACCGTATGCAACAGTAACCAACCGTCCCAGATGAACCCAATCTGTACCGCCCTCATCATCGGGCAAGTAAGACGCGCCGATGTGATAGCAAAACTCCTGCTGCCGCCCTCATCATCGGGCAAGAAAGCCGCGCCGATGTGATAGCAAAACTCAATGCCTGTCTGGCACCTAGCTGGTGCCCCGCGCACTCCGGATTGGCACTCGTGGGGAGCTACCCACACGAGGAAAATAGCCATGTCACAAGTATCATAAAAGCAGGACTGGATCACTATAAAACCCCAGTGGAACACACCCCTCCACTAAAAGAAGCCCCGATCCCCAATCTGATGCATAAGTAACCATCTGGTCGACCGCCCAATATCCGCGGTCGCCGCGATACCCACTGTCAACAATCAAGCCCAACAATCGACAACCGTTCAACCGCCCAATATCCGCGGTCACCGAAATAACCCACCATCACAATCATGTCCCACATCCGACATCTGGTCAACCGTCTACTATCCGCGGTAGCCGCAATAACCCCCAATCCAAAAATCGGGTGAAATAATCTGTATCCGGTCAACCGCCTACTATTCGTGGTAGCCGCAATACCCCACAACCCATAATCAAATACCACCTGTCCCCGACCCCAAGGTCCCGGCTACACTATCCCGTACCCCTGCTCAACCCCGAGCAACAATGACCATCTGACTAAAGAATAAGGAGAACAGAAGCAAACAAGGTTTCTCCTAAGTTAAGTTCCAGCATGAAAGTGTAGCGATAAAAGATGGCCTATCTAGATGTCCCTACAAGCATGCAAGTGTTCTCAAGGAAAATTAATTAAGTCATTGATTATAACAGTATCCACCTATGCATGTCACCTATCCTCAAGTAATACCACTAACAGGATAAATCATCTTGACCCAATATAATAAACAATTCCACATGCAAGTTAAGTACTAACACAGAAATCTATATACCGACACGAGCATGCAAATATTCCACCATCAAGGTAAATTACAAGGCCTCAATATTATAATCAAATCCACATGCAAGGTTTAGTGCTAACATAGCAATCCATAATTCCACACAAGCATGCATAAGTTCCAATTACAATTATGTTTCCCACATAGTGATTCCTTAGTAACATTTCCAACATGATGTGTCTCACATGACAAACTCATAAAAATAGTAATCACCGATCATAGATGTCCCAAAATGATCTCTCTAATACTCATAGTGGGTAAGTCAGAAAAGAGGGATATAGCAACCACCCACCTAGAAATGCGCAATCCACAGCTGTAAAACCTCCTCGCTGTCCAATAACCTTAATCCACGCCAAAACACCCAAAACTGCAAAGATAACCAATCGGCGCACAATCAATCTCAAATAACATACAACATGATGCAGTCCACACAACCAGCCCTGAAGATGGCTAAATCTCACCTGCGATATGAACTCGGAAAAATCTAGAAAAATAACCGTTGCGTTCTTCGCATCGAGCCGATCGAAACAAGTACCTGCATGTCTCAATCCGAGTTTCGTACATCAAGATAAAAATCCGACAAGGTGACCCTCTCAAAATAATCCTGTACAAAATCTGTAGCACTTAGCTCTGGAAAAAGGGATTTTTCACCTTTGGAAAAAACTCAGAAAAATCCAGGAAAATTCGAGGACGTTCCTTGCGATGTGTAGATGCAAAACGACTTTAGGCACGCCTCCATCCGATGCCTGAGCACAAAGTTATTGCCGAAATACCGATGTGCTGTCCAAAACTCCGCCGTGGAAAATGGGTCATAAAAAGGCTAGGGAAACTCCAAGAAAAACTCAAAAAGAGGACAAGCTCAAATCACGAGAGTCGTAGCCCTACCTGTTGTGAAGCCAACGGCGTAAGAATCGCCGTAAACGGGGGTCGGAGTAGGCCGGGGGAGTCCTCGCACTAAAACGCGACGAAGGAGGTCACAAATGAACGAGCGTCGCGCCGCGCCGTAAAAATGAAAACCTCGAAATGCGTGCCACAAAAAATCCGGCGATCCACAGGTGGAACCAGCTCTGGGAGATGAAGAGAATCTCTGTAGAACACATAGGGATAAACAGCTCCAAAAAGGTCCAAATCGCAGCTCAAACCGGCCTTTTTATAGGCCAAAAGAAACAAATGCCATAATTCCCCCTGTGTCCCCGGATTCGGGTGCCCGAAACTTTCGGGCGCCGAAACCGGGTCCCCGTAACCCGCAACAAAGAGCGCCCGAATCACCCCCGTGCCACCACGTCATCGCCAAACACCGAACAGCAAAACCCACCGCTCACCATGCGGCGCGTGGCCCACCGCGAAAGCCGACGCGTGGCAAGCCCACGCGCGGGAACCGCGCGTCAACGCGCGCCTCCAGCCCACGTGCGCGCTGCGCCCGCCGCTTGCGCCACCTGCCAAGCCCGCATCCCGAGGCACCCCTCACTGCTCCGTGGACCGCGACCGCTGAACCGACCTTTCTGCCGCTGCCATGTGCCCAAGGCCCACCAATGAGAAACCGCCACGTGGTGCACTGCCCCGCTGCACCGCGCGCCTGCCCGCGCGCCCGCCCGCGCTGCACGCGCCTGCGCGCTGCCCGCGCTGCTGCTCGCGACGCTGCGCCGCTGTGCTCCGCCCTGCCCGCCGCCGCCGCTGCTGCCCGCCGGCCGCCGGAACAGTGCACAAAGTCTCAAAAACCGTGTTTTCGCATCCGGGCTCCGAAAAATACAAATAAATAGTCCATTTTCACCGTTTTTGCGCACTAAGTCCAAATCCGGTGTCCGATTTGCCAAATTCTAATTCCAAAATTTGCCGAATGCATCCAGACAAGTGTTTTTAACCCAAATTTCGCGCTGAGTCTAATTTTGATATTCGTTTCGTGCGAAACCACTTCTAAACATCCGACAGGGTCAATCGATTACCCTCGTGATCCATTTTAATCCCTGAGTCCAACACTTGTGTCCAATTTGTGCACAAACACCTCCAATACACAGTACAGGCCCCCAGAAGCCACCCATCGCACTGCAACAACTCTGCGGAGATCCAGGTCCTCACAGCAGCGATGTTCTGTTTCTCCCACGAGGGATACGAGTGGTAGCAGTATGGGGTTTTGGATGCTCTGCTTTACGGTTTGGTATTCTATCATTATACAACATTACTTTTATAGTTATTACTATAGTTGCTCTTACCCTTACTTGTTTATGTCACTGACTCCCATTATGTGACAGATTCAGTCGTGGGTGGGGTTCAAGACGGAGGTGAGGTTGCAACTAGGGAGTGTTAGCCTTTTCTCATATTGGTGATACTTTTCCTTTTCTTTTTATTTGGTTATTTTAGTTGGTTAGTTTTGCATGCATGTGGTTTTGGATATTGTGGATGATGCGGATGTTGGGACGGACTTGTTAGCTAGTTATATACTTTGAGGCTATATTTTCAGTATAGTTTCTGGATGTGTCGTGTAGACGTAGGTTTTTTTCAAAATAAAAAGAATTTGCGAAAATAATTTTAGAAAACTAAGTGTCATGTGGGCACTGTTTTAAAACTTATGGATTTATTCTTTCGAACATATGATACGCCGTGTAGGCGTAGTTTTTCACATAAATGATTATTTTAAACTTGGTACTCTGTGTATTTTAGATATGTGTGGTTGATGTATGATTGTGGTTGCGACGCCGTCTATATATAGGAGAGACTCTGTCCGTTTGTATGGAGAAAACTTATATATGTGGCGGGTCTGCGCACGTGTCAGAATAGAAGGTTTTGTAAAAAAAAAAAAATGATTCCAAAATTTACGATATTTTTTTGCTTTAAAATTACTTCCGGGACGTGACAAATACCAATAGAGTTGTCCCCATGATACTAGCTAGTAGCTAAACTGCATCCCATTTATCGCTTTATTTATGTTATCGGATCTTTATTTATATTATTATTTATGGATCATGATTAATCTACATATGATTGTGTTAGTTGTGGATTAGTTTATGATGTCATTTATGTTGGATTAATTAATCAGTTATCAGCTGTTAATTTTATCTTGATTATTTATACTCTAATTGTGTATTTTTTACTTGTCTAGTCGTGCGTGTATAGAAAAGACTCGATCTATCTGAGTGGATAGAAAATTTTCAATACATGTGGCAATTTGTCCACGTCCTAAAAATTATTATTTTGAACTCTGATTAAAAAAAAAATAAAATTAGACTACGTTTAAAATTTTGGGACATGATACTTAACTAAATCTGACCTCCTGCCCTATAATAGAAGAGTTGTGTTACCTGTACACCCTTTTGGGAGTGTACATCTTATACCCCACCCCATCCTGGGGTGGAGTGCATTTCATGCCCCCAAAATGGAATGGAGTGTAAGATGTACACTAAAGGGATGTACATCTAGTTTTTCCCGTAATAGAATACTGAACCCTTTTAAACTAACACAATTTTTATCCACCAATTACACAAATCGTACCATACCGAATAGTCAACATACGGACAAATTGCTATGGCTTGGTAAAATGGTTTTCTATATATAATATATGGAAAATGCTATGTGTACACCCCTTTCGGGGTGTACATCATACATCCCCACCCATCCAATGGGTGGGGATGTGGTAAGGGCCACTTCAAGTGACCCTTGAAATCACCCCACCCATTAGATGGGTGGGGTGTATGATGTACACCCCTTTCGGGGTGTACATGTAACATTGCTCATAATATATATATATATATATATATATATATTCTCTTACGTAACCCTCTATGTCATTTTCATATCCCGTAGTCATATATTCTGATTTAGGCAACTTGTACAACATAAGATTTTGGGTTTCTTAAAAAAAGAACTACGAATGGCATTGTTCCAACTACTGCTTTGTTTTTGTTTTTGTTTTTTTAATATTTTTTTTGTTTTGTTTTTAGGTGATCCAATTTCGTGTCTGTTTAGGTGCTCGAAAACCCTTTGACTTTGGCAAACTATTGTTTGCAAAAGATGCTTTGAGTGATTCTTAATTCGCCATCTAGAATTTGAATAGGGTAGATCGCATGTTTGGTTTTCAAACTATGGGTTACTGATATTTTAGTCCTTAAATTTTAAATTAGTTTAATTTTTGACTTAAATTTAAAAAATTATTATAACTAAATCTCACAATTCAATTTAGTTGATTAAATTTTAACTCAGATAGAAAAATAATATAATATCTTAATTATTGATGTATCACTGACCACAATACTATTATATTATTTTTACATTAGCGATATATTAATATTTAGTCAACTAAATTAAGTTATACACTACAACAAAACTATATTATAGCGATATTTTTAAATATCCCTAAAACCTAAAAATAGTATCACTAGAAAAAATTACAACAAAACTATGTTATAACGATATTTTTAAATATCCCTAAAACCTAAAAATAGTATCACTAGAAAAAATACCGACACTTATTATAGTATCGCTATATGTGCAGTCGCTAGGATATATAACGACACATTACTAAATGCTAGTATATCCCAAAAAAAGTGCTGCAATTTAGCAACACTCTTTTTTATTTTTAGTGACACACTTATGTGTCCCAAATTTGAAAAAAAAAAATTATATTTTTTTAGCATAGTAACACTTTATAAATATCCCATTATCATTAAAAATAATAATATTATATTTAAATATCTAGTGTTAAACTTTAGTTAAGCTAATACTAAAAAAAACAATCAACAAAATTTTAAAAATTTTCATTAAAATGATAAATCCACAAAGTAATATCCATATATCAAAACAATAATATCCGCTCATATATTATAGTAATTATTACAAACCAAACTCTCTAACTACTCTTGTGCTTATAGACATACTCCTTCAACTTTGCCGGACCGAACACGCCTTTTATCGTCACCTGTGACCGTTTTCGAATTATAGTTATTTCATATTGGTAGCAGATAATTAACATGATATGCAGTTACAGTTAACATGATTAAGATTCTCCATGACATTAAACTAATATAAATAAATTAGACTCAACTTGACTCACTCTTGGCGTTTTTAGCGAGAAGCCAAAAAATAAACCTAGTTTATTTATGGAATTTTAATAATTCAAAGCATTAGAAATTGAGCTGATTGATTTTAGAATAATCTAAGAACAGTAACAAAATGTATGAGTTGAGTACTACTCTGATAATCCCCTCTTTCTCACTGCATTAGGATTCTGAGGGGCTCCTCCTGCGAGGTTTCCGATGCCGCGCAACGCTCTTCGGTTACCGTTATTCTCCGTTCGAGCTCCGAATCTCACTCCCTCCATAGGCACAGCTTCTGGGGCTTCGTAAAAAATCAATCGAAAACTCGTTTGTTTCGCGCGAAATTAAAGAATGTATCTTGGAGATGTGAATTAAGTGGAAATGCTATTACTTTCTGCAGTGCTTAGCCTTTATACCTTCTCGGAGTCGAACAAATTTGCAAGATTAAGTCCTTTTGACATTGAAATCAGCTCAAATGCATTCATTGCTGCTGGTTGTTCTTCATTTTTCTCGGTCACATGGTGTTCCTGCATCATATAAGACAGATTGTAAGTAACCCTCTAGCAGAATCCAAGAGGAAGATTGCATAAGGCATTGGATAATTTTACTATAACCGGCACTGAAGCTCGTCTGCGACTCACTTCAGAGTCCCTGAACACAGCATCCACATCATCCAAATTAGCATCGTAATTTTCCTCGAACACCGGGGGCTTATACCCTTTCTTGAACCATTCGTCCTCCAATATCTTAGGGGCTGTTATTCGCTGCAAGAAATTATAAATTCAAGGTCAAATATAAATCATAAGTCCCATAGAACATAACATCGAAAACTACACACTCCGAGGAGACCTAGGGCAGTTGTTCCGAGTTATCATGGGATAAACCAATTACAATGAATTAATCCACGCTACTATTTAGTAGTGTTTGGCAAAATAAGGGAAATTACTTGATACTCGTTTCTATCCCCGAAAAACACAAGACTTTTAGAGTAGTGTCTAAAGAAGTAATTTTACTATATGAACTCACCGTCAGAGGGTTTGGATCGAGGATTCTCGTTAACAACTTCCTGGCACCAAAAATATCCAAGATGGACATGTAAATTCGGCATTTAAAATCTGCGTAAAAGAAAGTGTTAAATTATGTTGTGCATGTCAGGACACGCCGGTTCCCCCTAAATATAGTAAAATTGCTCACTTTCTTATACAAGGTCATAAGATTAGAATCCTCAAAAGGCAAGTACCCTGCTAGCGGCACAAACAGAATGACCCCACATGACCATAAGTCTGCAGTTGCACCATCGTAGCCTCTGTCCTCAAGAACCTGCCAAAAGAAAAGCAATTTAGTTTGTAATTTCCTTTTTTTTATTATTATTATAAGAATAAGTGGAATGGGTGCTCTTGCGGGGAATTGAGTTATGAAAGGGAAATCCGCACCTCTGGAGCAACATAATTTGGAGTTCCACAAGTCGTGTGAAGTAGGCCGTCATCCTGCAGAAATTACCATTACAGCTATTGGAACTCGAGTTTACAATTTTGGGAATTGGTAATGCGAGGTAATTTTACGTAGCTTCTGACCAGGAAGTAATTTGGATTTCTTACGCTTCATTGATAATTGACTAATTTTTTAATCTTTGATAGCGAGGCCAAGGAAAATCTAGAAATAATTTAGTAGTGGTAGCAACTAGTATGCATAAATAAACGGACTTGCTACATTGCATAATGTTGGGAATCTGGTACTCGCACCGGTACCAGATTTTGTGAATCCGCAATCTGCTCCGTGTTGGGATTCCGCAACGGAAACGTCAAATCGGGTTTTTACCATAAACCTATCTCCTCAATAGAAACTGAAACCGGCACCACCACAAAAAGGGAGAAAAAACCAAAACAGAAAAATGCGGGTGAAATAAGATTCATTAACCAAGAGAAGAATTACACCGGACTCCTCTTCTACACAGAGTAGCTTCAACCCGAGCACTCCTCCTGAATCTCTCTTACTCTTCTCTCGTCTTCTATAAACCCAAAAGAAGACTACTCTCTTTTCTTTCTCACATGCACCCGTGCACTAGGTGCATGTAACTCGGCTAACTTTTCTCTTTGGTACGGACCACACCATGCTTTAGCTGCGCACCCCAAGAGAAAAAGCTTTTTTGTACTCTCTAAAGCTGTAGTAAATTAATTGCAACAAAGGAGTATATATAAAGCTCCACCAAGATGTATCCAAATCTAGTTAAATTAGGATTCTACTCTAATTAATATTTAAATCTTAATAAAATTTATCTTCAACAGATTTAAATATTAATGCTAATCTAATTAAGATTTAATTGCAAATCTAACCAAATTCTAACGATCTCCGCCTTGGTTTGATTTGTAATCTTCAACCGCTGCGTCGACCTCACACCGCTCCATCTTGAGTGATTATGCCTCCGCGAACTTTTGGAACTAAAATTGTTTTCACTTCTATCCTGACCACGCTCCCGTTCAGAACATACAAGTTCTTGCGCTTGTTCGCCTCACACACGAGCCGATCTTGTATTTAGACCCTCAGCTCCAGTGGCAGGAGCGTCAAGCATCATTCTAATTTATTTTTATTTTTTTTAAAAAAAAAATTGAGGTCGATCCAGATTGCATAAGCAACAAACATAAGGTAAAGATCCTAGTCACCAAGTGAACTTATACAATTCACGGGAAGTTCCTTACTTCATTTTCATTTGTTAGCAGTTCAAAAAATATCTAGATGATGTATCTAATTACTATGAACCACTATGAAAATACACGGTTCCTAATTGGTCTTGCTTTAAAGAAAATTTATCAAAGTGTCCATGAATTCTAAAAAACTCATCATTTAACGAAATTCAACATGAAAGTGAAAGAGAAAGGAGCTTGAGCGATAATATTATACCAGGCTATCACCAAAGCTCAAACCTTATCTAAATAAGGGTATAGTTGCACATACACTCTTCCTAATTGGTCTTACTTCAAAAGAGATTTATCAAAATGTCCATGAATTCTAAAAAACTCATCATTTAACGAAATTCACTATGAAAGTAAAAGAGGAGGGAGCCTGGGTGATAATATTATACCATGCTATCACCAAACTCATACCTTATCATGAAAAGGGTATAGTTGCTGCATAAAGTGCAAATGTAGGCTAGCCAACCATCAGAACATAAATATCTTGATGTGTAATGCTGATTTCGGCCTACATTGCTATATTACTTCTTGCATACATCATTTTCTGATTTAGGCAACAAGGGTGAATATTAAGTCGATGGAAGTGACACTGATTTGTCTTAATTCAGAAAACAAAAAAACTTGAAAATAATATGTAGGGTTGAGGTATTAAGTAGGTATATATATGTAGTTTGACCATACCATACTATTTCAAATATACAATCCGATCAAATATGCTTTTGACCAGTCAACCAAGAATCAGAATCTTACCAAAATTTAGCTCTTTTTTTTTTAATCTCTTGAAAATTATTCAATAGACGATCGATGAATGATATATAATATGCATTCTGTAAGCAGGAAGAAAAAGTCGTAATCAGTTTCAAATTAAAATTTATAAGGAAATAAAAAGAAAATTATATATAGGCTGTGGTTACGTACTTAAGCTATAAAGAAAAATTAATATACAGTTAATAGTACTAGTTAATGAGTCTGCGTTTAATTCGAAAACTAAATTCAAGTTTTACCATTTGTTGTTCCAAATAGAAAACAAAGGATAAGAGATTAATTGTATCTACGAAACTAGCAAACCAAATTTAATATGGATGCACAATGAGATTATGAACCAAGATTGCAAATGTAAATAAAGTTGCATGAGAAGCCCTTACTTGGTTGAAGAAAAGGTTTTGTTCAGCGCCTCTTTATCCCAAAGATCAACCTGCAGAAAGCAAGAAACACAAAAACAACCACTTCAGTCAAATTCTTAGACTTGATCTGTAATAAACAATAAGGTAAAGTAAGTCAAAGCTTTAAAAGTCGTACAACTTACTTAAAAATAACAAAAAATTTCATTCTTTATTATTGGGCCGGGCCAATCGTAAGTTGAATTCACAGTTGGGCCGTCACTTGATCCTTGGATTGGGCCCATCCGCTGGATAAATCCAGGCCCAACACAGTAGCCTACTAATTTTTTTTTTATTTGACTGATTTTAGTTAATTAAATTATGATTCTCATTAATTTAGCCAGTATATCATTAAATTTTTACGCCTTCAATCACTCATTAGCACATAGGATATGGCCATCAAATTTAACAAAATTCAAAAATTAATATAGTATAATATTTCAAATCCAAAAATCTTAGAGACTATTTCCAATTAGGCTACTGTTAGGGGCCATAATAGTTGAGAAACCTGTGAGCGTCTCAATAGAATTTTTTTCTATTTTAATGCAAGCTTATGCTCTCTACTTCTTGCTAAATGGAGTGGTTCATAAATAAGATCTATTTAGTTTAAACCAACAGATTACATGTTGCCTTCTTCTTTTTAGTTGGCAGACATTTTGACAATCAGAAAAAAATGAAACAGTAAAAAGCATTAGAAGCCAAATGCAGTAATCCAGGAGAAAATCAGAAAAGAAAGACTCGCACCAATCATTAAGATTAAGCACAGTTGACAGCAGTCATCAGGATTAAAAAGCAAGTAGAAATAGCATATAGATTAAGCACAGTCGACAGCAGTCATCAGGATTAAAAAGCAGGTAGAAGTAGCATATATATAGGTATATAGCAACTAGATTATACTGTACAAACGAATTTGCATGTGACATATTAGCAAACTAGCAAGCACACAAAATAACCTGTAAGAGCAGTCTTCTGTGAAGGATCAAATGGCAACTAAGAGGGGGGGCGAATTAGTTGAAAAAAAAAAACTCAAGTAAATTAAATCTAAGATAAGAATTGCACAACCAAATAAAAGAAATAAAAGAAAGAAAAACAAACTCAAATGACACAGATGATTTATCCTGGTTCGGCCTTTTCGCCTACTCCAGTCCGGTCCTACTCTCCTCGAGGCACCGCTTTAATCACTATCACTTGGCCTTTTAAACAGGGTAAGACCAAAACCTCTTACAATCACACTTTACAATAACCTCTCAATAAACCTCACAAATACAAAATAACAATTCAAACTTAGAGAATTTTTCTCGATATCAAGTTGTGTATCAAACAACAACCAAACCCCCTTTAAATACACTAGCCATCACATCAAAAAATGGAATAGAAGCATGATTAAAGA
The DNA here is from genome assembly GCA_029204045.2 of Tillandsia leiboldiana. NCBI lineage: Eukaryota > Viridiplantae > Streptophyta > Magnoliopsida > Poales > Bromeliaceae > Tillandsia > Tillandsia leiboldiana. The sequence goes on from CM055060.1 coordinate 4,004,390, forward strand.
TAATTGATATTAATTTGAATTTCAACCATATTTGCAAATGTATTTGAATTAATTCCAACATTATTTTGAATATGTTCCACATTTGCAAAGCTCATTTGAAATGTTACTAAATTTGAAAAGATCATTTGAAATTATACCACAAATATAAAACTATTTTGAATTCATACCATATTTATAAAGTACATTTCAAATTTACTAAATTTAAAAAGTTTATTTGAAAATATACCACAACTGTAAAATCATTTTGAATTCATACCAAACTTATAAAAAATTATTTATACCATATTTCAAACTTTTTGAAAACATACCATAATAAAATCACATTTGAATTTATACCATATATCAAACTTCTTTCATACCATATTAAAAATAATAGCTAATTTTAGCTTAAGCTCAAATCAAACCCATGTGATAGATTTGTCAAGATGATTCGGTTGACCGGCTCAAATCCGATAAAATTGCAAAGAAATCCTTCAAAGCATTGTTGTGGCACTTGTATCCAATTTGGTACAATTTGATCTTGTCTGGACCATTTTGACAATTGAATTGATAATTTATCTTTAATCAACTCCGGTTCGGCATACGTCATTTCAAATCCAATTAAAACCTGAAAAGACTAAAAGTAAATCTAAAATTTATTTGTTATCATCAAAATTATTAATCGATAAAATCCAACATTCTGCACCCACTGCTATACAATAATGCAAGACAATGACATTAATCCACATTTCTACTGAATAATAATAAGTTGAGCCACCAACATCAAATGCCATCAACATGTTAACACAGATTATCATTTTAACCAACAAAATCTTCCAATTAATCAGTAAGATCCGAAAATTTTACAACAATTGGATGAAACTACCGAATGAGAACTGGAGCGTAAGATCGAAGAAATTAATCTAACGTACTGGATCCAAAAAATGAGAGCGACAGACCTCTCCTGGGCTTGCGGCGCTTGACGAGAGGTGGAGGGCAGCGTCGAGCGGGAGCACGGCGTCGATGCCCTGGACGATGCCCTGGACGGAGATCCGGTCGTCAGTGATGTCGGGATCAAACAAGAACCAGAGCACTCGGCCTGGCCGAACTTGACGGAGCCTTCTGCCTCGCCGGCGACGACCTTGTGCAGCGAAGGGGCCACCGGCGAGGAGATCGGCTACAAAGGGTTCGCCGGCGAGGAGATCGGCTACAAAGGGTTCGCCGGCGAAGAGATCGGCGGTGAAGGGCTCGCCGGCGAGGAGATCGGCGGTGAAGGGCTCGTCGGCGAGGAGATCGGCGGTAAGGAGCGTTTCGTCGTGGAAGAGAGAGAGTTTAGGTAAAATGAAAGAGAGAAATGGGGTTTAATTGGGGCTCCGGAGAAAGAGAGGGAGGAGTTGAGGGTTTAAGTTAATTTTTAAAATTATATTTAAATTATAAATTATTTATAGATTTAATTTTAAGTTATAAGCTTAAATAAATATTATTTTAATTTTTATTTGAAAAGTATGGGGGAGAAGATAGGGACTGTCAAATATGAGTTTTTGGTCAAAATTTATGGTTGGTGTGTGGTGGGTTGAATAGCAATATTTTTTTTTTTTTGGTTGGATTTAAATTTAGATTTTCATTTATAAATGGGACACTTGTATAAAAGTATCCCAACAATGTGTCGTTATAATTTTATTATATTGCAGTGATATAAGACTTAATTATAATAATTTGAAAGTTGAAACTAAAAATTATAATAAATTAAAATTTAAGAACTAGATGTCATCATCATTATAGTTTGAAGACCACACATGCACACAATTTATTTATTTAAATAGAGTATTCAAAATAGGATATACAATCTTACCCGCACTCTTTATATTCTTATATGATCAAATCTAATTTTGAAGTGTTGGTTACTATTAAAATTTTTATCTTGATTATATTTATGGAAAGGGGTGGCTCTCGCTTGCACCATATGTTTTTATCCTTCTACGTACATACTTAATCCCCAAAGTAAAGGCTTAAATATTCAAATCTTCTACTAGTATTGCACGTGGTACTGGAAATTGAAGATGCTGTAATGTTATTAGAACCCGTGTCACATCCCGGATTCTAAAGAGTGATTTAATTTTTTTTTTTTTTTGTAAGTCAGAGTTTAAACTGTAATCTAATAATGTGATCCGATTGTCAAGAATTTTCTGTCCACTCGGATAGTCTTTTCTATATATACACGGCTAGACAAGTACAATAAACACAATAGAGTACTAAGCAATATATGACTAGCAATAATAATCACATAAAATCCACAACTACTAAGATGACATAATAAAATCCACAAATACTCTCAAATCTGAAGCAACTAAATATAACCATGATCACTCTAAAACTGAAGTATAAAAGTATGGCCAGTCGAAACTGACAACAGGGGACGGTTCTATCGCAATCGCTCTCAACATTGTCCCGACATCCCAGCACCCTATTGACCAGTAAAAATGGATCACTAAATGGTGTGAGATACAACTAAATGTATCCCAGTGGATTCAACGAGCCAAGAACCAGCAAGTCGTATCTACTAGATACAATAATCAACGGATAACTGTAATACCCGCCATAAAGTGGTAATTTTATATTATTTTATATTATTTTATTATTTTCAGTGGCCTACTGGGGGGTTTAAAAGTTTGAGAATTTTTGAGCTGACCGCCGGGGTTTGTAGGTATTTGTAGGGGCTAGAGCTCGCAAAACGGTGAACGGTGGCGCGATCGGATTCGAATTCCGACCCCGGGATCTCCCAGAATTAATTTTTGAAATTCGTTAGCGGATTGGGCGCATCGAAAGCTGTGCAGGCGATCGGCACGCTTTTCGAGATAATCTGGAACCCTTGTTGCATCCCGACTGATTATAGTTGTGATTTGGGGATTTAGGTTTTTCCCATTTCCCATTCGTGCGTTAAGTCTTATCAGGGTGCGTGCGGGGAAAAACCTCAATCCTTATTTTCTCTCTTTTAAACTGTTGGCGTGAAGAACCGCGGCGGCGAGTCAAAGAGAGGGAAGGAACAATCGCTCCTTTCTGCGGGATCGAACGAGCGAGGGGCGGACGATCCTCCTTCTTCCTCCTCCTCCGGTGAAAACAAGGAGAGCGGTTCGGGTCTTTACGGTTTTTCGGTGTGAGGTTTTCCTTCTTGTCGTTGTCGCGTGCGAGGCGAGTTTGGTACTAAACGGGAGGCCGCCGCCGCCGTGGTTAAACGGGAGGCCGCCGCCGCCGTTATCGTGTTCACGGGGTCGTCGCCGCAGCCGCCGTGATCGCAGGGTCGCAACCGGAGCCGAAAAAGGGTCGGATTACTGTTCATTCCGGCAGGGGTCAGGCCGCGGTCCACTGCGCCGGCGTGCACCCGGCGCACGCCTCCGCGGCCCATGGGCGCAGACCCGGCGCACGGATGCGTGCGCCAGGCCGCGCGGTCCACCGGACCGGCGTGCACCCGGCGCACGCCTCCGCAGCCCAATGGTGCGGACCCTGCGCACGGGTGCGTGCGCCAGCCCAGCCCAGGCCGCGCGGTGCACGCCCTAGGCGTGCACCCGGTGCTCGCCACCGTAGCGGGGAGGAAGTGGACCCGGTGCGCGCCACTGCCCGTTCACGGCCCGGCCCAAGCCGCAGCGGTCTACCGCTGCGGCGTGCTCCCGGCCCGCGCCGCGGCCACCTTTTGTCGTGGACCCGGTCCACGCTTGGACCCGTGCACCAGTCTTCAGAAAAGAATCCAGAAGCTCCGTTTTTGGCCCGTTTCGCCCCGTTTTTGAGTGTTTTTTACCACGACGATGATTGTTTTTAACAATAATTCTTATTGTAGCTTTTCGGGCACAAGGTGAGGGTATTTTAGTTGGAGCTTCCGCACGTCTTCTCCTTCGTGTTTGAGGTGGGTACTCGTTCTGAGATTTAGCGTCGGGATTTGAAAACTGTAAACATATTTCAATTGCTCAACTAACTATGTTAATCTTTGGTGATCTCTATGGTTCATTATTATTGGTTTTGTTTTGTGTACTTGGTTACGATGCTCGAGGCTGCAGCACGCGCACCCGCGGTTTGGCCACCGCAAAGGGTGTGCTTTTCCGGAAAAGTGGTCTATGACCCGTGTTACCCCACGAGGTGACGTAGTGGGGGCCCCCGTAGGTGGGGGGTTTGAGGCGCCAAGGTGTGAGCGGTGCGACCCGTCGAGGTAGGTGCTCGGCGTGGTTTACCGAGGTAGGTGCTCGGTTGGTTTGCCGGGGCAGGTGCCCGGATCAGGTTATGCAGGGGTCGTGGTTTGCCCTTTCGGGGAGGGCGGTTGCTTTGGATGGTTCTCACGGTCTGCTTTAGTTACAGTTTTTCCTGCATTCCATCTTTTATATCTTGTGTCGCTGACTTCCCACTCCGTGACAGGTTCTTTCAGGGGTGAGAGCTAGGGCGACGGTGAGGCCGTGGCAGGAGCATTTTTGGTCCTTCGAGGCCATAGACTGTATTTACTTCTTTCATGCGCATTTTCATTACCTGTTAGTAGCTTACTGTGTGGTTTTCGATACCTTTGTGGGGTCGGTGTGGATGTTGGGATGTTTCCTCTTACTCATGTGGATGGTTGATTTTATTCTTCTCCTGTTTGGCCGTTTTCGAACTACAAAAGAAAAAGAAAAAGAAAAGGCATTGTGAAAACCGTTTTGAAAATCTAGGTGTCGTATGGGCACCGTTTTAAAAACCCTTTGGATTTATGAATTTCGAAAGCTGTTTTAAAAACCTGGGTGCCGTGTGGGCACCGCTTTTAAAACTTGTGGATTTATCCTTTTAAATTAGTCGGCCTCGTGAATTCTTTAGTCTTACGCGTTCATGTTAGCAAACTGCTGTGATTAAATGATTGTTGTAACTGCGGCGCCGTGCATATACAGAGGAGACTCTGCCCGTTTGCGGGGTGAATTTATGTTTGCGGCGGGTCTGGGCTCGCACCGGGGAGAAAGGACTTTCAAAAAAAAAAAATATACGCAAATTCAATCTTTTCGTTGGTCGTCTTCCGCTTAATGAAACCCCCGGGGCGTGACAGATTAAGATGGTATCAGAGACTTTCTTTAACCACAGCAGTCAGTGTCCGTCATCCACAAAGACACCTCACATAGCTACTAATCAATGAAATGAGCATGACATAGAAGCGTAGAACGCGAGCGATCGGGGGTGGGGGGGGGGGAAGTATAGGTCCCTTTTCTCGATAGTTGGTTGAGTGCTATGCTAGCGGAGTCTAGAGCTGACCTGTGTTGTGTGTGTGTACGGGTTAAGTTTTGTTTCTCGGTTTAGCTCGGTTGTCGTGCTTGTGTAGTCGTGTTGTTTTGGAGGCTGGGGTCGAGGCCGGCTGCCACCGGGGTCTTGATGGTTGCTGGGAATCAATGGATTAAGCAACCAGCACGGGACGCGGTGGGCCTGCTGACGGTGTTCATGCACTTGGTGCGGCTGTTAACACAGCAGATCATTGCGCCGGCTTTTGTTTTCCGAACCCCTTCCTTTGCCAACGTTCTGGTCGTCGTTAGTAACGGTGACTGGTGGTAGTGTAATCCGCCGGTGTTTGTTAGTGTGCCGGCCGTTTGTCGGTTGTTAGAGTGTAATTCGCTGTGGTTGTTAGAGTGTCTGCTGGGTTGTCGGTCGTGGGCAACCGGATAGCCTCTCGTCTAAATTGGTACCTTTTGGTCTCCGGGTGTTAGGTTACAGCAGATTACAGCAGATAGTCGACCGATTCTTTTTGCACCATGGGCAAGGTATGGGTGGGAATGAGGACTTTTCCCCTACGGTTGTTACCCATAGTTCGGCCTTTTACTGTAGACACTGCGATGGTGGTAGAAATCATCGAGATGGGGTCTTGGGGTTCTCCTTTCGGTTGAGAAAGGAGACCACCGGGGCTAGCAAATCTTGTTCGTTTGGGCTCGATTTTGGTTGAGTGGACCTGGAGCTTAGAGTGCTCCTGTTTGGGAAGGTGACCGTTTGGTCTTGGGGGCTAGTTTTTGAGTTTTGGCTCTGTGTTTGCTTGGGGCGAGTGTGAGTCAACGAGATCGGTTGACTACCCAGCGTGCTGGCATTGGTCTTTTCGGCGCGAATACCCGAAACGCATCTCTCTCTTTGGGGTAGACCTTGGGGTGGGTCTTAGAGCAAAAACCCAGCCTTGGTTTTGACCGTCGCCTCGGTGGGACGGACTGTCGGAGCGGGCAATTTGGGATGGTGGTTACGCTCCGAGCTAGTGGCCCGCGTTGGTGACGGGTGGAGGTGGTCCGTGTTGGTGACGGGTGGATTCGTTGTTCTCAAAGGAGGGTTACTTGTAAGCAGTGACCCGGCTGGTTTGGTTGGCACAACCTGGAGTTCGTAAGGGTATTAGTGTGGTGTCTCCCCCTCTTTTGTTGTCGGGTTAGTTTGGGCATTTAAGGGCCCGTCGGTCCAGGTTTGGTGGTAGGACTCCTGGCATTGGGCCGTCCACGCAAATTTTTCTCCTTTCCTGGTTAACCGGTTCAGGGGGGCAGCAATCTTCGAGAAGCCCTCGACGAAGCGTCTGTAATATCCCGCTAGGCCCAAGAAGCTGCGGATCTCCGTCACTGTAGTCGGCCTTGGGGGTGTACTGATGCAACAAGGGAAGGTAATAGTATATGCTTCCAGGCAATTGAAGGAATATGAAAGGAATTCCCCGACACATGATTTAGAGCTGGCCGCAGTCGTTTTTGTTTTAAAGCTTTGGAGGCACTACCTCTTTGGTGTCCACTGTAATGTGTTCTCGGACCACCAAAGTCTTAAATACCTGTTCACCCAGAAGGAATTAAATTTGCGGCAGAGACGGTGGTTAGAGTTGCTGAAGGACTACGATCTATTAATTCAATACCACCCCGGGAAGGCAAATGTAGTAGCAGACGCTTTGAGCAGGAAGGGGCAATTGGAAGGGACATCAGCAGGCGCGATCACTGAACAGGATAGCTTGATCGCGGAGTTCTCACGATTGAAGTTGGAGGTGGTACCAGCAGGAACGGTCACGCGACTGTTGTCCTTGATAGTCAAGCGTACGTTGTTCGAGAAAATCCGGGAGGGGCAACGGACCGATCCGCACTTACAACTCGTCCGGGACAGGATTCCCCCGAACCAAGAGAGCAACTTTTCGGCGGAGGACGACGGCACCCTAAGTTTCCGTGGGCGGATTTGCGTGCCGATTCGTCGGAATTGAAGGAGGAGACCTTGTCAGAGGCACACCGCGCCCCCTATGCGGCGCATCCGGGATGCACGAAGATGTACAGGGACCTCAAGCAGACCTTCTGGTGGCTTAAACTGAAGGGAGATGTGACACGGCATGTAGCTCACTGTCTGGTCTGTCAACAGATAAAGGCCGAACACCAGCGACCGACGGGAAAGTTGCAACCTCTACCGGTGTGACACCCCCGGAATTTGGATTAGTCCTCTATATAAATGATATAATAGGACTAAAATCTCTAACCCGGCTATAGCATTTTGGATGGTAGCAAGATCCAAGAGGAACATGAGAGTTAAGCGTGCTAGAGCTAGAGTAGTTCTAGGATGGGTGACCCCCTGGGAAGTGGGGCGTCACAGTTGGTATCAGAGCCATTCACCAGCCGGAAATGTGAGATGAGTCTCGGCTGAGCCAGGGTTATATAGCGGGTAGAGCGAGGCTCCCCGGCTAATGACCGTTGTGAGTGGAGTGCAGCTCCTCACAAGGTCGGCTAAGGCTAGCGAGACGAGTCTCACATCGCCTGGTGCTTGTGAATGTGCTTGAGCCTGACGTGGACGTCAGGGCTTAAAGGGGGGAGGAATGTGACACCCCCGGAATTTGGATTAGTCCTCTATATAAATGATATAATAGGACTAAAATCTCTAACCCGGCTATAGCATTTTGGATGGTAGCAAGATCCAAGAGGAACATGAGAGTTAAGCGTGCTAGAGCTAGAGTAGTTCTAGGATGGGTGACCCCCTGGGAAGTGGGGCGTCACAACCGGTGCCAGAGTGGAAGTGGGATCGAATTGCCATGGATTTCGTCACTGGGTTTCCACGTTCGCAGCAGGGGCACGACGCGGTCTGGGTCATAGTGGACCGGTTAACCAAGTCAGCCCATTTCCTGCCTATTCATACGACATGGACCCGAGATCGGTTAGCTCAAGTCTACATCAGCGAGATCGTGAGGCTACACGGGGTGCCAGCATCGATCACTTCAGATAGAGACACGCGATTCATCTCGAACTTTTGGCAGAGTCTACAACGGGCTCTGGGGACCAGACTGCAGTTCAGCACAGCTTTCCACTCCCAGACGAACGGACAATCTGAGCGGGTGATCCAGATTCTCGATGACATGCTTCGCGCCTGTGTACTTGATTTGGGAGACGGATGGTCACGCTACCTACCCCTCGTGGAATTCGCCTACAACAATAGCTACCAGGCCAGCATACAGATGGCGCCATATGAAGCCTTATATGGGAGACGTTGTCGATCCCCGATCTGTTGGGACGATTTAGGGAAACGGAAGTTCTTGGGACCAGACTTAGTAGAAGAGACTGAGGAAAAGGTGCGCCTCATTAGACAGCGTTTATTGACCGCCCAAAGTCGACAAAAAAGCTATGCAGACCAGAGACACCGCGACTTGGAGTTTCAAGTGGGGGAGCATGTGGTGACCCGGATCTTTGCAGGGCTTCTACAGTGTGACCAGCAGCTTCTGGAAGCCTACGTGGCATGTCGGCGGTGTTCGTGCGCCAATTTGGACACAAGTGATGGACTCGGGGCTTAAAATGGATCACGTGGGTAATCGGGGGACCCCGTCGGATGTTTAGAGGAGTTTACGCGCAGAATGGATGTCAAATTTAGGCTCAGCGCGAAATTCGGATTTAAAATACCTTTTCGGGAGCCTCCGGCAATTTATAGGATTGGAATTTGGCAAAATGGATGCCGGATTTGGAATCAGCGCGCGAAAACGGTCAAGATGGGCTATTTACTTGTATTTTTCGGAGCTTGCTACAGTAATTTTTACTGTTCACCGCCGGAACAGTGTTCCCGGCGATCGCCGGCGGCGGCGGGCAGCGGCGGAAGGCGGCGGCGCGGGCTCGGGCAGGCGGTGCGCGGTCGCGGGCAGGCGCGCATAGGCGCGGGCACGTGCGCGGTCCACGCGGCGGGCGTGCACGAGGGCGGTGCCACGTGGCGGGTTGTGGTTGGATGGTTCAGGCGGCGCGGTCCACGAAATTTTTCAGGTGCACGGTGGACCGACAGTGGGACGCGTGGCAGCTTTTTATTCGTTGGTGTTGTGGACCCGGTCCACGGTGCAGGAAGTGGTTACCTCGGTTTGCGTGCGCGGTATGGGCGCGGCAGCGCGCACGTGGGCGCGATTCCCGAGGCGCGGGTGCGCGGGAAGAGGAGGCCACGTGTCGCGCGGTGAGTGGCCAGGATTGGTGTTTGCTGTGCGGGTGCCACGTGGCGCGCTGTGAGCGGACCGTTTTGGTGTTTCCTGTTCGGCGGGACACAGAGGTAATTTTCCGAAAAGATTTTCTAGTTTTCCCTTAAGTGGCAATCCGAGGGACCTTGGGAGGGAGATTTCGACCCCTTCGAGCCCTCTGCTCGAAGGGGGATGAGAAGGAGAAATCTTCTCCATGAAGAGGAGCTTGCACCTACCAAGTTTCGGATTTTTAGGGGGCACAGATTTCGAGATTTCTATTTTACCGGCGCGGCACGACGTTTCTTCTTCGGTGTCCTTCTACGTCCCATTTCGGTGTACGAGCCCCCCCGGCCTACCCCGAGCTTCTTTTTCTATGATTTTTGTGCCGTTGGCTTCACGACAGGTAGGGCTTCAACTATCGTGTTTTGAGCTCCTCCTAATTCCGAGCTTTTCTTGGAGTTTTCGGAGCTTCTCTTTGACCCATTTTCTTTTGTGGAGTATTTGGATAGCACCGTGGTATTTCGGCGATATCTCCGCAACCGGGCATCGGATTGAGACCTTCCAAAAGGCGTTTTACATCTAAACATCACGAGGAACATGCTCGTATTTTTATTGGATTTTTCTGAGTTTTTATTGGAGGTGAAAAATCCCTTTTCCCTGTAAATAGTGCTACAGTTTTTGGTACAGAATTCTTTTGAGTGGTGCACCTTGCCGATTTTGTATCTTGGCCTACAGGTGTCCGATTTTGACGTGCGAGTACTCGTTTCGACCGGCTCGACGCGACGAACGCAGCGGTTATTTTCTCAGATTTTTCTGAGTTCATTTCGCAGGTAAAAACAGTGCATTTTTGGGACTGATTTGGGACATCGGGTAATTTGGATTATTGTGTGTAATTTGGGCACCCCTGTGTACATTTTTGCAGTTATCGCGGCAGGTGAATTTTTTTTGGGTGAGGGCACTTTCGAGACGTGGTTTGCGCTTTTCCAGGTGGGTGGTTGTTGCATACCTCTACTTTTGACTTGCTCACTAAGTTTATTAGAGAAGCCCTCTATTGGACATATTGATTGATTACCATGCATGATTAAATGATATCAATGTGAGCCTATCATTTGAGATTAATTCTGTGGACATACCATGTTGGGAATATATTATCGGGATAATAGTGTTGTTGGAACATGATTATTGAAATATTTTGTTAGTGATAATTAACATGCCATGTTAGCACATAGATTTGATGAAAGTTGGTTAAATGGATTAATTATTGGGACATGAGGACATATCTATGTGCGGGTACCACTTTGGTGATTTATGACGGATCAAGGATTATATACATGTGTAGTTAGCTGATGTTTTTAGCATGATGGTTATATCTATGCGGATTGATTATTCGATACACATGTGGAACTGTTATTTGATTCACTTTCTTTCATCTTGTCTGAGGACATTTGCATGCTTGTATGGACATCTAGATAGACCACTATTTATTGCTACACTATCATATTGGAATTTGACTTAGAAGAAACCATGATTGTTTTCTTTCTCCTTCTCATTTAGACTTTTGAGTCTTGTTGCTCGGGTTTGAGCAGGGGTACGGGATAGTGTAGCCGGGACCTTGGGGTCGGGGACAGGTGGTATTTTGATTATGGGTTGTGGGGTATTGCGGCTACTGCGGATAGTAGGCGGTTGACCGGATACATATTATTTTACCCGATTTTGGATTGGGGGTTATAGCGGCTACCGCGGATAGTAGGCGATTGACCGGATGTCGGATGTGGGACATGATTGTGATTGTGGGTTATTTCGGTGATCGCGGGTATTGGGCGGTTAACCGGGTGTCGGTTGTTGGGCTTGATTGTTGACAGTGGGTATTGCGGTGACCGCGGATATTGGGCGGTTGACCGTATGTGTCTTATGCATCAGATTGGGGATCGGGTTTCTTTAGTGGAGGGTTTTGTTCCACTTGAGGGTAGTTGTGATCCAGTCCTGCTTTTGTTACTTATCACACCGGCGCGGTTATTGCCCGGTGATGCTTTCCTCGTGTGGGTCGCTCCCCTCGAGATCCCCTCTAGAGGCTGGGGCCAGACAGTTATTGACAGTTTTGCTATCACATCGGCGCGGCTTATTTGCCCGATGATGAGAGCGGCAGCAGGAGTTTTGCTATCACATCGGCGCGGCTTATTTGCCCGATGATGAGGGCGGTACAGATTGGGTTCATCGGGGACGGTTGATTACTGTTGCATACGGTTATTCCAGTCTAGGACTCCATTTTAGAGGCATAGTAGTGGTAGTTTCCTTTCTTCAGCAGTCATTATTGCTTACCACTTCTTTCCTTTTTGCCTCTGGTAGACCTAGTGGGTGTGTCAGAGTTTGACGTTTTACCCACTAGGGGAGGCTACTGGTTTACTAGTAGTTCTCACCCCCATTCTTCTTTCTTCTTTTTCTTCTCCCTTGTTTTGCAGTGTCTTCTGCGGGTGCTGCTGGGCTTTCAGCGGCGGGTCGAGGAGAGAGGACGGCTGAGTAGATAGATCTCGAGGCAGGATGAGCGAGTTAGCTGGACTGTTGGTGTACCCATGTTTCCTCAGACGGTTGTACTTTTACATTTGGGACTGGCTTTTGCCAGCAGGTTGTATTTATTGTTGGTGAGCTGGGAGAGACAGATGTATCATTTATACAGATGTATTGTATTTTATTTCCAGCTTCAGTCTGAGATGTATTAGTTTTTAGTTCAGCTCTGTTTTTATTGCTCTTTTATTATTATCTCTTATATCTGAGCAGGTTTGGCGCTTCGTGTACGCGGGAAATACCGTGTGCACGGCGGATCTGTAGACGGGCCCGGGTTCCGGTTTACACCCGGGGCGTGACAGAGCACGTGTTACTACGGGTCTCACCATCCAAGGGAATTAAACGGTTCGGGCTGAGAGGCAAGTTGAGCCCACGGTACGTGGGGCCATTCGAGATCTTGGAGCGCGTCGGCCCGGTGGCTTACCGTCTAGCCTTACCGCCAATCCTCGACCGAATCCACAATGTGTTCCATGTTTCAATGCTCCGAAAGTACCTCCCCGATCCGTCGCATGTACTGGACGTCACTACTTTTGAGCTTAGAGAAGACTTGTGCTTTGAGGAAACACCGGTGCGGATTCTGGCGCGGGAGGACAAAAAGTTGCGCAACCGGACTATCCCCTATGTGAAGGTGCTTTGGAGTAACCAGGAAGAACGTGAAGCGACTTGGGAACTTGAGTCAAAGATGAGAGAATGCTACCCAGACCTATTTGCTGCGGACCAGGAGTAAGTTTCGAGGACGAAACTTGTTTTAAGAGGTGAGTGATGTAATACCCGCCTTAAAGTGGTAATTTAATATTATTTTATTTTATTTTATTATTTTCACTGGCCTGCTGGGGGGTTTAAAAGTTTGAGAATTTTTGGGCTGATCGTCGAGGTTTGTAGGTATTTTTAGGGGCTAGAGCTCGCAAAACGGTGAACGGTGGCGCGATCGGATTCGAATTCCGACCCCGGGATCTCCCAGAATTAATTTTTGAAATTCGTTAGAGGATTGGGCGCATCGAAAGCCGTGCAGGCGATCGGCACGTTTTTCGAGGTAATCTGGACCCCTCGTTGCATCCCGACTGATTATAGTTGTGATTTGGGGATTTAGGTTTTTCCCGTTTCCCATTCGTGCGTTAAGTCTTATCAGGGTGCGTGCGGGGAAAAACCCCAATCCTTATTTTCTCTCTTTTCAATTGTTGGTGTGAAGTACCGAGGTGGCGAGTCAAAGAGAGGGAAGGAACAATCGCTCCTTTCTGCGGGATCGAACGAGCGAGGGGCGGACGATCCTCCTTCTTCCTCCTCCTCCAGCGAAAACGAGGTGAGCGGTTCGGGTCTTTCCGATTGTTTGGTGTGAGGTTTTCCTTCTTGTCGTTGTCGCGTGCGAGGCGAGTTTGGTACTAAACGGGAGGCCGCCGCCGCCGTGGTTAAACGGGAGGCCGCCACCGCCGTTATCGTGTTCACGGGGTCGTCGCCGCAGCCGCCGTGATCGCAGGGTCGCAACCGGAGCCGAAAAAGGGTCGGATTACTGTTCATTTCGGCAGGGGTTAGGCCGCGGTCCACCGCACCGGCGTGCACCCGGTGCACGCCTCCGCGGCCCAGGGGCGCAGACCCGGCGCACGGATGCGTGCGCCAGGCCGCGTGGTCCACCGGACCGGCGTGCACCCTGCGCACGCCTCCGCAACCCAATGGTGCGGACCCGGCGCATGGGTGCGTGCGCCAGCCCGGCCCAGGCCGTGCGGTGCACGCCCTAGGAGTGCACCCGGTGCTCGCCACCGCAGTGGGGAGGAAGTGGACCCGGTGCGCGCCACTGCCCGTGCGCGGCCCGGCCCAAGCAGCAGCGGTCTACCGAGGCGGCGTGCTCCCGGCCCGCGCCGCGGCCGCCTTTTGTCGTGGACCCGGTCCACGCCTGGACCCGTGCACCAGTCTTCATAAAAGAATCCAGAAGCTCCGTTTTTGGTCCGTTTCACCCCGTTTTTGAGTGTTTTTGACCACGACGATGATTGTTTTTAACAATAATTCTTATTGTAGCTTTTCGGGCACAAGGTGAGGGTATTTTAGTTGGAGCTTCCGCACGTCTTCTCCTTCGTGTTTGAGGTGGGTACTCGTTCTGAGATTTAGCGTCGGGATTTGAAAACTGTAAACATATTTCAATTGCTCAACTAACTGTGTTAATCTTTGGTGATCTCTATGGTTCATTATTATTGGTTTTGTTTTGTGTACTTGGTTACGATGCTCGAGGCTGCAGCACGCGCACCCGCGGTTTGGCCACCGCAAAGGGTGTGCTTTTCCGAAAAAGTGGTCTATGACCCGTGTTACCCCACGAGGTGACGTAGTGGGGGCCCCCGTAGGTGGGGGGTTTGAGGCGTCAAGGTGTGAGCGGTGCGACCCGTCGAGGTAGGTGCTCGGCGTGGTTTACCGAGGTAGGTGCTCGGTTGGTTTGCCGGGGCAGGCGCCCGGATCAGGTTATGCAGGGGTCGTGGTTTGCCCTTTCGGGGAGGGCGGTTGCTTTGGATGGTTCTCACGGTCTGCTTTAGTTACAGTTTTTCCTGCATTCCATCTTTTATATCTTGTGTCGCTGACTTCCCACTCCGTGACAGGTTCTTTCAGGGGTGAGAGCTAGGGCGACGGTGAGGCCGTGGCAGGAGCATTTTTGGTGCTTCGAGGCCATAGACTGTATTTACTTCTTCCATGCGCATTTTCATTACCTGTTAGTAGCTTACTATGTGGTTTTCGATACCCTTGTGGGGTCGGTGTGGATATTGGGATGTTTCCTCTTACTCATGTGGATGGTTGATTTTATTCTTCTCTTGTTTGGCTGTTTTCGAACTACAAAAGAAAAAGAAAAAGAAAAGGCATTGTGAAAACCGTTTGGAAAATCTGGGTGTCGTGTGGGCACCGTTTTAAAAACCCTGTGGATTTATGAATTGCGAAAACTGTTTTAAAAATCTGGTTGTCGTGTGGGCACCGTTTTAAAAATTCTTTGGATTTATGAATTTCGAAAGCTGTTTTAAAAACCTGGGTGCCGTGTGGGCACCGCTTTTAAAACTTGTGGATTTATCCTTTTAAATCAGTTGGCCTCGTGAATTCTTTAGTCTTACGCGTTCATGTTAGCAAACTGCTGTGATTAAATGATTGTTGTAACAGCGACGCCGTGCATATACAGAGGAGACTCCGCCCGTTTGTGGGGTGAATCTGTGTAAGTCTGGGCTCGCACCGGGGAGAAAGGACTTTCAAAAAAAAATATATACGCAAATTCAATCTTTTCGTTGGTCGTCTTCCGCTTAATGAAACCCCCGAGGCGTGACAATAACAATAATAAGCAGGTATGAAACAGGTGAACAACTGATGAGGTAAAACAGTGCTGAAATAAAAAGGGTATTGTATACAATAATAGAGCATGCTGAATTGAAATCAATATAACCGAAAAGGCAATAACAGTAAGTCTATGCATCAATGCTAGAAATAGAGTATCTAATCACATGCCACTCTCGGTCACGAGGACCTCAAGCTAAATGCCACCTATACACCAATATGCTGACATAACCCTGCACACACTGTGTGAACTTTGGGCTCACGGGTCGATGTGACCACTCTACCGGTAAAGAACACCTCTAAAGGTAGCTAATCCGCGGGTGTACATGACTGTAAGCTGGCTCTGTGGCGATCATAATGCTGATACTGAACCTCACGGTTTAAAGACCGGGTAATCGACGATAAGTCGAAGACTCCCCAACGGGATGCTGGTAACTGTATAATCAATCATGTTGTACAACTGTATTAATCCCTACTCTATCATCCAACACTAAGTTCTAGGGATACTGGACTAAGCCAAACTATAAAGCAACTAACTAATGGCCAATCAAGTATGGTATATGTCATGATAGTAAGTGAGCAGGTAGATAACTGAACAAGAAGATATATTTGGAAAATAGAATCAGGGCTAGCAAGAATCACAAGGGTTCGACCGAATACGGTACCCAATCAGGTGACAAGATGCTAAAGCTCGGACCGAAATACCCACCTCAGTGTAGGCGGTGCTGAAATCCGTTGGATAGCTCACGGGCTGGCTCCTAACTGTTGGGGCCTAAAACATAACTATATGCCAGTAAAAGACTCATTCATACCCAACCCGCTGACTCGCTAAATACAAATAAACCAAACGAGGAACTTCACTAAAGTCTCGGGATCCGCCGAGATTTTCGGTAATCTGCTGATCGACCAACTATGGTCCACTTAGTGCCACGGGTTTTCGAATTTAATGAAACTTGACGTGCTACCCTCGAAACACTTAACTTAAGACGTCCGGGTACTAATATCTGACTCTGTGCAATTCTGTGATGATCCGGACTTCCGCAGGAACTGTTGCAACATTAAACAGTGACTGTAGGAAGCTCATACGATGTATCGGAGCTAGTAGTGTCGAAAACGGATTTTTAAAATGGATCCGGCACGAAAAACGGAGCAAGTGGGCTTTTCCGGGGGCTTTCGGCAAAATTTCGGATGAGAATTTGGCGAAATGGACAGCGGATTTGGACTCAGCGCGCGAAAACGGTCAAAATGGTATATTTACTTTATTTTTTTGCCAAATTTTACTGTTCACCGGAACAGTAACTCCGGCCGGCCGGAATTACTGTTCCGGCAGCCGGCGGCAACCGGCGGGCGGCGGCGGGCGGCGGAGCACGGCGGAGCGCGGCAGAGCGCAGCGGCCCGCGGCGCGGGCAGCGCGGGCAGGCGCGGGCAGGCACGCGGGAGCGCGGTCCATAGGCATGGCGTGCACCGGGAGCACCGAAGAGTTCTGTTGCCACGTGGCAGCTCCTGATTGGCTGGCCGGCTTCTAGAAGGCAACGAGATTGGTGACACGTGGCACGCCCTGATTGGCCGACATTTTCCGGAAGACCCGGCGCGGGGACCGGACATGTGCACCATGTGGACACGTGGCGCAATCTGAGTGGCCCTTGCACAGGCTGTTTCCTGTTTTGTGGAAACGTGGCGCGTCCTGGTTGGTCCATTTTGGTGTTTCCTGTTCTGCCCGGGATCTGGTGAGGAAGATTCCCTTGGCCCATTATAAATAGGATCCCCCACCCCCCTCCCTTTCTCACCTCAATTTCTGAGCCTTAAAGAGAGAACCAGAGCTTGGGCTCTTTATGAAAATTTTTCCTCTCTCTCTTCTCTCTCTCTCCTAAAAATTTCAGAATTTTTGGAGTTACCGATAGCGAGTTATCTACGACGCGGCGCACTGCGACGATTTCCTTTTTCGGCCCATTTCCCGTCGTAGTTCCGTCGGAAAATTCCTGTGCTCTAACCAGGACGAATTTTTGAACGATTTTTGTGGCAGTGCGTTCCTAAGAGGTAAGGCTTCGATTTTCGTGTTGATCACTTTACTCTGTTTCATACTTTTGGCATGGTTCCCGAGGCCTCTTTGACCCCCCTTTTTGCTGTGGAAATTTCTGGACATCATCGACTTCTCCGATTTTTATCTTGGCGTAGGAGCATCAGATCGAGGCGTTTAAATAGTCGATTTCGATCTACTCATCGCAAGAAACGTAACCGTAATTTTTCTGGATTTTTCTGAGAACTATACAGAGGTGAAAAACTCCTCTTTTTTCGTGCTATTTGAAAAACAGCAAAAGCTGTATTTTTATGAATAATATAGTTACACCCTGTGCAATGTGTGTTGCTGTAGGGCACCGTTTTCGGCAGACAGGAGTTTTAGGGGACTGTGGACAGCCAGGAGACTATCTGGGTGTGATTTGAGCTGTTCGAGGTGGGCGGTTATTGCTTACCTCATTTTTGACAAGCTCACTGGGATTATTAGAACTCCCCTAAAATATTGATAAGAACCATTGAGACGAACTAATATGACAATTGATGAGAACCATTGGGACGAACTAATATGACAATTGATGAGAACCATTGGGACGAACTAATATGACAATTGATGAGAACCGCTGGGACGAACTCTCCTAAAATTTAATATGACCCCATAGATTATATGATAACTTATCTTGTGACACTGTGATTGGGACAAAGGCTATAATCTCGCATGCAAATAATTTTTATATCAGTACAGTAAATCAATCTTTTTAAAATAAATATTTTACGCCTTTCTACAGCTTTTAAATAGCGCAATTGCATGCTCGCTTGGGCATCTAGTTAGCCCCTATTTATTGCTACACTATCATATTGGGACTTGACATGTTTTATTGCTCTCCTTTGCATTCAGATGCTTGTTGCTCAAGTACGAGCAGGGGTTTGGGATAGTGTAGTCGAGATCATACTAGATTGTGGACTTGTGGGGTATTGCGGTAACCGCAGACATTAGGCGGTTGACCGGATGCTTATCTTTGCATCAGATTGAGGTTGAGTCTTGTCGATCTTTGCATCAGATTGAGGATCGAGCTTTTTATAGTGGATGGAGTTTTCCCACTTATTGAGTACTATTGCATCATATTTGGTATCATGTCTCTTTAGTGGATGGTTTTTCCCACTTTGATTAGAGTCGTGATCCAGTCCTGCTGTTTTATGGCACTTATGATACTTATCGCTGAGATACTTTACTCGTGTGGGTCGCTCCCCTCGAGTGCCACTCCGGAGTGTGCAACAGGCAGGCTTTGAGTCCTTGAGACTCCTTCTTTTCATCGGTGTTATGCGTCAGCCAGCATACCCGATACGGCAAGGCACAGCAGGCAGTACCAGTTTTACTGGTGGCACTAGATTGGGTTTATTCAGGCAGGCATGTTAGATACTGATGCATACATACAGTCCTTCCTTTTGGCACTGCATTTAGAGGCATGCTAGTGGTGGTTTCCCCTTTATTCAGCAGTTCTGTTTACAGCTTTACCACTTATTCCTTTCTTGCCTCTAGTAGTCCTAGTGGGTGCGTCAGAGTTGAGGTTTTACCCACTAGGGGAGGCTACTGGTTTATCTGGTAGTTCTCACCCCCATTGTTGTTCCTCTCTTCCTTCTCCTTTATTTTTGCAGAGTCGTCTGCGGGAGCTGCTAGGCCATCGGCAGCTGATCGAGGTAAGGGGATCACTGAGTAGATAGATCTCTTGTAAGACTGAGAGTTGCTGCTAGACAAGATATTGTACCCTTCACTCAGAATGTGGTATTTTTCTCTTATTTTGGGTCTGGCTTGAGCCAGCTGGTTGTATTATTTTGGTGAGCTGGGAGATCATTGTATATTTTCAGCTTGTATCTTATTTACAGTCTGAGATTACTATGTAGTTCTTTTCGTTCAGCTCTGTATTATGCTCTTTTATTGTATATCTTATATCTGAGCAGGTTACCAGCGCTTCGTGTACGCTGGAAATTCCGTGTGCACGGCGGATCTGTTGGCAAGCCCGGGTTCCGGGGCGTGACAAATTCTGTGCTCAATTGGTATCATAAATACTAAAATTCCTTTCCGAAAACCCGACTTCGGCTTCGAAAGTCGCTAACGCTAAACTGAAGGCACTAGCCTAGCCAGGATAGCGTCGAGAACAACTAGGGACACCTGGCAGTCAACAATGACTCTCCAAATCGCCCGAATCACGCAACTTGCGCCGGAAAGCCGATAAACCGGCGATTTTGCCAATTTATGGTTTGGGACTGGATTTTTGCTTACCGAAAGCTATTATTGGACTTCGAATGAAAAGTCTAGAAATTATGTGCACGTTTCCCTAAGCAGCCTGTAACGCTATATTTGCATTTAGGCCCCTAGGGTTTCCAATATTTGTATAATTACACGTAAAAATAGGGTTTCTAAGCTAATACCTATAATCTGAGGACTTTTGTATTGAACCGAGGGCATCCGTAGGTGGGCCTCGACACACTGAACACCGTGCTCACTGTTTGGAAATGGCACGGAGCCCGAGAACAGCCTAGGGTGGTCAACTTACAATATTCACCAAAGACCCACAATGTAATTCCCATCTAAATACTCAACTAACTTGGGATCTAAAGTGAGCATCATGCTTAGGAGGCTAAAAGAAGCCGAGGGCTTGCCTTCAGAAAGTCGCAGGGCTGCCGAAAAGTTCCTCGGAGCAACCTCGGCCAACACAAGTCACAAACTTGCACCAGTTGGTCGAGCCTGCTCAAACTAGAGTTTTATGGAGAATCTAGGGCAAGCACAGGTAGTGGAGGCTCGAGGGCAGTCTCAGGAGTGCGACTTGGCCTGGCACTAGCGTCGGAGAGCAGTGGTTGGCCGGAGATGTTCTTTGCAGCCAACCCGAGAGCAGGGTTGTAGAGGGACTAAGACAGTGGCTCCTAGGTACATGCAAGGGCTCTCTTGGCTTGACCTCGACTAAAGGAAGTCAACTAAATTCCCAGCCGACGGAAGGAAGCAGCGGTGGCGCTGGGCGGAGCAATGCGGCCAACCCCAAGAACCAAAAACTAGGGTTATATAATGCGGGCTCTAGACTGGACCAAATGGGATGAGATTTCGTGGGAATGACCTAGAGGTCCAACATAAGCAGATCAGCACCTTGGATCAAAATCCTAACGGTTGGATAGAGCACACGCCAAGGTCCGGCCAGATCTAGGTTTCCGACAACACCTTGCTCCCGTTGACAATCTGTGGGGTCTTTGGCGATGGGACTGCACAGGGGACATCCTTAGCAGGTGAGGAAGATTGTGGGGTGCCTTGGGTGGAAGAAAAACAAAGAGAATGAGGGGGAGTTACCTCTGTCCAGAGAAGAAGAAATCGAGGATAGGGTCTCTTCTCCAGCGATATGCAGCTCCGGCAGGGTGTGGCACTTCTTGGATGGCACCAATAGATGGTGAAGAAGATCACAGTGAGGTTTGAGAGCAATTGGAAGGAACTTGGTGCAATCTTCTTCCTTTCTCACAAGATCCAACAATGGAAGTGGTTCTCTCTTTCTCTCTCAATACCATAAAACCTGTCACGCCCTATAGTTAAAAAGCAGTCTATTATATATATATATATATATATATATATATATATATATATATATATATATATATATATATATATATATATATATATATATATATATATATATATATATATATATATATATATATATATATATATATATATATATATATATATATATATATATATATATATATATATATATATATATATATATATATGAGTTTGAAACTATATTTTTAGAACGCGAACAGATTGCCACGCATATAGAAAATTCTCTGACTACTCAGACAGAGTCTCCCATAGACACACACGGCTAAGCAAGTACAGAGCGTGCAATCAGAGTAAACTAATGCGATAATGAACTGAACCAAACAACAGTAACCAATCATCACAATACTAAACCACAACTACTACGTCTAAGTCATGATCACACATAATCCAAATACAATGCAAGATATCATAAAACTGGAATCACTAAATCATGCTCATCATAAATCATCATATGAAGATAACAGGTAAAGCAGGTAAAGGGGGTGCATGATAGCAATATATCTAGCTGGTGACAGGGGACGGCTCTATCCGTGTGCCTCTCAACAACGTCCCGACATCCCACCACCCGACTGACCTGAAAAAAGGGGGTCACCAAAGGGTGTGAGATATAACTAAATGTATCCCAGTAGGTACAACGAGCCAGAAAACTGCAAGTCATACCTACTAGTATATAATAAACAACAGATCGTAAATAATCGTAAACAGATCGTAAATAATCAGTGTAGAAATCAAAAGAGTACTAAGCATGCTGAAAAATAATACTGAAGGCAACCATAAAGTAACTATGCGTAAATAGTAGAAACAGAGTACCCAATCACTGTCGTCATGGATCACAGGGACCTAAGGCTAATGACATTGTCTTGCACCGATCTGGCTGACATAACCCTGCACCTCTTGGTACTATTTGGGGCTCACAGGTCGCTGTCGACCACTCTACCGGTAAAGAACGCCAATGTGGGGGATCAGTCCTACTGGCATACATGAAGTATAGCTGGTACCGTGTCGATCAAAATGCTGATGCTCAAGCTCACGGTTTAAAGACCGGGTAATCGACAACAAGCCAGAAACTCCCACCAGGGATATCAATCAACTGAATATCCGTATCATGCTGTATAACAATATCTGAACTCCTACTCTATCATGCAATACAAGAATAGGAGAGTGCTGAATAACTAAATAGGAATATACTGAAATAGCTGAACTGTAAATATAACTAACTAATAACCAATCAAGTATGACAATAGTCAATGTATGGATCACTATAGTAAAGCATTTAAGTATAATGGAATCAAAGCTATATAACTCAATCATAGGATACTGAAAGAATGGCAGTAACCAAATATACTGAAAGGAGTGATGGTAAAGCTCAAATCAGAGGACCAAGGTTAGCAAAAATCACAGGGGTCCGACCGAATACGGTAGGTACCCAATCAGGTGACAAGATACTAAAGCCCGGATCGAAATACCCACCTCAGTGTAGTCGGTTCCTCTTCTCTGCATCTCCCTTGAGCGCTGCCACCCCCTGCCGACGCTGGTGATTGCCATAAAGGAGAGAGAGAGAGAGAGAGAGAGAGAGAGAGAGAGAGAGAGAGAGGCTATGATTACATGAAGAACGTGCGGCTAGGGTTTCCACAGAGTCAGCTAGACCAACAATTCAGTGGAATTTACTCTTTTGCATGCTTTTAAATGAGTTTGGCTCATCAAACTGGAAATTGGGTCGCACTATCGCGTTCAGCTCAATGAAATTGCTCAAATTGTGTATTTATTTTGTCGAATTCGGATCTCATTAGGTTAAATTAGGGATTTCAACAGGAATACACTCGAATTTTTTAAAATTATTATTTGCAAATTTCAAAACTTCAAGTTATAACTCATACTTTAAAATTTCAAATTCTCAGTTTCTACAACTCGTTCGAGCAAATGAACTATAATAACATTGTGGGTAAATTATATTTTTGGTCCTTAAATTATGAAGTACATCATAGTTAATTTAGTCCTTAAATTTTAATTTATAGTAATTTTTAGCCGAACTTTCTAATTTGTTACAATCGAATTCGACAACTCAATTTAGATGACTAAATATTAAAATATTGTTGCTAATATAAAAATGATGCGTCAACACTATAGCTCATAATATAATAATGATTAAGATATGTGTCATTTTATTTTTATATTAGCAATGTTTCAACATTTAGGCTTCGTTTGGAGCTACGGGGAGATTGTGTTACGTGCAGTAAAAATATATAATAGAAAAATATCATATTTATTTTCGTACGTAATATTACATTCCGCATATTATAATAAATCAATTATGGTATATTTTTTACGGTCTTATCAAAAAATGTAGAAGTATATCCCTAGTTAATTATATTGATTTATAAAACTTAATTATAACTAATATAGTTATCTGCGTGATGCGACGAGCAAGTATTATCGAAATAATATTTTTCTATCATCATTGATCATAAATGATAGTCTAGAGAAATAAGCTTGAAATATACAAATCATCAATTAAATATATAAAAAACTGTGTTATAACTATCATATATACGAAGAGCATAAGTTTAAATAGTATGCAAGAGTTTGTAAAAAATTACTAATTAAGAAGCTCTTTTCATCCTTATTAACTCAACAATCCATATAATTAAACTCACTATTTAAGTTAAGAGGGTGAAATGACTAAGAAAAACTAAATTCAAATTTGTAAGGACTAAAATTTTTAAAATTAAACTGTACAAGAAATTAAAGATAAAGACTATAACTGAAATACAAATTAAACCTACAAGAAAAGATAAATACAAACCTACAAAAAAAAGATAAAAACTATAACTGAAATTTCCACCCCTTCATTCGATATATGAGTTCATTGTTCAAAATTCTCCAGCAATTCGATATCATACTACTTTTATAGATAAAAAATAACAATTGGGAGACTACAAACTCTAAGTATAGTAAAACTAAAAAAGAAGAAGAAGGAAAATTTAGTAATAATCATAATTAATTAAATCAAGGGAGAGAAGAATAAGAGAATTTATCTCGTATTCAAGTTTGTAGATGTAGGCAATAAGCGTGTGTGGCCTTATCCCTCCTCTTCATAGTTTCCTCATCAACAATTGCATTAAACCATATACAAGAACGTAAAAAGAAGGTTTATATGAATTAAAAAGTAAAGAAATTAAGAGAGACTTAATGGAGATCGTGAAGTGGAGAAGAGCGAGAAGTAGTGAGAGGGCACAGCAGAGACTCGCTAGAGCCATGGCAAAAAGGAGAAGATACCTTAGGTGATATTACTAAAATGTCGAGTGTTCAACAACTAAGGCGAGCACTGTGACTTACCGGAGAAGAATAAGAAAGAGAGAGATGGAGATAGAGAGAGAAGAGTAGGGAGAGGTGTGAGATAAAGGGTTCGGATTCGAGTACGTACGATATGCTTACCAGAAGTCACAAGGGAAGTCGAAAAGAGAGATGAAAAATCAAAAACTGTAGTTGGGAGACGAAAAGAGAAAGGGAGAGAAGCATAGGAATAAAAAATATCAAAAGATGGCAAGCACCAAGTCATTGGTGCTATTAGGATTTTGACTATTGGATGAAGAAATGTGATGTTAGGATGATAATAGGTCCTAGGCTTTAGTGTGTGGTTGGGAAAATAGTATGATTAAAGGAGTGAAAATCATTAAAATGGTAGATTTAACGGCGGAAAACTTGGTAGCACCAAGTGCTTGGTGCTGTCGATAGCATAGTAGCCAGACTATATATATATATATATATATATATATATATATATATATATATATATATATATATATATATATATATATATATATATATATATATATATATATATATATATATAATAAGACTTGTGTTATTTTAGAAGCACACAGAGGCCTTCGTGCTCTCAAGTTGTTTTCGTTATTGGGACTTTCAAATGAACGATCGGCTTTGTTAGACTTAATCTAGAATATTTGAAGTATCTAGAAAATAAATTTTACGATTTTTCGATATTATTTACCTAGTCATCGAAATGACTCAAAATAAAAATCTCACCAAATAGAATGATATGATACTAAAATTTTAGATCAAAAATATTGATCTTGTTTTATATAGTATAAAAAAATTTCTATCAAAATTTTATATGATTTGAATATTACTACGTAGTTAAATTTGCAACGGCTCATCACAACCATTAAAATTGTTGACTTTAAGCCCCTTTGATCACTAGGCAAATAATATTAAAACATCACGAAATTTAATTCCTAGACCTTTTAAATACTCTGTATCAAGTTTAACGGAGCCAATCATCCATTCGGAAGTCCTAATATTGAAAACAACTTGGGAGCATGGAGGTCTCCGAACTGCTAAATGCACACAAGCCTAGCTATATATATATATATATATATGTAGAGAGAGAGAGAGAGAGAGTAGATCTTATATACTTTTAAAAGCACAAGACAATCCATGCTTGTGAATTTTTTACCATTGGATTTGTATTGGGATTAGTGCTTTTGTAAAGTCAACTAAAGAGAGAGAAATATAAAGTAAAAGGCACAAATCCCAATACAAATCCAATGGTAAAAAATTCATAAGTATGGATTGTCTTTTGTTTTTGAAAGCATATAAACTCTACTATACATATATATATATATATATATATATATATATATATATAGTAGGGCTTATATACTTTCAAAAGCATAAGCTAAACTATGCTTGTGAATTTTTTATTATTGGATTTGTATTGAGATTTGTGTAATTGTAAAGTCAACTAAAGAGAGAGAAAGAGAAAGTATAATTGCACAAATCTCAATACAAATCCAATGGTAAAAAATTCACAAGCATGATTTAGCTTGTGCTTTTAAAAGTATATAAGCTCTACTCCATATATATATATATATATACACAAACAAATCTCAATATAAATCTAATAGTAAAAAATTCACAAGTATATTTGGGCTTGTCCTTTTGAAAGTGTATAAACCCTACTCAATATATATGAGTGTGAATTTTTTCCGTTCGACTCGGGGGCAAGCCCAAATATATATATGCCTGTGAATTTTTTACCATTGAATTTGTACTGAGATTTGTTGTCACGCCCCGAGCTCAAAAATCAGCGTCTAATATTTTTTTTTTTTTTTTTTTTTTTTTTTTTTTTTTTTTTTAAATCAGAGTTACAACCAATCAGGGCATGACAGACCGCCACATATATAGAAGAGTCCCAACCCCCTTTGGGATTGAGCCTTTTCTATATATGCACGGCTAGCTTGGCAACATCATCAGAGTTACTAACTACGTAACAACTAAAAGATGTTACAACAGTTTAAACAAAGATTACAAACTAACTTTTCAATTATTTACATCTGAATTACAACTCTTTCCTTTAACATCAAATAACACATGAACTTTCGGCTGTCCAGGGTCAACATCTAACACGGAACCTCACCAAACACGTCCCGACATCCCAGCACCCGATCGACCTAAAAAATAGTCACCCGAGGGTGTGAGATACACTGTAAATGTATCCCAGTGGGCACGACGAGCCGAGAAATAGCAGATCGTACCTACTGGCATACAATACTAGAGGATAGTAATAATCAGGGGTTAGGATAATCAGATATATATAATCATGGAACTGAAATTAAAAGCATCATATAACATCTTAATTATGTATAGGCTGATAACAGGAATCAAATCAGTTAATCAAAGAGATGTGACGGAAATAGGTTTATTAAACAACAACATATGCATCAATAACTGAAATAGTAAAGTAACCCAATCTGATGCCACTATCGGTCTCACAGAACCTCAGGCTAAATACCACTTTCGGTCTCACAGAACCTCAGCCAAATGCCACTATTGGTCTCACAGAACCTCAGGCAATGCCACTATTGGTCTCACAGAACCTCAGGCTAAACGCTATCATAACCCTGCACTCACAGATGCAATCGGGCTCACGGGTCATTGTGACCCTTTACCGGTAAAGAACACCATGACGGTGGCCAAACCGTCGGTGTACGTGACTGAAAGCTGGCGCAGTGGTGATCACAATGCTGATGCTGAAACTTACTGTCAAAATCAGGTAATTGGCAAAAAGCCAGAATAATTCCAACAGAAATGCAATAACGGAATCAACTGAATTTCAACTCATATACAGGAATAATCATCAACTAATCCAACCAAGGATGCAATATCAGAATCAACTGAATCTCAACTCATATGCAGGAATAATCATCAACTAATCCAACCAAGGATGCGATATCATAATCAACTGAATCTCAACTCATATGCAGGAATAATCATCAATTACTATAGCATGGATCAGATATAATTAGGGAGTACTGATAATCAGGTATGCAAACTAGCAAATGACCAAAATCCCAATAAGGGTACAATGTAGAATAGCCACTAAATCTCAATCATATGCAGAATATAATCAACAACTACTAGAGCATGGATCAGGATATACTGATAATCAAGTTTAATTGTGCAAGCTAGCTAATGACCAATCAGGCATGGCAAATGTCCAGGAATAATGTCATAATAACTGGAAGCAACTAAAGATCAATCATGCAAGGTATCATATAATCAATTTTGCAGATAAGGATCATAACTCAGCATATAGCAGAATAAAACTGATCAAAAGGAAGGCAGGCTCAAATATCAACTAGGCTACAAGAACAGGGGTCCAACCAATACTATACCCCAGAGGGCCGAAATGATAAAGCCCGGACCGAAGATAAACCCACCTGTCATTTCGCAGGTGAACTTTCGACTCCAAAAGAAAGCTCGAAAACTGTGCCAACCTGAATCAAAAATGCTGATCAGGTAACAACTCAAAACCAGGACTTAGGCCAAGATCTACTCGAAACCTCAAACTACTTAAACATCAGTGTTTGACAACAACACTTAGACCAACACACTGTTCTAAACAGTACTCATTGCCATTTTGCACTTAGACCCCCAGAGTTTCCAAAAATCGCACTTTTAGTGTCGTTTGAACACTGTTTTCGCTCGTTTTTCAATTGGAAACTCATTTTCACGAACCGTCACTTCCAGCAGGTGACATTTAACTTGCTGAACACCGTGCTCACTGACCCAACCTTGTTCAGCTTAGTTCCAACTTCTTCTCCTCACTCTCTCTCTCGGATTTCCTCTCTTTGGTTTATGTCCCTCGGCCTCCAGCACTTCGGGGCTTGGTCTGGGAGATACAGAGGGGAGTTGATGCTTCGGATTTCCCCCCACAGACCCCTCGTGAACCAGCCACAAGAACCCAAGAGCCACATTGGAATTAAATGCAATATTTTTTGCAAATTTTCGGTTTAGTCCTCAACCAACCAACCCTAAGCCTTAGGGTCCCTACTGTAGATCTCTTAGGCTGACAGGACCCTATCCTAAATACCTTTTAATTTTTGGTCCACAAAATTTAAAGTTTCATCCAAAATATACCATTTTTTGACGTTTTTCACGCATTTCGAGACAAACGGTTCGTCGAATTGCGAAACGGACTTCGCCACGACGTCCGGCTAGTCGAGACCTTCAAAATGGCATACTTGTTCGCTTGATTTGGCGCACGAGTAAAATCTCGGGCCATAAAGTCCTTTATGTCGTAAAACGACGCACGCATTTCGATGCACCCGGATCGCCAAACGCGAATTTCGTCAGTGCCATTGTGCTCAGAACGTCTAAAATAGCTAGTATTGACTACTTATACCCCTATGTCAGGGGTCCAGACGGCGAAACGGTCGTCGATGATCAAAAGGGCATTTGAAATTGGGGTTACTATTCACAACTTAAGTTGTGGGGCCCGCTTTTTTTTCTTCGCTGTTTTGCGGAAGATCCGTCCGTTGGATCGAAGACTAGTGAATATGAATTTTTCATGTTTCGACGAGACGGTCACAATGGTGATCTTGGATTTTCGAGATTAGACCTCGATCAAAAATCGATATTTTCGGGTCACAATTGCACTACTAATAATTCATTTTTGCCATTTAAATAACCCATAAAATTATTTAAACTTAAATTTTGGATTTCAAAAATCACGGTTACTACATTTGTGCTATTGTAAAGTCAACTAAAGAGAGAGAGAAAGAAAAAGTAAATAGCACAAATCTCAATGCAAATCGAATGGTAAAAAATTCAGAAGCATATTTAGGCTTGTACTTTTTGAAAATGTATAAGCCCTACACACACACACTCTCTCTCTCTCTCTCTCTCTCTCTCTCTCTCTCTCTCTCTATATATATATATATATATATATATATATATATATATATATATATATATATGTAAAGCAGTTTTGGTTGAAGATGAGCCCCACTTAGTCCAAAATAATAAGAGATCTCCACATCAGCATTAGAAATTGAGCTCTCATATATGGGTACAATAATTTAAAAAATTTAAGTTAGAAATTTTAAATTATAGTTTGGTATTACGCATCTCATAGTTGAAACCCAAAAGTGTACTCTACACAAACACTTTTCAAAGAGGGTCACACAAAAACAGATAGCCTCTTGAAAGGATAAATCTTTTCCGTGACATTTAGGGTTGTTTTAGCAAAACAGATTTGCAAGCATGCTAAGCGTTAGAGTTTGACAAACTTTTTGCCACACAAACTTACATAAAATTACAGCTCCTCTCTCAATCAGTATCATTTTTTAAGATTTTTATGGTTCTATCCGATGTAGCCAGTCGACCAATTTAGCATTAGAATTTTTGGAGAAGCTTGAACTGATTAATTTGGACTGAAATTTCCATTATTTCAACAGCTCTTACAAACAGTCCAAAATTTTTTTTGAACAATCAATAACTTTTTGCATAGTTGTTCGTTTTCAGTGCGCAGCTTTAATTCGGAATTTTTCGCACAGTTGTTCGTTTTCAGTGCGCAGCTCTAATTCGGAAACAACGTTTTGAGATCTACGCATTGAATTTGTTGTTGTTTCAGCCCAATTTGGGAACCAAATTCAACTGTTTACATTTTCAAATTTGTATTTTTGTGCTGTTCTTGAAAAATCTTAATTTGTATCTTTTCTATATTGAATTAATTTGATCAGTCAATTATAATTATTTCTAATCAAATTAGCTTTAGAAACACTACAAGAAATTTGGTATATAAAGAAGGGAAAACTGGTCGTTATAGATTATTTTTTCGTCGTTAAAACACAATATCCACGGTCAAAAAAACCGTCGTCACCCGTCGTTATTGATTCATTCGTTAAAAATATTAACGACGAAATCTATATAACCGTGGTTAATAACAAAAAATGACGGGAAGATTCCCGTTGTTAATAAGTAGTATTAATGATCACATTATTATACAGTAACGACCAACCTTACCGTCGCAATTGAAATTTAAAAATACAATTTTACCAATAACTAGCATTCAATAGTGACCAATTTTTTCGTCGTTAAAAAACATATCCTATTTAATAATTCGATATTATAACGACCAACGCTTCTGTCGCTATAAATAAATTTATTTCAAGATTTAGCGAGCTATTTATTTAAATTTTATATAATTCTCTTCCACATTCACAAATATATACAAAAACAAACTTTCAACAAATTAAATAGTCGTCTTCACATTATAAAACTAAAATAATATTTCATCAATAATATAATAATAGCAATCACAAATTAAATATAGTTTTGAATTACCCATAAACTATATGTGTAAAGATCACCAACATATATATATATGTAGCATACATTTACCCATCATATTTTCAAAAAGAATAAAAAAAAGTACCATAACTTGTATATCTACTACAAAAAGTCATAATAAAATTAATAATTTATCATATTCTTAAAAAAAAACAAAAAAAGTGTCATAACTTGCATTTCATCTGCTAGCAATGTTCTTTGCCCAAAACTGTTGCAGACTGTACTACCTACAAGAGAAAAAGGCCAAAATTAGAACAAATTTAATAGTTTTGTCAAAGAAAAATATATAAATTTACCAAGTAAAAAAAACAAGCAAATCATATAATCTAAAATCAAATTATGTTTAGATTAAATTTCACACAACTTATATAAGAAACACATAAGCCAAAATTGTACAAATTAATAATTTATGACCATATATATATATATATATATATATATATATATATATATATATATACAACTTAAAATTTTACTAAACTGATTACATGACTCCTATTTTTCTATACAATATTTAAATTATTTACAAGAAGTGGCATAGTAGGGAAAGATGATTACAAGACTAGAAATTCACAAAATGACAATAACCGAGATGGGTAACAAGAAGTTGCATAAAAATATGAAATAAGACAACCACAATAATTATGCAAAGCACTAAGGAGAGTAGGAACTATAGCAGTTGTTTTAATTAAGCACATCAAAACATAACAACAAAAAGATGAGTGTACTTGGCGAAGTGAGCTTCTTATATGGCCTATGACAAAAAAAAAAAAAAAAAAGTTGTGCTTGTTCATAAGACCAATTGGTCATTATGTATGAATAAACGAAGCTGCTGCAATTGCCAAAATCATTTCATATACAACAAATGTTTACACAAACATCGATTAGTTTAAATATCTATATACTGCCATCTCTAAGGCATCGATGAGCTTAAACATAGCCTAGTATCGCATAGAAACAGAATAAGCTTGAACTAGAATAGCGAGAAATGTGAATGCAATTAATCATTACATACATTGTGGTATAAAGAATTTACATAAGAATGATATAGCAATTGGTGTGAGTAATCGAGTCATTGATGTCTGAATACATCAATAAAGAAGTCATTGATCTCTGTTGATTTCTTTTGGCACTTCTTCTCTGCAGTTTTTTTGAAAAATATTCAACCTACTCATTACAGGATTTAACTGAACATCACAATAGAAGCCAAAGCTACTACTAGTATACAAAATATAAGCTGAAAGAAGACATGACTATGGGATGCTATGCGTACACCAATAATGGTGGCAATAAAGTTGCACACATGGACAAGCTAAAGTCAAGCAGGAAATGAAGTTTTCATTACTTAAAAGTGATTGACTTAAATCTCTCAATCTAAATAATCAATACTAGCATTTCAAGAAAAAATGGAAAAGCTTCATAGAGAAATGAAAGTAAAGCAACTCGATCATGTTTGATTTGAATTCAACTCACTTAAATATGATCATATTGATTGCCCATTTGATGGAGGTGGAGAGGTACTTGATTGTTGCCGTTGAAGCATTTCCTTAATCATTCTTACTTCATTTTCCATTTCATCCATGCGATTCTTGAGTGATTGATTTTCTCTCTGACTTTCACGAAGTTTAGATTGAAGCTCAGCTTTAGAGCCATTAGTTCTCATATCATTAGGTTTCAACCCACCACCATAGCAAACTACATGATCATGACATTGCGGTCGAAAGCACTTTTCAACTAGTTCTATATTAGATAAGGAGGGCTCGGCTTGTGTAACGTCAACAATTTTATCCTTCAAAAAATAATGAAATGAGCAATAGAGAATTGAAGATTTATTAAAGGAAATAGAATATAACAAAAATAAATATGTAAGACATACATATCTGCTAATTGTCTCTTGTTCAACTAGCATGCTACCTTTCTTGCGTGTCTCAAAAAATATAGTTGCTAGGCTTGGTGGTTCACCAACTTTCCCTCCCTTTTAAGAAAAATAAATTTACATAAAAAAATATCATCATACATTACGAATATTAACAAATGTGTAATGTAAAATCTTAATTACCTTTTTCCATATAACTTGTCTAATTGGCTTACTACCCGTACGGTGCGGCATACTTAATTTTACCCTATTATTGGAGTTTCGTTTGCTTGCTGCCTATATTTTTATAAGAAAAGTAAACTAAAATTAATAAAATTGTTAATTTTAAGAATAGAATGTAATTGAAACTTAGGGTTAAGTATAAAAAATAAAAGTAAATGTAAACACAAGAGAAAGTAAGACATACCAGAAATTTCAATTACCCTTTGTCCATGGATGCCTGCGATTTACTAACTCTCTTTTAGCTTTCAATACAATAAAAAGAAGAAAGAAAAGGCTAGTGGAGAAAAATTAGCCTTTGCATGAGGGTGTTGTAGGATTACTACCCATTTTGGATTGTAAACCTACCGATGCTCATAAAAAGTATGCAATTTAGCCCATGAATGATACAGTAATTGTAATCAGGGGGTCGGCGTTGAGAGAAAGAATGCAAATGCTGTCAACATTGACAAGCACCCTGGTTGCAACTTACTATATCCTCTAGAGTATTTTTCTGTTATTCTAGGTGTTATGTGCAAAATGCAGTATAATAAGTAGGTAAATTTGAATTTTAGCCTTTTAATTTTCTAGTAAAATGACCACAATAAGTCAACATATATAGTTATATGAAGAGCATTTTCAATCTAGAAAAATAGAGATACATGAAGTTATTTCGAATATAAACATATGGATTCTTACTTGTTTATTTGATTTTTTAACAGCTGGCCAGTGAGAGTGAAAGACTCAGGATGAAAAAGCTGGAAGAGGCGACGGCGACGGGCTGTGGGTATGGGCGCGACGAACTGTGGGCTAACAAGGGGCGCGGCACAGAGAGGGAGACGTAGAGGCGACGGGCTGCAAGGCCTTCAGGCTGTGGGAGTGCTCGTGGAGGGGCGACGAGCTGTAGGGGCTTCACTCTGTCGGAGGGCTCACGGAGGGGCGATGGGATGCAGGAGCTTTATGGTGTTAGAGGGCTTGCGGAGAGGCGACCTCTTTCGAACCTCTTTCGAACCTCTTTCGAACCTGAACAGACCAAGCCAAGACCTACGCGAATCAAGGTACTTAGCCGATCCGATGCCAAGTGCTATCCTTGTACAACCTAATTCTGATGAACGAATCCAAGCCAAGCAAGTGAGTAGTAGCCCATATCGAAGCGTGTGATCAGCCCCTTAAACACTTCAAGTTGTTCGACAAAGAAAGAGAAGGAATCTCTTCTTGTGGATTGTAGGGTGAGGGTTGGGATTTTGAAGTAGGAAAATAGGGAGAAGAAGAAAAGGAAGAGGACACAGGGTTTGAAAGTGGAAAAATGGGAAGAAGACAGAGGGTTTGGGAGAGTGGGGAAGTGGGGAAGTGGGGAAAAGACAAAGGGTTTGAGAGAGTGAATGAAAAATTAGGGAAGAAATTGGTTGGTTTGGGTGCTGGCGTGAGGAGGGAGGAGGGAGAGAGAGAGAGAGATGGGAAGGGTTGCGTGCAATAGTGCACAAAACGCAATAGTGCACAAAACTTTTCGCGGTAAGCAAAAAAAAAAATGAAAAGGCGCCAAATCTACGCCAATAACGACGGGTGAAAATTTACATAACACGACCAAAAAATTATTGGTCGTTAAAGATTTAATAAATTTGTGGGTAATTTCTATAGGTACATTTATAACGATCAAAATTGACTCCTTACGTTAAAATTTGGACGTTAGAAAGATTAATTCTTGTAGTGTAATTAGATTGATCTGTTAAATTTTTTTTTCTTAGGGATAATGATATCCCCTATATAAATGGCATTTGATTATTAAAAACAGTTTTGAATTTGATCAATAATAGCTTTGATTTTTTGAAGAATTATCTATTTAATATTTATTTTTTCTTTCAACACGATTTAGACATGTGACACTATCACATCCCAAACATTCATTTTTTTTTTTTTTCTTCTAGATTTTGTAACCATCCTTTCAAACTTTGTCATCATGAAATTTAATTATATTTATTTTTAAATATACATTTTACATCTCATTTATTTAAAGGTAAAATTTTTTTTATCCATTATTTTGAATGGACGAAATTTATTTAATTCTAAAATAAATTAAATATAAAATGTACATCGGTTTTTATTTAATTTCTTATAACTTTTTATAAATGTATCAATTTCTCAATTTCTTTATTCTATCATCAATTGTTAAAACTAGTGATGAAAATTAAGATAATTTATTAAATTCAGGTAGGTATTAGGATTTAATTTCGAGTAAAGTTTATTTTGATATAAAATTATTTTTTCAGATACAACAATTAAGTTTTTCATCAAAAAAATAAAAAAATAAAAAAATACTATCCGATATTCGCTAATTAGACTTTCTGTTATCAAAAGCAACTTCAAATGACAGAATTGACAAAATTCATATATTAACGAAAATTCGAAAGATATTAAAATGATTTTTTTTTTAAAAAACCTAAAGTAAATGTACAAAAGCACTCGTCTGAGACAAAAAAAAAAAAAAATAAAAAAAAAATAAAAAAATAAAAAAAAAAAAAATCTAACACATATATACGTCTCCTTTGTATTCTGTATCATTATTATCAAATATTACTCAATTCAAATATCAAAACTGCGTTATCGATATTACCCTAAACCCTAAACCCTAAACCCAAAAAAAAAAAATAAAAAAAAATAATAATAATAAAAAATAAAATTCTAACACATATATACGTCTTCTTTGTATTCTGTATCATTATTATCAAATATTACTCAATTCAAATAACAAAACTGCGTTATCGATATTAGTGATAACTAAGAATACGTCAGAATCATCTGATAGATTTTTTTTTTTTTTTCATTTTTCTTTTTTCGAAAAAAATAAATAAATGCAGCCTACTTCTTCGACTCATCCCTTATTTCTTAAAATTTCTGATAAAACCTCCGGCATGCGGGGAGGCCGCGGTCGGAGAAGACGTGCCGACGGCGGAGGCGGCGATCTTAGGTCGGCTCCACGAGCGCCGAACTGGATATGAAATCGACCTCGTACACGCACCGCATGTTCTGGCGGTGGCGGTGGCGGTGGCGGTGGCGGAGGCGGTGCGGTGGAGCGCGCATTTGCAATCGCGGTGGTAGGGTCGGCGCTCCCTGTCGCCGCTTGAGGCGTCGATGCAGCCCTCGAAGGCGCACCAGAGCAGCCGCCTACCGGCGACGGCTCCGGTGGGCATCGCGGTGCTAGAGATCGAGCCCCCGCTGCCGCCGCCGCAGCTATATATGGATAAGATTCTGGTGCTTTTATGGTCGACCACGTTCTACGGCGAGGGTGGTGGGGTCGTATATATACGTAAAATGGTGGCCGGATAAAACCAAAGGGCTTAGAGGTATCCGCGGGAGAGCTTTTCTTTAACTAAGTTTGTGGAGGTCCCAAGGTGATCCTATTCTTGTGCCTTGTATATTGAGCGCAGTACAAAATATGTTGCGTGTTGTGGGAGAAGGAGACGAACGTACGTGATTAGAGAGAGTGGTGAAAGAAAAGGTGGTGGCTTAGGAATTGTAAATTTATTATTTATTATTATTATATTATATGATAAATAATTATGTATTGAAGTAAATATGTATAAAATTTATATGAATTATAGAATTTTCTGGTTTAGCTGTTTGATTTTTTAAAAAATTTTATTTAACATTTTAATTTTTTAGTTTGTTTGATATGAATTATTCAACTGCATTTTAATTTTAAATTTTAAATGCGTTATTTATTTTTACAAATTTAGCTATTATATTTTTTACAATTAATTCTCGTAATTATAAATTTATTAATATAAGTAATTAGTTTAAATTTTGAAGTCAGAGAGTATCATTGACTCAATCAAATCAAATAATTAAAAATAATAAATAATAAAATTAAAATTTTGAAAGATGAATAATCGATTCAAAATGATCTATAATTTAGATAAGTTTTGTACAATTTTTATCACTTATTAATTACTTTGATTATGGAGTGAGAGGGTTGTGGACTTTTGGGTAGATTTACGTTGCTGGTTTCACCATTTGTAATATTTTGACAATTTATATATATATATATATATACTATGTATAGTGTTTGCCTAACTTGTAGAAAGTGAAATTTTGAATTAAAAGTATTATTTTTAATAAATTATTTAAATAATTTTTTTTGGAAATCTGAATTTAATAAAGGTAATTTTTTAATATATATATATATATATATATATATATATATATATATATATATATATATATATATATATATATATATAGAGAGAGAGAGAGAGAGAGAGAGAGAGAGATAGTTTGGTTACTATATTATTAATAAGGGATAATTGCCTGTGTACCCCTGAAATATGAAGAAATATCTGATTTACCTCTTTTATTTTTTTCTTTCCAATATACCCTTCATACGTTCCACCGTTATTAAAAATACCCATACCGTTTCCCTTTGTTAAGTTAACTAGGGTTAAACTAGAGTTAAATAATAATCGGAGTTGAAAACTATCAGATATACCTATTTTGCCCGGGTTTAGGGTTTAGGATTTTTTAAGGTTTTAGGGTTTAGGGTTTAGGGTTTTAGGGTTTAGGGTTTAAGATTTTTTAGGGTTCTAGGGTTTAGGGTTTAGGGTTTTAGGGTTTAGAATTTTTTAGGGTTTTAGGGTTTAGGGTTTAGGATTTTAGGGTTTAGGGTTTAGGGTTTAGGGTTTTAGGGTTTAGGGGTTTAGAGTTTTAGGGTATATTTGAAAGGGCAAAATAGTAATTACACACAGATAACAGCAGTTCCAAACGGTACACTAACAGAGTTTAACTTCAGGGGTATTTTGGAAAGAAGTTGGAACGTAAGAAGGGTAGTTTTAATATTAGCCTTTTAAGAGGGGTAAATTTGAAAACAGGAAAATTTTTAGGGGTATGTAGAAAATTGCCCCTATTAATAATAATAGTATCAATCACTTTTTGCTATTAAATTTTCTACATAGATCTACCCCTTTAACTATTTTCACCTCTTAGATTATATTATTCCCTCAATCACTTACTAAACCCTATGGCCTACTATCATTCTAGCCGCACATTCCTTCATCCAATGATCAGTAATCTAATAGCACCAAGTTCATCTAATGATAAAAAATTTAATGGTCAAAAATCTAATAGCACCAATGGTGCTATTAGATTTTTGACCTTTGGATGAAGGGATATACGGATAGTAGGTCATAACAAATTTAGTGGATAGTTGAAAAAATAATAATATAATTTAAAAGACGAAAATAATCAAAGATATAGATCTAACAGTAGAAAACTTGATAGTACAAAGTGTTTGGTGCTATCAATAGCATAGCAGCCAAATTATATATAACTTTGTACTATCAAATTTTTTATTGTTAAATCTATCCCTTTAATAATATTCACCCCTTAGATCATACCATTCGACCAACTATCAACTAAACTTTAGGGCTGCATTCGGTTTGGGTATAAGTAAGAACGGCTTATTTTTGATATAAGTACAACTTTTGGAATAAGCAATAATCAAGCTAATTTTGTGTTTGGATAAAAATTAATTTTTTTACGGGAATAAGAAAAATAGCGTATAAATAGTTAGATTGGAATAATAAGAATAAGAGTAATTATAATTTTAAAATAATAATATTTTATCTAATTAATTAATATAAAATTTTAATTAAATGATAATTTAACTTATTTAATTAACTATAGCTAGATAACCCTTAATATTAATTAATAAAATAATTAATAATATATATTATTAATTAATTATTTAATAGTTAGATTATTAGTTAATAAAATAATTAGATTAGTATTGAGACTAAAATTTTTGCCACTCAAGGGCATGACACGTGGCGACAATCGTCGGCTAAATATATCAGCCGACGGAAGAATGGGTCAAACGAAAGAAAGATCCGTGTCCTGATCGGGACCGATCTCAGCCGCATGGAAGTGCAGCACACGACGTATGCCATCGGTTGAAAGCATCAGTCGATAGGAGAAGCAATCGACAAGAAGATTATCGCCACGTCTAAGGTCGACTTCGGATGAAGGCGACCACCAGATCGCTCTAGTCAAGCGACGGAGAAGGCGAGAGCCAAAGTCAGCCTTCTATTGTTCGAGCCGAAAAGGGAAAGACTACGAAAGGAAGGAGTGTGAGATTTTGGCGTGAATCCCGCAACTAGCCCAGAACGGCAAGCAGCGCCCATCATTGAAAAACGTCAGAAATCATGCTCTGACGCGATAACAAGGGGATGAACTTGGACGAAAAACGACTACAATCCTATTTGAGGAAGTTCGACTCAAAAGGAAGTGGTTCCTAAATTTACGATAACTCTCCCCAGATCGAGCCGATAATTCGAATCGGCGCCTGTAAGCACGGTTCGAGAAGTGTATAAGTACCTGAACCATCGAAGAGAAAAGGGGTCCTACAACCTCGTAAGCCAAGACCACCCCCCTACTTTTTATACCTTTTAATACCTGCATTTACCGCTTTTCTAGATAACTTTACTGCATTTTCTAGGAGTAAATTAATCGTAATTGGCTACCAGTTCCTTTTGTAACCCCACTTCAATCAAATACCAAATTCCTATTTGGCTCATCAGCCGTGTTAAATTATTATCTCTACCACCTGGGTTGGCTACTCTAGGCCGTACTCACTCTCTCTCTATCTCCACATCCCGATTCAGCTAATCTAAATCGGATGGACACGGGAATCTAAGTGAGAAGAACCCGGCCGAGCAAATTCCTCCTCGACCTGATCGCTTGATCCATTGGCACGCGACGCATCACATCTTAGAGGGTCAACCGAACCACGAGGCCGGTCGACGACCCACGTTTTCCGCCCCAACAACCTTTTTGGTACGCTCGGTGGGACACACAAGTAACTCCTACCTTCTCTTACCGTAAATATGTCAGAGGACAACAGCCTAAACCTCAGTAATAGAGTCGTTCCCAGACATTCATTGAACGACCAAGGCGGTGACATCGGACACGCGGATGACCCGCCACCGATGCTACCAGAGGTTCCGGAGACTAGCGGAAGGTCGGCACCACAGGAACCGACCTTAGCTCAGATATTCGGGCAAATGGCCCGAATGTTGGATAGCATAGAGAAGACGCAAATGTCCCTCAAGAGAGACATCCAGGCGTAGGATGCCCGTTTCGACTCTATGTTGGCCGCAATAGCGGCCCCGAGTCGAAGTCCTGCTCGACTCGGGCAAACGATGGCCCATGAACAGCCATACAGTGGAGGATACGTCTCCACAGCACCCCAACAATTGCCGACGCAATCGTTTACAATAGCGCCAGCAATGCCGACAGTGCAACCGCAGAGAGTTGCACCACCGACGGCTACTTATCAAACAGCGCAGTCGCTGGGGGCAGTACAGCCGCAGATGACCCCATACCAGGCGGGTATTCGGTCGATGGGGCAGAATATCGGCCATCAATCAGAGAGTTACTGGGGAATTCCTCTGCCTCCCCCACCACCGTTCATCCAGCCTCAGGCTGGGGGCAGGATCGGCAAGCAGATCCCACCGCACGGACTGCCCCAACTGCAGGCTGGCCTATACGGGCCGCCACCTCCTCCAGCACAGCTGGCGGCCCAGACACCTTAGGTCGGGCTCGCCGAAATGGCTGGGGGGAGGAACGACAGGCAGGTTCCCCCATAGGGACCGCCTCAAAATCAGGCTGGCCAATACGGGTCGCCACCTCCACCAGCGCAACTAGCGGCCCCAGCACCTCTAGTGGGGCTCGCCAACATCCACGCCCATGTGGAGGATATCATCCGAAATACCTTCGACATAGAGGTCAGGCTAGTAATTCAGCCAGTGTTCAGATCTCCGTACCCCACTCATATTGATACAGACTACCTGTATCCGGCCAATTGGAAGATACCGAAGTTTGATAAGTTCTCAGGTGAAGAGAACGAGAATACGGTCGAGCACGTCGCTCGATTTACGGCCCAATACTGAGTGGCAGCCGGAAGCCCTTTCCTGAAAATGAGGCTGTTCTGTGCGTCGTTGACCAAGACAGCGTTCGCGTGGTACACAAGCCTGCCACACAATTCCGTCCGGGATTAGGATGAGTTGGAGGCCAAATTCCACGAACAGTTCTATTGGGTTGTGCCCGAACTGTCGGTGGGCGATATAGCATCGTATCTGAAGAATGCCGGAGAAATGGTGGGGGAATACCTCAACCGTTTCAAAACGGCAAGAAACCGTTGCTTTGTTATGATGCCAAAGGCCGAGTTCACCAAAATAGCATTCAACGGCCTGAACTTCAAGACCCGCGACCATTTCGAGGGTCGATATTTTTTCAATCTTTTTGATTTGGGAGTTCAGATTTGCTCAATACGAGCAATTCCAGAACAATAATAAAGAGGAGCGGCCGAAGTGGGGCTGCGGACAGGACAGGAGGAAGCCGAAAGAACATAACGTCTCTTTCGTCGAACGGAGTTCGAATCACATTGAGTCGAACGAAACGAGTGAAGGTGAGTTTTCGGCCGAAGAGGCCGAAGTGTTCGCGACCGAAATAATATCGGGCTGCAAACCGTACACTTGCCAAGTCCTCAAGACGAGCAAAACCCGAGGGTTTATAACCCTGACATCGGCTAACGCCTTTACATTTGACACGTTCAAAACCGATCAGATATTCGATCGGTTGTACAAGGATGGTCGAATCAAGCTCCAGGAGTGCCAGGCTATCCCTCCTTACGAGGAGCTTAGGAGGCGAGAATATTGCAAATGGCACCATTCTTGAAGCCACTGAACATGCGAATGTACCGCTTGGAAAAAGCAGATACAAAAGGAGATCAATGAGGGTCGGTTTATTTTTGCTGACCACGAAAATGATAATGAAATAAAAACTGATCCCTCTCTCCCGCAGGTAAGCATGGTGAAGGCAAAGAGAAAAGGGCCGGCATTGAAAACAGAGTTCCCAAAGGATGGGACGTCGGCGAATAACACTCCCCAGTGCTGCACCCGATGCAAGGCCGAAATGACGATCGACGAATAGTGCGGATTCTTCCTCAGCATGCCCGAGGAGATCAGGAAATGGTTCGCCTTCCCCAACCTAGGCAAAGGCGAGGTTCGCCGGGGCCCGGTACCGAATCAACATTCGGCCGAGGGGTCCAACAAATAGCCTCTCAAAAATAAGGATGAGAAGGACGAGCGGGACAACGCTATCCAGCGGGTCATGCGTGATCTGTATGGCCTGAGAAGACCGAGGCCGCGAACAGGCGGCCACGGGGGTTTGGGAACCCCGCTAAAACAAAAACGCCCCCACTTCGGCTATCAGGAAAGTCGAGGCCGGGGGGCACCCCGGGGAGCCTTCGGCCCATAGGCCGAAGAAGGACAATGGTACGGGCCACAGTAGCGCCCATATCAAGCCAGGCCTAGTGAGAGGCTTGGACCAGCGAGCGGCCGCCCGTGCACGGGGCCGAAATCCCGAGTTCCACACCACAGGGACAACAGGCTAAGGGTACGGGCTACCCACTTTGCGCCTGACTTTGAGTTCCCCCGGCTTACGACGGGGGAGGTGGATGCCCTAGCAATTCGCTTAGTAGAGCAACTCCAAATCCAGCCTTGGTCGAAGCCATGGCAGAGGCGAGAGATCCTCATGAGGCCCCGTTTGGAACGAGGATTGCTTAGGGGATAAGGGGGATATCCCCCTTATCCCTCCAAACACACCAGGAACTATGAGAATAACTTGTTCTAGTACTTCTGGTATAAGTGAGAATTACTGTTCCTACAGTAAAATCTCACTATATTTTTCTTTCCAAAATTACCCCCCACTATATTTTCCTTTCAAAATTACCCCTAGCATGCTTCCCGAGGCATAGCTCCTCCCTTGCGTCGCTTCCCGAGGCAACATCTCCTTCTCCCCTTGATTTGGATTTTATCTCATTTATTTTTTTTTGAATAATATGATGAATAATTTATTTTTTGAATAAAAATATGATGAATATTTTATTTTTTTTTGTAAAATAGATCAAATAAAATGTTAAATTAAATATTATTTTCATGAAATATAATTTGATTTTGATTTTGATTTTAATTTGGATTTTATCTCATTTTTTGTAAGGCTTTAATCCATTAATTAAAAGAAAAAAATTAAAATTTAACAAACATTATCACATAATAAAGCTTGAGGGCAAAAAGGTCATTTAACCCAACTAAAACTCTTTATTCCTCTTATTCCTCATTATCATACCAAACACAAAGTCTTTTATCCCTGAAACCATCCCAAACGCTTTTTTACACTAATTTCGTACTTTATACTTATCCCTGGTATAACTAGTATTGCCTTATCCCGTTACCAAACAAGCTAGGGAACACCTGAGGGAAGTGGACCCACTGGCTGAAGGGATGGCCGAACAATAGCCCACCTCACATGGCCGAACTGGTGGTACGGTTCGGCTTTAACAAAGACACAAAAGCGTCGGCAGCAGCGTGCCCAAGCCGACGCAAGAAGAAAGATGACAATGGCTTGAGGGTCGTGGCTTGGACCAGGCGAAGCACGCTTCATGCTTCGCACATCGTTTCAGCCGAGGCGGAACAATCACAAGGCCGGGGGGTCAAGTGTGCTGCCTCGAGGCAAGTCAACCGTGCCGCAATCGGCGGCAAAAGAGCCTACGAGAGCGTCCGCCAGGAGCTGGACTCCCAAATACGAGATCTCGAGGCAACAATCTGGTGTAAATCCAACGCCTCAGAAGATCGCGATAGGCGACCTCCAAAGGAGCGAGACGCGGAGGTCTCGACTACTACCTCTTCGGTCGGAGGGACCGAAGATGAGAAGCCTCAGGCCGATGATGATTCGGCCGAGATAAATCTATTCGGG
The DNA here is from genome assembly GCA_029204045.2 of Tillandsia leiboldiana. Taxonomy (NCBI): domain Eukaryota; kingdom Viridiplantae; phylum Streptophyta; class Magnoliopsida; order Poales; family Bromeliaceae; genus Tillandsia; species Tillandsia leiboldiana. Next base: position 4,047,779 of record CM055060.1, read on the forward strand.
TCCTATTGAATAGATTACTGACCCGGGCTCCACTTGGCCCCGAAAGATGAAGGGCGGCCGAAAAAAGCCGGCCAAGAGCGATGTTTCGGCTACCACATTCAAAGTCGAAAATAGATGAAGGCCACGATCGGCTAGAAGGGCCGAGAGTTGGTAGTGAAGTCGGGGCTGTGCAGCCAAAACGCCTTGATGAAAAGGAGCGGAATGGTAAACAGCCGCCCTGGGAAATAGCAGCATTTAACAGAGAAAAACGACGAAGGACGGTTTCGCCAAAAATCAGGAAAGACTGACACCTGTTTGGGAATTCCTTGGGCAATGAGCAAATAATCCTACCAGGATATGGGATGATTGCTAGACATCGTTATTTGTGCCATGAATTTGACTCAACTTCGACAATCACCCGAACGGCACATCAGGTGATTGTCGAGGGGGTATTGTTGAGACCAAAATTTTTGCTACTCAAGGGCGTGACACGTTGCGACAATCGTCGGCTAAAGACATTAGCCGACGGAATAATGAGTCAAACGAAAGGAAGATCCACGTCCTGATCGGGACCGATCTCAGCAGCTTGGAAGTGTAGCACGCGATGTATGCCATCGGTTGAAAGCATTAGCCGATAGGAAAAGCAGTCGACAAGAAGATTATCGCCTCGTCCAAGGTCGACTTCGGCTGAAGGCTGTTACGGCTTTTATGTTGGCATATTTCGTGATTTGAGTCGGAGTCTTGAAGTGATCAAATTGTCAATTAGTAATCAAAGACTCGGAGAAGATTCAACAAGAGCTCAAGTTGACACTCAGGTATGATTAAAGTAATCATGGTGATTTAAGTTTATTTACAATCTTTGGAATCATGAATTTATTGAAACCGGATTTAGAATAGATTTTGGGAACTTGGATTTTAACTCATAACTTATTTTTAGTTTGGATTCCGGTACATGGTTTGTTTTGTTAAACCTATCTTTAAAAAATTCTGTATTTTACATTGAGTACCGGAACCACACTTTGAGTTCCTCAAAACCCGACACAAGATTTTCTGAAAATTGCATTGAGTACCGGAACCTGACTTTGAGTACTGGTACGCAATAGAAAATTTTGTCTATTGCGCCATTGAGTACCGGAACATGCCATTTAGTACCGGTACGCAATGTTAAGTCGTGATAAGAATGCTAAACCGATTTTGATTGAATTCCAAATGTTATAAATAGATACTTAGGGTTTCTCAAGAACGATCGACCAACTTAGAAACATTTGAGAGCAACCCTAGAGGCTAGGCTTTTATCGTTCTTCTTTGTAGCCTCTTTTAAGTCAATTCGACGGTTCTTTGACGATATGCCTTTTGTCGAATTGATCTAATCTTTGCTTAGAGATTTCATCCATAATTCTCTAATGTTATTCTAAGCAAAGGATCACCATCGAAGCCTATACTTTCGTTACGGCCGAGTTTGCGTCAAGGATTTGACGTAGCATCGTGGATTCGATGTGTTGAAAGCATTTTGTGGATTCGAAACGTGTTGCTCGTGGATTCGAGTGGTATTCGTGGATTCGGACATGTGCATTGGACCTGTAGTCGGTGAGCACAAGATCCGAAGAAGTTGAAGGAGGGGTTGGAGTCCATGGAGTTGGTAATCACATTGTTATCTTTCAATTCTTAGTGGATTGTTATTGCGTGTTGGTCCCGTGGTTTTTTACTCATGTAATAAAGTTTTTCACGTAAATCTCGGTGTGCTGTTTTTATTTTTCGCATTTATTTTAAATTGCACTGAGATTTGGTTTTTGGATATTACACCTATTCACCCCCCCTCTAGGTGGTATTTGATAGAACCTATTTAGATCCTTGGGGATCCATAACTTATAATTGGTATCAGAGCGGGTTTTAGGTTTTTCTATCATGTCGGGTGAAGGTGGTAATATTAATAGACCTCATCTTTTCGATGGGACCAATTATGTCTATTGGAAAGTCCGGATGAGAGCTTTTCTCATCGCAATTGATGAGCGGGTATGGCAAACCGTGCAATTCGGTTGGGTACATCCAATTGAAGAAGTAGAAAATTCTACTACTTTAAAACCTCGCTCTAGATGGTCCAGAGAGGATATCGAAAAATCTTCTTACAACGGGAAAGGTATGAACGCTTTATTTAATGCTCTTTCCTCAATCGAGTTTACACGTATTTCTACGTGTGAAATTGCAAAGGAGATTTGGGATATTCTTCAAATTACACATGAGGGTACAAGTCTAGTAAAAATTCAAAAGCTCCAGATGCTTACAAGTCAATTTGACTCTATTCATATGGATGAGCATGAATTGTTTACTGATTATTATACCAGACTCCAAGATATAATCAATACATGTGCTAATTTAGGACAAAAGATCCCGGAAGCAAAAGTTGTAAGAAAGATTCTTCGGACTCTTCCGGAATGTTTTAGGGCAAAGGTGTAAAAACTTGAATTTTATTGTAAATAAATGAAGAGGAAAAGAATGAAATATCCAGTTGACCCCTTTTTCCACTGTGTAATTGCACAGTTTACGAGGCTAAAATATCGCTTTTCAATCCGAGCCTAATCTCGAAAATCCGAGATCACCAGTGCGACCGTCTCGTCGAACCGATCGAAAACGATATTAAGCAAGTTTAGATCCGACGGTCGGATCTTCCAGAAATCAGCGAAGAAGCGGGCGGGACCCGCGACTTAAGTGAATAGTGCTTTGGAACAGTAGATGAATAGTAACCCTATTTCGAATTCCCCTAAGTGCCAACGTTAGCCAATTCGCTGTCCGGACTCCGGTCATAGTGTTCCAGGTAGTCGATTCGAACGGTTTCATCGTTCTGAGCGCAATGGCACCGACGGAATTTCCGTTTGACGACCCTAGGGTCTCGAAAAGCGCAATAACTGTATTTTGGAACAGTATTTTATGGACCGAGTTTTTATCCGGGCAGTTTTCTCGAAAATCAGAAATCGCTACCTGATAGGTTTCGTCGAGCCGGACGTCGTGGCGAAGTCCATTTTTCGTTTCAACGACAGAAACGCCTTGAAAAGCGTGAAATAGGGCGAAAAATACGGAATTTGCACAGTAGTCCCTATATTTCATACCTCGATTAGCGTGCCACCTCTGTGGTGAGGGACCTAAATGTGAATGAGTGGGCTGTGCGGGACTGGGCTCAAAGATAATGTGGCTATAAGGGGTTAAGTGCAAAGTTGCTATACCCTATATAACCCCCCAAACCGAGCTAGGGTTCCATAAACCCTAGGCCGTAGCTCTACCCCATAGCCGCCTGCTCCAACAAACCCCTCTGCCGCACCCCTCGGAGGTCGCGCACCGGCCGCCGCCACCCCGTCGCCGGAGAAGAAACCGATCAAGAAAATCACCTTCTCTCGGGTTGTTGGGGAGGTGGTGCTTGGGAGGATCCTAGTTGGGCAAAGCGTTCCCTGTGGGATTCTCTGTGAAGCCGCAACCAAGCCCGAGTGGCGCCGACGCCTGGCTCCGCCTTGCGCCGCCGCGGGAGACACCCTTCATTCTCCATTTTTCCGACGAGGTAAGTTCTTGGAACTTTTCATTTTGATTTGGCACTTGGTCATGATCAGAGGGTTACTGACACCGTGGAGATCATCCGGGTGCAGGCCGAGCCGCTGCCGCCGTCCGGATCGCCGGCGGGGGCTCCAGGCTGCCGGAATTATCGTTTTAGCCGATTGGGAGCGCCGCCATCATCCGGCCGGTGAACTCAAGATCAGCACCATTGAATCGCTTCCTCTCATGGACTGCAACCTCTCCACGAAGTTGGAGGGCCATCGGTTGAGGATCGGACCCGGGCGGATGTGCCCTAGATCCGGTCTTCTTCTACCTTGGCCGATCTTGGCCGTCCGGCGCCGCCGCTGCCTCCCGCCGCCGGCCATCTCCACAGAAGCTTCCTGGAACTGACTGGGAGCTTTTGGTCCAAGTTGCACCGGCCCGGAGGCCCTCGGCCGGAATCCGCCATTAACGGCCATTAAACCTCGGCCGAGCTCCGCCGCCGTGCGTCGCCGTCGCCTCCAGACGCCGGCCAACCGTGAAGGTAGGCTTATTTGATCATTTTTGTGGCGATGGTGGTTTTGCATGGGGGTTTTAACGTCAGGTTCTTGATCTCTGTAGTTGCACCCGAGATTTCACCAACCTTGACTTCCGGCCATCTCCGGCGGTCCGGGCTCCGGCCACCTCTACATGTAAGGCCTAAATACTAGTTTTAAATGTCCCAGCATTTTGTTTAGGCTTGGGGCACCCCCTGTAGCTGGGTTTTAATTCTTGCACCGAAATACCCATTTCGGGTTGTCTTCCGGCCGCCGCCGCCTCCGGCCGCCGGAGCTCGACCCAACATGGACCATCAAGTTTCTGGGACACACCTCTGACCAGTGCTCACCCTTGTTGCAGGAAGGACTGAGCTGCACTGAATTTGATCAATCCGAGCTCTAGCTGGATTTTGAGTGTTGCTCCGGCGACTGTTCCGGCCACTTTCCAGCGCACCTGAGGTGAGCCCTCAACCCTACTCATCCATCTGAGCATGATGCTCCAATTAACTCTTAATTTGATCAAGTGAATATAAAGATGTTGCATAGTTGCATTTAGAGCCACATAGTTTATGGGCCAACTTTGTTTTCGGGATCCGTGTCAGTCCAAGTTTGTGAGCACGGGCTTCGTCTCGTCGTAACGGATGCGACAGAATTTACAGAACGGCTTTTGGATTCCCGGATTTCAAGAACGAGTCGAAATAAGCAATAATGTTAGTGTTTTTATGCGAATTAGGATATATTATGGACCTAAATGCAATTTGGACACACGGGCTGTCTTTAGACAGTGCTTTCATGCCTACTAGGCATCTTGTTAGGATTCCGTAGGTTCTCGTTGATCGGGAATCAGATTTTTATTCAGTAAATCGGCGATATTGTCCCGTTTTAGCTTTCCGTTACTGTTGTGTCGTCGGGAGGGGTGTGTGTGAGTTTATTACTGATTATAGATGTGTATTCAGGGCCCAGTTGTTCAGCACCAGCCTCCCAGCAACAGAGCGGGAGTTCGAGGATCTGCTTACATCCAGGTGGGTTATCTTCGGTCCGGGCTTTATTTTTTCGGCCCTCTGGTTGCTTTAGTCCAGTCGGACACCTGTTCTTGATTAGCCCTGCTGATTTTATCTATATGTCATATGACCTATCTTGACAGACATTGATCTCTTTAGACATATCATGTACACATGTTTGTCAGCTTTTATATCTTGGTACATAGATGTCACGATTCTGATTATGCCTGATATTTCCTGTCACCTATGATACTCGCTTTATATTCTTGATTTAGTCCGGATGATTTTGCCTATTCTTGATTTAGTCCTGATGATTCTGCCTGCTCTTGATTTAGTCCTGATGATTTTGCCTATTCTTGATTTAGTCCTGATGATTCTGCCTGCTCTTGATTTAGTCCTGATGATTTTGCCTATTCTTGATTTAGCCCTGATGATTTTGCCTGTTCTTGATTTAGTCCTGATGATTTTGCCTATATGCCATATACTCCACATGATTGACATTGATCTCCTTGGACATATCCTGTATACATGCTTGTCAGTTTCATATCGGAGTACAGTAGATTTTCATGGTCTGATCATGCTTGTGGATTCCTGCCATTGGTTATATTCTGCATTTATACCCAGAGATATTTGCCCTTATATTCAGATATGCATGATAGATCCTGATCGATATATACAGATGATTGATTCCCTGTTGGGATCTCGGCATGTTGCCGACTATCCGGTCACTAGATCGTGAGATTGAGCATTATGATTTGCCACGCACTGCTGTACTTCACGAACATGGCCGGGGTCGCTCCCCGTGGAGATTGTTCTTTACCGGTAAAGTGGTCCAAAAATGGGACCCGTGAGCCCGATTGCATCTGTGAGTGCCGGGTTATTGTCAGCGGATGGGGTGCTGATCGGTGGTATTGCCTGAGGTTCTGTGAGACCAATAATGGCATATGATTGGATACTTGGATTTCTATTTTTTTGACGCATCGTTTTCAGCTAGCACTGTCATTTGTAGCTATTTACCTTGTATCATCGCTGCTCGGTTTATGCTTGATTATTTCAGTTATATCATGATTTCCAGTATTACTTATCTGCGGTTCCTTTATGCTGGATTATTATAGTTATATCATGATTATCATCACTTATTGACTATCAGTAGACATTGTCTGCTTATTTCCGCTTACCCATTGACTTATTGATTATCAGTAGACATTGTCTGCTTATTTTCGCTTACCCATTGACTTATTGATTGTCAGTAGACACTATCTGCTTATTCCAACATTTATTACCTGCAGATTCCTTATGCTTGATTATTACAGTTATACCCTGATTCCAGCATTTATTACCTGCAGATTCCTTATGCTTGATTATTACAGTTATACCCTGATTCCAGCATTTATTACCTGCATATTCCTTATGCTTGATTATTACAGTTATACCTTGATTCCAGCATTTATTACCTGCAGATTCCTTATGCTTGATTATTACAGTTATACCCTGATTCCAGCATTTATTACCTGCAGATTCCTTATGCTTGATTATTACAGTTATACCCTGATTCCAGCATTTATTACCTGCAGTTTCCTTGTGCTTGATTATCTGCCTATTCAGTCTTATCTGTGGATTATTTGATTTTCAGTAGACATTATCTGTTATTTCAGCTTTACCCATCGATCATTACTATCCGCAGATTTTAGTATCCAGTAGGTACGATTAGCTATTTCTCGGCTCGTCGTGCCCACTGGGATACATGTACAGTGTATCTCACACCCCCTGGGTGACCATTTTTCAGGTCGGTCGGGTGCTGGGATGTCGGGACGTTCGAGTGAGGCCGTCACGATAGAACTGTCCCCCTGATGATATATCTGTGATTGAGATCTCGATGATTAGTAGTTGATTATCATTTCATAGTATTTCAGCTTCTATTTGATTTAGATGTTTCAAACTGAGGTTAGCATGTTTTATCTTGGATTATTCCTGTTGATTAGTTTATTGTTTAGTTGAGATATTTATTGCTCTTTGATGGATGATCGTTGTACTCGCCTAGCCGTGCATGTATAGGGGAGACTCTGTCCATTTGGATAGGGAATTTCCTATACGTGTGGCGGTCTGTTACGCCCAGTTTGCGAACTCTGATTTACCAAAAATATATATATATATATATATATATTTTCAGACCTGATTTTTAAAACTCGGGGCGTGACAAAAGGTTGCCGCCATTGAAACCGTCAATCATCCGGATGACATGAAAGTAGTGGAATTAGTAGGTGCTTTACAAACTTATGAGATGACTTTTCCTACTAATCAATTTTCTTCCAAGTCTTCTTCTAAGCATACAGATATTGCATTCAAATCAACAAAGGAAGGAGATAGCGACTCAAGTTCCGACGATGAAATCTCTTTTGCCGATTTTGAATAACAACTGGCGCGGATCACGAAAAAATTTTGGCGGAATTTTTGAAAGAATCGAATCGATAGATCTTCATCATCGAAACCGAAAAGTTCATCTAAAGGATCATCGGGTTCTAAATCCTCTAAACTCAAAAGATTTGCAAAACCTTCTAAAGAAAAAGAAAAAGATGAATTCGAAGGGAAAATCCAATGCTACGGATGCAAAGGCTTCAGCCATATCTCAACGGATTGTCCTTCTAAGAAATCATATAAAAAGAAGGCTTTGCAAGCAAAAACTTTGAACGATTCTACTTCCGATGAATCGACCTCAAGTAAAGAGGAAAAGGATGTTGCTTTTCATACTTCTCTAGGCCCCTCTTCTAATGTTTGCTTGTCATCTTTAATTACTGACTCTACCTCTTTGGTTTTGCATGAAACATCTACATCCGACGGAGAGTCGTCAATTGAGGGGGAGTCAGACGAAGAAGAACTCGTTGAGGCTTATCAACAACTTCTTACGGAATCAAAGAAGATGGCCAAGCACATTAAGAAGTTGAGGAAGCAACGACTTGAGCTTGAAGACGAGAACAGTACTTTAAAGATCAAAATTGATGATCTCGAAAAGGATCGGGGATTTGCATTGAACAATAATAAAATCCTCCAAGAAAAGCTTAACCAATCGGAAACGACCGTTAATTCACATTTGGACAAGATTGGTTTTCTGGAAAAACAGTTTGAAGAAATTCATGACGCCAACCAAGTTTTGACCAAGCAAGTTCATTAACTCAAATCCGACATACAAAATTTTTCAACCGGTTCCAAGAAACTTGACGGTATGTCCGGATTAGGTCAAACGAGCAAAATTGGTTTGGGATATAAAAGAAAAAACAAACTGAGAAGGCTTCAAGTTCCACAACTAAATTGAAAGGTAAAACATGCTACCTTTTAATTGTTGATGTGTGTCATTTGCAAGTTTAATAATGTAGAAGTATTCAAATTAGATGAAATTTTGATAGAAAATTTTTTATTCTGTCTGTAGTAAGATCAATATCTTTGATCGAAATTTTAATACTATATCATAATTTTTTGTGAGATTTTTATTTTTAGCCGTTGATTTTGAGTCCTTTCGATCACTAGGTAAATAAAATCGAAAAAACTACGAAATTTATTTTTTAGATAGTACAAATTTTAAATTTAAAATTTAAAATTTTGAAATTTAAAATTTGAGATTTAAAATTTTAAAATTTTGAATTTTAAATTTTAAAATTTAAAATTAAAATTTAGAAAATTTTATATCTGAAATTTACTATCTAAATTTTATATTTTATATTTTAAAATTTAAAATTTAAAATTTAAAAGTTAAAATTTGAAATTTAAAAATTTATATATAAAATTTAAAATTTAAAATTTAAATTTATAATTTGAATCTAAAATAAAATTAATAATTTAAAATTTGAGTTTAAAATCATAATAAGATTTTAAGTAGGTTTTATTTGTTTCTGATTTTAAGCCTTGGAAATAAAAAAATTGATTTAAAAAATCAAAATCATATTTTGAAAACTAGGTTGCCAAATGCTTTATAAAGGCAAAAATCACTTTTGGATCCAAATTTATTTTTAAAAAATAGATCAAACACCCACCACTATATCTGAACATAGGAACTGGGGATATGTTAGTGACATGAAACATAGAAGAAAACCTAGGGTGTGGAATATTGTAGAATATAGTCAACTATGCAAACTTGAACAAGAGAACATGCAAATATGTGAACGAACTGTTGGCCTAGTGGCCCTAATTCATAATTAAATTTGATTATTACGAATAATAGTGAAAATTTGAACTAATATTTTATCTTAAATTTTTTTATTTAGTTCTCTCAGATTTGGAAAGAACTCAAAAAGTGCAAATTGTAAGGAGTAAGCTTCATCTTTTGAAGCTGTCTATACTCCAAGGTAAAAAATATCACTTCTCATCTCTTAAGAGCTTTATTTTGACTAAATTCACTTTTGATAGAGTTGAGACTTTTTAGCTAAGAGTTGAATACTTTAATCACCTAAAAACACACATGGACGAAAATGGAATATGACTCAAATTGTGCTAATAAAAAAATGACAAAAATTCTATTTATTAAAATGCAAAGGCATTTAAAACAATTCAAAATCAAATTTCATAGTTTTCAGGTGCCCGGAACAATTTTCAGACGCCCATAATCTCTTCCGGGCACACTTACGAGAAACCAGACGTCCCAAAATCCAGCATCCAATTTTCTTTCTCGAACCAGACGTTCGAAATAGGATTCGGGCACTAGGAAGTAGGGTCGAAATAGTCAACACACTTTCTTCCGAGCACCCAGTCCAAAGCACGAAGCCTGTAGTAGCTTGAAATTTGATTTTGAGTAGTTTTAAATACCTTTGGATTTTGATAAATAAAATTTTTGGCATTTTTCTATTATCACAATTTGAGTCATGTTCTATTTTGGTCCATGTGTGTTTTTGGATGATTAAAGTATTCAATTTTTAGCTCATAAGTTTCACCTCTAATCAAAAATGAATTTAGTCAAAATAAAGCTTTAAGAGATAAGAAGTGGTCTTTTTTTACCTTGAAAATAAGATTACTCTTGCAACTTACACTTCTGGAGTTCTTTCCAAATTTGATAGATCTAAATACAAAAACTAAAGATAAAACATTAGTCCAAATTAAATAGGATTTTCATTCTCTTTGTAGTATTACTATAATAGTATACTTCATGTGCAAGTAGGATACTATTGGGGCCAAAAATGTGGCTTGCGCGCGATCGGCCCCTTTGGGTGGCCCTCCAGAGGTGTCGAAGTGCGCCGCGTTCCAACAATCAAGCGATCGGGCCGAGGAGGGATCCGCTCGGCCGAATTCTCCTCTGGTAATTTCTCACGACCGCTCGACTGAGGACAGCCGAATTGGGTTTACGGAGGTGCAGAGGAATCGCCGGTTTCGACTTAGGATAGTCGAACCATATAGAGATATAAATGTACGGCTGATGAGCTGATTGTAACGTTTAAGCACAAAAATCACCAATAAAGACACGACTTATTGGCCGGTTTACACTCTAAAGGCGAAAAAATAAATAAAGACACAGCTGAGTCGGTTTACACTCTAAATGCAAAAATAAAAATACGATCGAATGACCAGTTTATATTTTATATTGATAAAAGAAGGGGATATAAGTGGGAAAAAATGAATAGAAGGATTATAATTAAGTCTACTCCTAGGAAAATAGTAAAAAGGAAGAAAAAAGAGTTAAGTTAACCTACTCTTAAATAAATGAAGAAGCTGGGGTTGTACCGAGCTTACGAGGTTGTCGGATCTCGATCTCTTCGATGGTTCGGATATTTATACACATCACGAACCAAGTTATTTAGGCGCCGATTTGAACTATCGGCATGATTTGGGAAAGTTATTGGAAAATCCTTAACCACTTCCTTTTGAGCCGATTAGCCTCAAAGGGATGGTAGCAGCTTCCCGTCTAGGTTCATCCCCTGATTATTACGTCAGGGCATAATTCTCGGCGCTTTTCGGCGCTGGACGTTGCTTGCCCTTCTGGGTTAACCCCTTAATTGTTATATCGAAGTGTGATCTTTGGCACTTTCCTATGCTGGACGCCGCTTGCCGCTTCAGGGTCTGTTGCAGGATTCGTGCCAAAATTTCGCATTCTTTTCTTTTGAAGTATTTCCTTCATCGGTTTGAATCTCCGCACGCCGACTCCGATTCTGATTCCCGCATCTTTCGTTGATTGACCGAAGAGGTTTACTAAACGCTGTCAGCCAAAGTTTGTCTCGAGTGATCCGTGACTCATTTCGTCGACAGATTCTTACATCGATTGTTTCTCCTGTCAGCTAGTACCCCCAGCCGATGGCGGGTGTAGAGTGTTGTGCTTCTACGTGACTGAAACCGATCCAGATTAGGATGCATGCTCTTCTTCGGTTGACCTTTTCTTTCATCGGCTGATGATTTTAGCCAATGGTGTACGCCAGGTGTCGCTTTCTTGTGTGGCAAAAAATTTGGTCTAAATAATGCCCCCTCGACAATCGGCCGATGCGCCGCTCGGACGATTGTCGAAAATGAATTGCTTTTTCGCACTAATATTTGCGTCCAGCAATTTTTCCATACCTTGGCAGGGTCTCTGCTAATTGCTCAAAAATTTTTGAGAATGCTTGGGATGGCCCGTACGTCATCTTCCGGGGTTCAAGTGTCCCTTGCCGTAGAACTTTTTAACTCGAAGCGTTCCGGCTGAACGACTTCGGCTGCACGACCCTTCTTCGTCCCTTTTGGCCGATCATGGCTTCCATCGATTTTCGATTTTAAACTCGGGATGGCTGACAACTCTATCCCGGCCGACCCTTTCTAGCCGACCTACATCATTCAGGCTCAGATAGAACCTATTTGAGTACTCCATCGACAAGGCCTTATCAGGTCTATCTCGCCCGAACCATCATCGGTTCGGGGTCTCTCTTCACTCGTTCCTCCAGCTTCTTCGAACTAGGCCTCAATGTCTCGTTCCTTTGGAGGTCGTCTATTGCAACCACCCGGGGCATCGTTGTCGCGCCAAGTGATGGCTTCGATAGCTCGAAGTCTTGCGTCCAGCTCCTGTCGGACGCTCGTTGGCTCTTCCATCACCAGTCGTAGAGTGGTTGTTTCGGCTTTACACTCACTTCATCTAGGACGAAACGACGCTCGTTGCATAAGTCGCGCCTCGCCTGGGCCCAGCTGCGGTCTTTGGGCCCCTACTTCTTTCTTTGTGTCGGTGTGGGCTCGTTGTTGCCGACGCTTTTGTATCTTTGTCATGGCCGAACCGTGCTACCAGTTTGGCCTATCTAGAGTGGTCTATCTTTCGGCCATCCCTTCGGCCGGTGGGTCCACTTCCTTCAAGTGTTCCCTGAGGATCTTTCGCCTTTGCCACGGTCTTGGCCACGGCCGGATTTGAAGCTGTTTTACTAGGCGAATTGCCAAGGCATCCACTTCCCCCGTCGTAAGTCAAGGGAACTCTTTGTCAGGAGCGAAGGAGGTAGCCAGTGCCCCTAGCCGATTGTCGTGGCAGTGTGAGACTCGAAGGTTTGGCCTCGTTCGCGGATAGCCAGCTGGCTAGCCAAGCCTCTCACAGGGCATGTTTCGATATGGGCGCGGCTGTGGCTCATACATGCGTCTTACTTCAGCCTTTCGGCCGAACGCTCTTCGGGGGGGCCCCTAGCTGCTGCTTTCTTGGGGGCTGTAGTAAGAGCACTGATGCTGTAGTGGGGCTCTAGGCCCTATGTAACCGTTAGTCTGCAGTCCTGGTCTTCTCGGGTCGTACGACTCACACAAGGCTCATTGTATAGCCCCACCTTGTTCGTCATTCTCGTCCTCCTTCATCGGGGGCTGCTTGTTTGACCCCTTGGCTAGACAATTATTCGGTGTTGGATCCTGGTGAATTTCGTCTTTGCCCGGTTTGTGGAGGGTGAGCCGTTTCTTGACTCCCTCGGGTATGCTGAGGGATAATTCACCCCATTCTTCGATTGTCATCCCGGCTTTACATCATGTGAAGAGCCGAGGGGTGTTGTTCGTCGGCGTCCCTTTTTCAAGGGACTCAGATTCTAATGCCAGCTCATTTTCCTCTGTCCCTACCATGTTCACCTGTGGGAAAGAGGGATTAGTTTTTATCTCATCAGTGCTTTCGTGGCCGGCAAAATTTGTTACGGCTTTTTGTGTTGGCATATTTCGTGAGTTGAGTCGGAATCTTGAAGTGATCAAATTGTCAATCAGCAATCGAAGACTCAGAGAAGATTCAACAAGAGCTCAAGTTGACACTCAGTGTTTTGAGTCTTGAAGATTGAAGTTGAAGAATTGTGGATCATATACATCAATCTTAAGGAAAATGGATTCGGATTGATCAGGTACGTTTAACTAAATAATTTTGGTGATCCGAATACATTTGAGTAGTTTAGAAACACTTGGATAAGTTTTCATTGCATAAAAGTCAAAAACTGTTTTTTCAGGAAATCCGTTCAGGACTGGAAATTCTGTTCATGACTGTTTTGTTAATCCAGTCCGGACCGTGGATTCCCGTCCGGACCCCGAACCTTGTTTTTTTAGGAATTGCTGAAAAAAGACGACAGTCCGGATCAGCCAATCCAGTCCGGACCGCCGTGCGGGAAAAATTCTGTTAAGTCAGTTTTTGATGCTTATCTATTTCCAAAGGTTTCTAACCTATAAATAGACACTTAGGGTTTCTCAAGAACTACCGATTAATTTATAAAACACTTGAGAGCAACCCTAGAGGCTAGGTTTTTATCGTTCTTCTTTATAGCCTCTTTTAGGTCAATTCGACGGTTCTTCCAAGATCTATCTTTTGTCGAATTGATCTAGTCTTTGCTTAGAGATTTCTTCTACGGTTCCTCAATGATAATCTAAGCAAAGGATCACCATCGAAGCCAATATTCTTATCGGCTGAGTTTGTGTCGTGGATTCGACGTGGCATCGTGGATTCGGTGTGTTGAAGGCGTTTCGTGGATTCGAAACGTGTGCTCGTGGATTCGAGTGGCGTTCATGGATTCGAACGTGTGCAGTGGACGCGCAATCGGTGGAGCACAAGGTCCGAAGAAGTTGAAGGAGGGGTTGAGTCCGTGGAGTCGGTAATCACCTTGTTATTCTTCTTTTCTTAGTGGATTGTTATTGCGTGTTGGTCCCGTGGTTTTTCTCCTGGATTGGCGTTTCCACGTATATCTCGGTGTGCTATTTTTATTTTCCGCATTGGTTTTTATTTTGCACTGAGATTGGTTTTATAAGTATTACACCTATTCACCCCCCCTCTAGTTGTTTGATAGTACCTATTTAGATCCTTGTGGATCCTTAAATATAATAAAAACCTACAAGTGGTATCAGAGCGGGTTTTAGGTTTATCTATCATGTCGGGTGAAAGTGTTAATATTTATAGACTTCCTCTTTTTGATGGGACTAATTATGCTTATTGGAAAGTGCGGATGAGAGCTTTTCTCATCGCAATTGATGAGCGGGTATGGCAATCCATGGAATACGGTTGGGTGCATCCTGTTAAGGAAGTAGGAAATTCTACTACCCCAAAACCTCGCTCTAGATGGTCCAAAGAGGAATTCGAAAGATCTTCTTACAATGGGAAAGGTATGAACGCTCTATTTAATTCTCTTTCCTCGACTGGGTTCACACGAATTTCCGCGTGTGAAACCGCGAAGCAAATTTGGGATATTCTCAAAATTACACATGAGGGTACTAATCTAGTAAAAATTCAGAAGCTCCAGATGCTTACAAGTCAATTTGACTCTATTCATATGGAAGAGTATGAATTGTTTACTGATTATTACACTAGACTTCAAGATATAATCAATACATGTGCTAATTTAGGAGAAAAGATCCCGGAGTCGAAAATTGTAAGAAAGATACTTCGGACTCTTCCGGAACAGTTTAGGACAAAGGTTACCGCCATTGAAACCGTTAGTCATCCGGATGAGATGAGTGTAGAGGAATTAGTAGGTGCTTTGCAAACTTATGAAATGACTTTTCCTACTAATCAAGTTTCTTCCAAGTCTTCTTCTAAGCTTACAGGTATTGCATTCAAATCAACAAAGGAAGAAGATAGCGAATCAAGTTCCGACGATGAAATCTCTTTTGTCGATTTTGAAGAACAATTGGCGCGGATCATAAAGAAATTTCGTCGGAAGTTTTGGAAGAATCAAACCGATGGATCTTCATCCTCGAAACCATCTAAAGGATCATCGGGTTCTAAATCCTCTAACCTCAAAAGCTCTGCAAAACCTTCTAAGGAAAAAGATAAATTCGAAGTGGAAATCCAATGTTATAGATGCAAAGGCTACGGCCATATTTCAACGGATTGTCCCTCTCCGAAATCATATAAAAAGAAGGTTTTGCAAGCAAAAACTTGGGACGATTCTACTTCTAATGAATCGACCTCAAGTAAAGAGGAAAAAGTTGTTGCTTTTCATGCCTCTCAAATTCCCTCTTCTAATGTTTGCTTATCATCGTTAATCACTGACTCTATTCCTTTGATTTTACATGAAACATCAACATCCGACGGAGAGTCATCAAGTGAGGGGGAGTCGGACGAAGAAGAACTCGTTGAGGCATATCAACAACTTCTTACTGAATCAAAGAAGATGGCCAAGCATATTAAGAAGTTGAGGAAGCAACGACTTGAGATTCAAAACGAGAATCATGCTTTAAAGATAAAACTTCATGATCTCGAGGAGGAACGAGAGCTTTTATTGGATAATAATAAAATCCTCCAAGAAAAGATAAATCAATCGGAAACGATCGTTAATTCCCATATTAACAAGATTGATTTTCTAGAAAAACAGTTTGAGGAAATTCATGTCACCAACCAAGCTTTGACCAAGCAAGTTCATCAACTTAAATCCGACATACAAAGGCTTTCAACCGGTTCCAAGAAACTTGATTGTATGTCCGGATTAGGTAAAACAAGCAAGGTTGGTTTGGGATTTAAAAAGAACCAAACTGTGAAGGCTTCAAGTTCCACAACTAAATTGAAAGGAAGAACTTGTCACCATTGTGGATTTGAAGGTCACTTGATGAAGTCGTGCCCGAAAAAAAAAAAAAAGAATTCTTCGGCAACTTCATCTACGGAGCGGACTCAACGGAATCAAAAGCAACATCAATTCAATGGAGTTCCCTCAATCCACCAAAGGTCCGAGCCACAACATCAATCATACAAGTGGATCATTGCGAGGCAAAGACCTAAGGTGGACAAACAGTCAAAACTATCAACTCCCGGCCACAATGAATCAAGACAACCCAAAATTCGACGATTTTGGATTCGGAAAGGTGATATCTTTCCATGTCTTAAGTTCTAAATAGCTTATGACTGTATGTAATGCTTTGATTGGTTTTCCTTTCATATTTTTCTGAATCTCTGCATTACATGTTTTCAATGCTCTTCGTTTTTATGTTTTATTTTTGAACAAAAGAGTTTTAACGAACAAGTGCATTGAATAAAAAGGGTTTCACTTTCAATCACTCCAATTTAATTTTATATGAATTATCAACTTTACTCCATAATCATAATTCTTGAAGATATTTCATTATAGGAGTTTTTGATAATTATATTCATCAAATTTTAGTAATCATGTGTGATCTTTAGATGATTAATCTATCTCGGTTGTGTGAGTTCTTTGTGATAAACATGAGACAACCGATAGACTAAAATTTGGGATTTAATTCTTTCACATAAGAGATTGTATTTTCTTACAAGGGTAATGAAATGAATTGCAAAAGATGTGGAAAGAGTTACATCCGAAAGGAGTGTAAAAACTACCACCACATGTTGGAAAGAGCTGCCACCCCGGTCGTCCGGTTTGTGTGTGAAGCTACCACACGTTTTGAATGCTAGGAAAATATTTTTGAAATTTTTTAGTTGAAGCATTCGGAGATTTATATTCAATGTTCTTATTTTGATTAATCACCTGGTTGGTATAAGGTGGGATAGTTGAAAGATGCTCAAAGAGCCACCCTTAGGTATTTTAGTGCTTATATCAAATTTGAAAGGGTAAAATTCAAAATTGATGTCATTTGGAAATCTCTATAAGTCATCTTTGTAAATCCGTTACATCTTGATAGACTTTGGATCTCAAGATTATTTTTGATGACTTGTGTTTGACGTATATAATATGAAAAACGGTTTATAATGTCTTATCTTTATTTTTCATGATTTCGGAGTAAATCTTTTTAATTTTTGTAAAATTAATTGGATTGAATGACATCTATGTGATCTCATATTATTTTCAAGCACTTAAATTATTTTCTTGATGGAATGCAAATCGGTATTTGAAAGATTTTAAAATTTGGATTTGTTTCAAGAATTTTTGTGATTTTTGCCTTCGAGGACCGGTACGAAATCTGCGTTTTTGTTATATACCGGAACTGAGCTTTTATCTCTCTTTCTCTATGAACTAATACTGTTAGTGATTTCTTTTTGCCTATATTCACTGTTTGATAATTTGTGACAAAAAGGGGGAGAACAGAAATAGGGAGAGAACAGAGATGCTCAAGATAGGGGGAGAAAAAGAAAAGAGATGATGAAAAATGAGCCGAAAAACAAAAAGAACCAAAAGGACGAATCAAATGTAGGATTTACATTTTATTTCTGACAACTGACTTTTGATTTGTTTGGAGTTTTGTTTTGCAGGATCTACATCACCTTAAGACTCCAAGTCCTAAGTCATAGAGTTTGTTCTAAGACTGGTTCAAATGTAATTTTTGTTTATTAGATCTTTCACGCAAAGAAAGTCAATGTTTCGGTGATGACATTGAGTTTCGATTTTTTGGTTTAAGATGAGTGTCTTGAGCGTTTTATGTATTTTTGGGTTTTGTCACGAAATTGCCAAAGGGGGAGTTTGTTACGGCTTTTTGTGTTGGCATATTTCGTGAGTTGAGTCGGAGTCTTGAAGTGATCAAATTGGCAATCAGCAATCGAAGACTCAGAGAAGATTCAACAAGAGCTCAAGTTGACACTCAGTATTTTGAGTCTTGAAGATTGAAGTTGAAGAATTGTGGATCATATACATCAATCTTAAGGAAAATGGATTTGGATTGATCAGGTACGTTTAACTAAATAATTTTGGTGATCCGAATACGTTTGAGTAGTTTAGAAACACTTGGATAAGTTTTCATTGCATAAAAGTCAAAAACTGTTTTTTCAGGAAATCCGTTCAGGACTGGAAATTCTGTTCATGACTGTTTTGTTAATCCAGTCCGGACCGTGGATTCCAGTCCGGACCCCGAACCTTGTTTTTTTAGGAATTGCTGAAAAAAAGACGACAGTCCGGATCAGCCAATCCAGTCCGGACCGCCGTGCGGGAAAAATTCTGTTAAGTCAGTTTTTGATGCTTATCTATTTCCAAAGGTTTCTAACCTATAAATAGACACTTAGAGTTTCTCAAGAACTACCGATTAATTTATAAAATACTTGAGAGCAACCCTAGAGGCTAGGTTTTTATCGTTCTTCTTTATAGCCTCTTTTAGGTCAATTCGACGGTTCTTCCAAGATCTATCTTTTGTTGAATTGATCTAGTCTTTGCTTAGAGATTTCTTCTACGGTTCCTCAATGATAATCTAAGCAAAGGATCACCATCGAAGCCAATATTCTTATCGGCTGAGTTTGCGTCGTGGATTCGACGTGGCATCGTGGATTCGGTGTGTTGAAGGCGTTTCGTGGATTCGAAACGTGTGCTCGTGGATTCGAGTGGCGTTCGTGGATTCGAACGTGTGCAGTGGACGTGCAATCGATGGAGCGCAAGGTCCGAAGAAGTTGAAGGAGGGGTTGAGTCCGTGGAGTCGGTAATCACCTTGTTATTCTTCTTTTCTTAGTGGATTGTTATTGCGTGTTGGTCCCGTGGTTTTTCTCCTGGATTGGAGTTTCCATGTATATCTCGGTGTGCTATTTTTATTTTCCGCATTGGTTTTTATTTTGCACTGAGATTGGTTTTATAAGTATTACACCTATTCACCCCCCCTCTAGTTGTTTGATAGTACCTATTTAGATCCTTGTGGATCCTTAAATATAATAAAAACCTACAAAATTAAATTACGGTGTAGGGTCTTGGCGCGAAAAGTCGTCGCCTCACGGGCTGTTTTCGCCGAGGGTCTAGCTCTGACCACCTAGCCATCGCGATGCCACTTCAGGCGTCAGCCCCTGGCCTCCGCTTCCGGCACTTTTGCCCCTCCACTGTTACCAACCCTTGGCTCCAGGCCGATCATTTGGGCGCGGGCCAATGTTCCATCGGTGCATCTGCTAGTGATCTTGTCTTCCTCGGATGCTTCTCGGGAATTCTCTCTCTTCACCATGGCTCTGGCCGTGGCTGGGTTCTTTGCTTCTGGGCCAACTTACTACCCAGGGTCCCCATATTTTCCTTGGTATGCCAGGGAGGACCCATGCCAGGGACTATCGGGAACTCTCCTTTCCCCGGCGAATTTTGATGGAAAGGTCGTAAAGGCGACCCTTTCTGTCACGCCCTGGGTGTAAACCAGAACCCGGGCTTGTCCACATATCCGACGTGGCACACGGTATTTCCCGTGTACACGAAGCGCTGGTAACCTGCTCAGATATAAAAGCAATAATAAGGAGCATAAAAAGCAGAGCTAAACTAAAACTAGTACATCTTAGACAAATGCTGGAAATAAAAGTACAATAAACTCTCATAAATATAAAGGTGTCTCTCCCAGCTCACGAAATAAATACAACCAGCTGGCCGCAGCCAGACCCAAAATAAAAGAAAATACAACCGTCTGAGGTGTACCGGGGATACATCGAAACTACCAAACTCGAGCTCGAGGTAGTAGCTATCTAGTCGGCGATCCTCTTACCTCGATCCTGGGCAAAGGGTCCCACAGCTCCAACAGAAGACTCTGCAAAACAAAGGGGAAAGGAAAAGAGGAAAACAGTGGGGGTGAGAACTACTATAAAAACAGTAGCCTCCCCTAGTGGGTAGACCTCAAACTCAGACTTGCCCACTAGGACTACTAGAGGCGAAAATAAAATAAAGGTGGTAAGCTAAAAGTAAATCTACTGATGATAAAGCTACCACTAATATGCCTCTAAAATGCCCAGCTAAAAGAATAGCCTAAATGTATGCATCAGAATGTCAAAGCCTGATTGACCAAACCCAATCAATACACCAGTCAACACTAGTACTGCCTGCTCTGCTGTCAACTCAAGAACCCAGTATCTGATCGGCACACGGCACGATCCTCAAAGTATCCAATCGACCGGCACACGGCTCGGCCCTAAGCCTACTCCGGAGTGGCACTCGAGGGGAGCGACCCACACGAGTAAGTATGTAACCATAAGTATCTGATGTAGCAGGACTGGATCAAGACTCTAAGTAAGTGGGTAAGACCATCCACTAAAGGAAGCCCGATCCCTCACCTCCAATCTGATGCAATAACAATAATATAATAATCAGGTCAACCGCCCACAGTCCGCGGTTGCCGCGACACCCAACCATCGATCCCCAACTGTCCCAAACTATGAATATCTGACTACACTATCCCCTAAGACCAGACAACAGGAGAAAGAATAAAAAATCATGGTTCTCCTAAGTCAATTCCAGCATGTTCGTGTATGCAGAAAAAGGTGGCCTAGCTAGATGGACCATTCAAGCATGCAAGGTCCTTTACTTGATAAAACCATTTTAAGTACTCTAACCTTTACCAACTTACGAACATAAACCTCAATGTACATGTTGCATAATAGTGATACACGATCTATTAACAAGTAATCTTTTAGACAAAATGAATTTTGAGGCCACATGCCCAAACTTCCCTTAACATACAACAAGATATGGGTTTTAACATGTTTCCAAGTAATTACACTACATATCTAAAGCATGGAACACAACCTACTAACTTGTAATTTTCTAAAATGCAAATAATAACAAAGAAACCATGATTTCATACAAGTATGCTAGATCCCTTCACAGTCTTAACAGCACCAAGATTGAGAGCATTCTAATAGGCCTAGTGACAATCACAAGTAGGAGGTTCACAACATCACCCACCTCGAGCGCTAATCCTAGCCCCCAAAAGCGAATCCCACGCTCAGTCCACAAATAGTCACCACAACTCTGAACAAAATACCCCAAAGGAAAATACATAAGTTAAACATTCACAATTTTTTCCAAAATCTGTCCACCAATACCATAGTCCCAGAACTTCATAATTCTCACCTGCGAAAAATACCCAGAAATTCCAAGAAAAATTCCTATCGCGATCCTCGCGACGAACACGTCGAACAAGTACCTGCACGCCCCAAAACGGAGTCTCCTACGCTGAGATAAAAATCCGGCAAGGGAAACACCCCAATCCAATCTGTACAAGATTTCTGTAACAAAGAACTACAGAAAAAGGAGATTTTCACCTTCGTTCAAAGTCCAGAAAAATCTGAGAAAAATCCAGGATATTCCTTGCGAAATGTAGATGAGTTTTTCCCTTTGAATCGCCTCGATCCGACGTCTGAGCGAAAAGATATGGCTAGAACACCGCGGTGCTGTCCAAAAATCCGCGAGAAAAATGGGTCAAATGGGGTGCTAAGAAAACGTCCAAGGATCAGCACGCGAAAACGAGGAACCTCAAAACACAGGAGTTGAAGTCCTACCTGTCGTGAGTCCAACGACGTGAAAATCGGCGAAATCGGAAGTCGGGGTGAGTCGGGGGAGCCCAAACACTGAGAAGGGGAGATGCGGGTCGCCGAAGAACAAGCGTCGCGCCGCGCCGTAAAATCGTGAAACTCGGAAAACGTGCACACAAAATCTCCAAGATCCTCCAATGGAGGTTACGTGCACTGCGTGTGGGGGAAAAACTTCTGAAGGAGTCACAGTGATAAAAAACTCAAAAGCTCGAAAAAAGACCAAGGGAGGCCTATTATAGGCTCAGCCCACCACCTGAAGTGGGCCGGGTTTCGGGCGCAGGATTCGGGCGCATTGCGCCCGAAAACCCGGTCGGACGTTCCCCATCCGACGCGCCCGGAATTCCCAGGTGATGCCACGTAGCCCTGTAACAGGGAACAGCGGTGAAAAGGCGCCGCTGCGCGCCACGCGTCCCCCCGCGGTCAGCGGGGGTAGGTACGGCCCGCCAATGGCGGGCCGACGCGTGGCCCGCACTCGAGTGCCCCGACAGCGCCGTCAGCGCCACAGTGCGCTCCGTACCGAGGCGCCTCCACCGTGGACCGCGACTCCCTGAGCCAGCCAGTACCATGCCGCCATGTGTCATGCGCCCGTCCACCCATGCCAGCGCAAAGTCCCTGAGCCGCGCGCGTATGCCATCCACTACGCGCGCGCCACGTGGCCCGCCCGCGCGGTTCATGCACCAACCGCTTTCCCCCGTGGACAGAGCGGTGAGGCCGGCCAATGACAGGCCGCCACGTGGCTCAGGCCGGTCCACGGTCACCTCCCATGCACCAAAAATTCCCGAAAACTTCCGGAAGCCCTTTTTGGTCATCCGGACTCCAAATTTAACAAGCAAATAGCCGTTTTCAAGCGTTTTTCCGCGCTGAATCCAAATCCAACCTCAGATTGGCCCAAAACCTTTTCTAAAATTGGCAAATGCAGCCGAAGGCCAAATCAGCTATCAAAGTCTCACAAGGTCCATCTGTGGCACCCCTTTGATGCACCATGGGCCAGACACACCAACACTAGGTGTTCTACATAGTGGATTCATCGGAAAGTTGCATGGAAAAACCAGAACACTACATCCTCCCTCACAAGAAAAAGTTTCGTCCTCGAAACAAAAGTCATACCTCAAGCAGGGGCCTCGAACAAGTGGGGTAAGCATCCATCATCGCTGACTCCAGCTCCCAGGTAGCCTCGCGCTCATCATGACTGCTCCAGAGGATCTTCACATAAGGATGGCTCGACTGCGCAACTCCCTAACCTCACGGTCCAAGATCCTCAACGGCCGCTCAACATAGCTCAGGTCCTCAGCATCCTCCAGTGGGTGTGAAATCGATGATGTGAGACGGGTCATGAACATACCTCCTCAGAGTCGATACATGAAAAAATCGTGAACACCTGAAAGCCTGGGAGGAAGTGCAAGCCTGTAGGCAACTGGCCCTAAGCGCTCCAACACCTCGAAAGGTCCAATATAACGAGGGCTCAGTTTCCCACGAATACCAAATCTCCGAATCCCCTTCGAAGGCGAGACTTTCAGAAAAACATGGTCACCCACCTGAAACTCTAAGTCTCGCCGTCGTGTATCAGCATAACTCCTCTGTCGACTCTGGGCGGTCTCGAGATGTCGTCGTACCAATCTGACCTTTTCCTCTGCCTCTAATAGAAGATCAGGACCCAAAGTCTTCTTCTCACCCACGTCACTCCAATATGGGGCGACCGACACTTGCGTCCATACAACGCTTCAAACGGAGCCAGCCATCTGAATGCTCGCTTGATAGCTGTTGTTGTACGCAAACTCAACTAATCCCAAGTGTCGGTACCACCCTCCTCCAAAGTCTAGAACGCATGCTCTCAACATATCCTCGAGGGTCTGAATGGTGCGCTCTGATGCCCATCGGTCTGTGGGTGGAATGTTGTACTAAATCGGAGCTGCGTCCCCAAGGCTGTCTGTAAACTCCTCCAGAAATGCGAGACAAACCTCGGGTCTCTATTTGATACGATGGAAACGGGTACCCCGTGCAATCTAACCACCTCAGCCAAGTACACCTGTGCCAGTCGCTCCATCGGCCAAGTCATTTGAACCGGTAAAAAGTGAGCGGACTTGGTAAGCCTGTCCACGACTACCCAGATAGCATCCGCTCCCGTCTGTGCTCTCGGCAAACCAGTGACAAAATCCATCGTAACATGTTCCCATTTCCATTCAGGGATTGGGAGACTCTGCAACTTGCCAGTAGGTACACGATGCTCAGCCTTTTCTTGCTGACAAGTTAGACAGTGTGCTACAAATCTCCCAATGTCTCTTTTCATCCCATTCCACCAAAACTGTGCCTTAGGTCCCTATACATCTTAGTCCCACCAGGATGGATGGTATAAGGTGTATAGTGGGCCTCCCTCAAGATCTGCTCTCGGATCTCTGCATCCATAGGCACACATGCTCGGTCCCTGTACGGAGTACTCCCGAAGCATCAACTGAAAAGTCCCCTGTCAAACCCGTCTGTATCTGCTCTCGAATCCTCATCAGGTGGGGGTCCTCACTCTGTCTCTCTCGAATCCTGTCCAACAGAGTGGGCTGCACGACTAGAGACATAAGTCTAGCAGAGACCCCAGGGGACACAACCTCGAGCTCTAACCGCCTCATCTGCTCAAGTAATGGCGCCTGATCGGTGATCATCAAAGATAGACTCTGTACTGCTCTCCTGCTCAGGGCATCAGCAACCACGTTGGCCTTGCCAGGATGGTATAATATGTCTACATCATAGTCTTTCAGCAATTCCAACCATCTGCGCTGCCTCAAGTTGAGCTCCTTCTGTGTGAACAGGTATTTCAAGCTCTTGTGGTCGGTGTAAATCTCGCAGTGCTCCCCATACAGGTAGTGGCGCCACAACTTTAGTGCAAAAATCACTGCAGCTAGCTCCAAATCATGGGTAGGGTAATTCTTTTCATAATCCTTCAGTTGCCGAGAGGCATAAGCGATCACCCTTCCCTCCTGCATCAGCACGCAAACAAGTCCACTGTGCGATGCATCACTATAAATCACATATCCTTTCCCATAACAGGGAGGGAAAGGATAGGAGCCGACATCAATCTGTTCTTTAATTCCTCAAAGCTCCCCTGGCACTCCTCACTCCAAATAAACTTGATCCCCTTTCGCGTCAAACGAGTGAGGGGTGTGGAAAGTTTCGCAAAACCTTCCACGAAACCGACGGTAATATCCAGCTAAGCCCATGAAACTGCGGACCTCTGATACCGTCGTCGGTCGGGGCCAATCCCGGGCTGCCTCGATCTTCGCCGGGTCTACTGCCACTCCAGCGGTGAAATCACGTGGCCCAAAAGGACAACCTCCCGAAGCCAGAAATCACACTTAGATAACTTGGCATACAACTTCCTTTCTCTCAGAAGTTGCAGCACAATCCTCAAGTGCTCCTCGTGCTCCACATCGCTCGGGAATAAACTAGGATCATCAATAAAACAACGACGAACCGATCCAGGTATGGTCGAAAAATCCTGTTCATTAAATCCATAAAAGCAGCAGGGGCATTTGTCAATCCGAAAGGCATGACGGTAAACTCATAATGCCCGTACCGCGTCCTGAATGCTGTCTTTGGGATGTCCTCGGCCTTCACCTTCAATTGGTGGTAACCAGACTGTAAGTCAATCTTGGAGAAGACACAAGACCCTTGCAGCTGATCAAATAAGTCATCAATGCGCGGCAAAGGGTACTTGTTCTTGATGGTCACTTTATTCAGCTCTCGATAATCAACACACAGTCGAAGTGATCCATCTTTCTTCTTCACAAATAGCACCGGCGCTCCCCAAGGCGATACACTTGGCCTCACAAAGCCTTTATCCATTAAATCCTGGAGTTGCGCCTTTAACTCTCGCAGCTCAGCCGGTGCCATTCGGTAAGGAGCCTTAGAGATTGGCGCAGTTCCCGGGACTACGTCAATCAAAAACTCAACCTCCCTATCCGGCGGCATATGAATCAGCTCTGGAGGAAACACATCCGGGAACTCATGGACAATAGGGATATCTGCGAGTCCCGGTGCCACCGTAGGCTCCTTAACCACAGATGCCAAAAAGGCCACGCATCCACTGCGCATCAACTGCCTCGCTCGAGAAGTCGAAACCACTGAGGCAAAGAAAGCACTCTGGCACCCCGGTAAACGAACACCTCCTGCCTGGCTCGCTAAAAGTAACAGTCCTCGCGGCGCAATCAATCGTCGCGAAATAGCGAGCCAGCCAATCCATCCCCAGTATAATGTCAAAATCTCGTAGCTGACTAAGGACCATCAGGTCCGCTGGCAAAATCCAAGACTCAAGCTGTACAGGGCAAGACCAACAACACTCCTCTACATGCAATGTATGATCGGGAATCTGTACCTCTAATGCATGTGGCAACCGACCTAACTCTAGCCCATGAGATGATGCAAATGCTCTACTGATAAAAGAATGTGATGCACGGTATCAAATAAAGTGCGAGCTCGAATACCAAAAGTAAAATGATACCTGCCACCACGTGGTCGGCTGCCGCGGAGTCCTCCACCTGGGCGGCATAGACCCGCCCGCTCTGAGCTGGTGGTCGGTAATCTGCAGTGTGGGAGGAAGGGGCCCTGCTCGCTGGAGCATAAGGCCGCTGCTGAGGCACTGAAGGGGCTGATCTGAGGAAGGAGCTGTCGACGCTGCAAAAGGGCAAGTGGCTCGCATATGACCAGACTGTCCCAGATATAACATCGTCCCCACCGCTGATCACAAGTGCTGGGAAAGTGCTGCCCTCCACAGAAGACACATCTATCAGACGACTGGGGCTGTCGGGACTGCTGCTGTGGCCTCCGAGACTGCTGCTGCTGCTGTCGTGTGGCTGCCGCTGTGACCCCTGCTGTCGCGACTGCGACCTCTGCTGCTGCGAATGCTGCTGCGAATGCTGCTGCTGTCGCTGGGGTGCTGCTGCTGCTGGTGGTACTGTGGGGGTCTCTGGGATCCACCAGGCCCTCGCCGCTCCGAACGCCCACGGCCCGTAAACTGAGGCGGTGGTGGTCGGGGCGGCCTCCATGAACTGGCCTGTCCCCCCTCGTCTGGCGCTGGCCGCTTCCTCTCAGAACTCTGAGCGGCCAAGCCCCCACGTCTAGCGACGACGTGATCTCCCCTCTCAACCCACTGTGCATGGTCCACTGCCTCTGACAAAGTCTGGAGCCTCTGGGCATGCACCAAGGTATAGATCTCTGGGCGCAGGCTCGTCTCAAAAAGCTCCACCTGGTGCAGCCCATCCCTGGCAACATAGGGTACCCAGTTGAGCAACTGCGTGAACTCCTGAAAGTAGTCCCATACTGTCCGATCACCCTGCTGAAGATTCTTTAGATCATCTTCTAGCTTTTTCTTCACGCTCGTGGAGAAATAAGTATCAAGGATCTCCTCTGAACTCCGACCAGGGTAGCTGTCGGGTGATCTGGAATCCAATAGCTAACCTCCCAACCACCAGCATCTGCATCCCCCTCTAGACAATGTACAGCCATGTGCACTCTGAATCTGTGGTCAATGAAGAAGTCCCTGAACAACTTCTCCATTGACGCTAGCCATGATCCTATCTCCCACGGGTGAGTGCTCCGCCCCGAGAACCTAGGTGGTCCTCGCTTACAGAACTGGGCGAGTTTGTCAGCAAACTCCTGCTCCTCCGCTGGGGTCAATGGCTTGATCACTCCCTGAGCCCCACTGCTAGACGACGGTGCCGTAGGGACTAGTGGAATAGCCGGCGGTACAACCGGTGGTACAGGGGCCTCTACAGTAGTAGGGGGAGGTGCCCCAACCTGAGTAAGCAACTGCTCGAACCTCTGCTCCTGTCGGCGGTGACTCTCCGCCAACTGGGCCACCATGGGCCTCAGCTCACTGATCTCAGAGGGCCCGGACTGCTCCGGCTCCTCCGGGGGTGTAGGAGTACCCCGAGTAGGGATCTGCCGCCTAGGAGGCATCCTGTCACACAAGAAACCACGGGTCAGTAAACAAAACCACTCTCGACCCAATCCAGCGAAAGTCATTGCCATCCTCTTATTTCTGTAACCTTATGTTGTCTGCAGCCAACATAATGGTCCCCCAGAAATAGAATATGCCAGTCCCTCTTCACTCTCAGGAAGAGTTTAATAATAATACATTGTCGACTTTCGCAAAGTATCACGTCACTCACGCCCTGCCATCCTAGGGTCTGTCAAAAGCCTAGGGTTTCCTAAGTCCCAACTGACCTATCCTAAGCTCTGATACCAACTTAATCTGTCACGCCCGGGTGTAAACCAGAACCCGGGCTTGTCCACAGATCCGTCGTGCACACGGTATTTCCCGTGTACACGAAGCGCTGGTAACCTGCTCAGATATAAAAGCAATAATAAAGGAGCATAAAACCAGAGCTAAACTAAAACTAGTACATCTCAGACAAATGCTGGAAACAAAAGTACAATAAACTCTCATAAATATACAGGTGTCTCTCCCAGCTCACGAAATAAATACAACCAGCTGGCCGCAGCCAGACCCAAAATAAAAGAAAATACAACCGTCTGAGTGTACGGGGGATACATCGAAACTACTAAACTCGAGCTCGGGGTAGTAGCTATCTAGTCGGCGATCCTCTTACCTCGATCCTGGGCAGAGGGTCCCACAGCTCCAACAGAAGACTCTGCAAAAACAAAGGGGAAAGGAAAAGAGAAAACAGTGGGGGTGAGAATACTATAAAAACAGTAGCCTCCCCTAGTGGGTAGACCTCAAACTCAGACATGCCCACTAGGACTACTAGAGGCGAAAATAAAATAAAGGTGGTAAGCTAAAGTAAATCTACTGATGATAAAGCTACCACTAATATGCCTCTAAATGCCCAGCTAAAAGAATAGCTAAATGTATGCATCAGAATGTCAAAGCCTGACTGACCAAACCCAATCAATACACCAGTCAACACTGGTACTGCCTGCTCTGCTGTCAACTCAAGAACCCAGTATCTGATCGGCACACGCCACGATCCTCAAAGTATCCAATCGACACGGCACACGGCTCGGCCTAAGCCTACTCCGGAGTGTCACTCGAGGGGAGCGACCCACACGAGTAAAGTATGTAACCATAAGTATCTGATGTAGCAGGACTGGATCAAGACTCTAAGTAAGTGGGTAAGACCATCCACTAAAGAAGCCCGATCCCCACCTCCAACTGATGCAAAACAATTATAATAATAATCCGGTCAACCGCGCACAGTCGCGGTTGCCGCGACACCCAACATCGATCCCCAACTGTCCCAAACTATGAATATCTGACTACACTATCCCCTAAGACCAGACAACAGGAGAAAGAATAAAAAACATGGTTTCTCCTAAGTCAATTCCAGCATGTTCGTGTAGCAGAAAAAAGGGGCCTAGCTAGATGACATTCAAGCATGCAAGGTCCTTTACTTGATAAAACCATTTTAAGTACTCTAACCTTTACCAATTAAAACATAAACCTCCATGTACATGTTGCATAATACGTGATACACGAGCTATTAACAAGTAATCTT
Source organism: Tillandsia leiboldiana (assembly GCA_029204045.2). Lineage (NCBI taxonomy): Eukaryota > Viridiplantae > Streptophyta > Magnoliopsida > Poales > Bromeliaceae > Tillandsia > Tillandsia leiboldiana. The sequence goes on from CM055060.1 coordinate 4,076,901, forward strand.
TTAGACAAAATGAATTTTAGCCACATGCCCAAACCTTCTCTTAACATACAACAAGATATGGTTTTAACATGATTTCCAAGTAATTACACTACATATCTAAAGCATGGGAACACAACCTACTAACTTGTAATTTTCTAACAATGCAAATAATAACAAAGAAACCATGATTTCATACAAGTATGCTAGATCCCTTCACAGTCTTAACAGCACAAGATTGAGAGCATTCTAATAGGCCTAGTGACAACACAAGTAGGAGGTTCACAACATCACCCACCTCGAGCGCTAATCCCAGCCCCCAAAGCGAATCCCACGATCAGTCCACAAATAGTCACCACAACTCTGAACAAAATACCCCAAAGGAAAAACATAAGTTAAACATTCACAATTTTCAAAAAATCTGTCCACAATACCACAGTCCAGAACTTCATAATTCTCACCTGCGAAAAAATACCCAGAAAATTCCAAGAAAAATTCTATCTCGATCCTCGCGACGAACCCGTCGAAACGAGTACCTGCACGCCCAAACCGGAGTCTCCTACGCTGAGATAAAAATCGGCAAGGGAAACACCCAATCCAATCTGTACAAGATCTGTAAAAAAGAACTACAGAGAAAAAGGGATTTTCGCCTTCGTGCAAAGTCCAGAAAAATCTGAGAAAAATCCAGCAGATTCCCTACGAAATGTAGATGAATTTTGCCTTTTGAATTGCCTCGATCCAACGTCTGAGCGAAAAGATATGGCTAGAACACAGCGGTGCTGTCCAAAAATCCCGCGAAGAAAAAGGGGTCAAAGGGGGTGCTAAGAAAACTCCAAGGTCAGCACGGAAAACGAGGAACCTCAAAACACAGGAGTTGAAGTCCTACCTGTCGTGAGTCAACGGCGCGAAAATCGGCGAAATCGGAAGTCGGGGTGGTCGGGGGAGCCCAAACAACTGAGAAGGGGCGAAGCGGGTCGCCGAGAAACAAGCGTCGCGCCACGCCGTAAAAATCGTGAACCTCGGGAAACGTGCCACCAAAAATCTCCAAGATCCTCCAATGGATAGTGCACTGTGTGGGGGAAAAACTTCTGAAGGAGTCACAGTGAGAAAAACTCAAAAGCTACAAAAAAAGACCAAGGGAGGCCTATTTATAGGCTCAGCCCACACTGAAGTGGGCCGGGTTTTCGGGCGCAGGATTCGGGCGCATTGCGCCCGAAAACCCGGTCGGACAATCCCCATCCGACGCCGCCCAGAATTCCCAGGTGATGCCAACGTAGCCGTAACAGGGAACAACGGTGAAAGGCGCGCTGCGCGCCCACGCGTCCCCCCACGGCTTCAGCGGGGGGTAGGTACGGCCCGCCAATGGCGGGCCGACGCGTGGCCCGCATCGAGTGCCCCGACAGCGCCGTCAGCGCCACAGTGCGCTCCGTACCGAGGCGCCTCCACCGTGGACCGCGACTCCCTGAGCCAGCCAGTACCATCGCCACGTGTCATGCGCCGGTCCCACCCATGCCGCGCAGCAAAGTCCCTGAGCCGCGCCGCGGTGTGCCATCCACTACGCGCGCCGCCACATGGCCCGCCCGCGCGGTTCATGCACCAACCGCTTCCCACCGTGGGACCGAGCTGGTGAGTAGGCCAATGACAGGCCGCCAGGTGGCTCAGGCCGGTCCACGGTCACCTCCCATGACACCAAAAAATATCCCGAAAACTTCCGGAAGCCCATTTTGGTCATCCGGACTCCAAATTTAACAAGCAAATAGCCGTTTTCAAGCGTTTTTCCGCGCTGAATCCAAATCCAACCTCAGATTGGCAAAACCTTTTCTAAAATTAGCAAATACAGCGAAGGCCAAATCAGCTCTTCAAAGTCTCACAAGGTCCATCTGTGGCACCCCTTTGATGCACC
>CM055060.1:4078879-4093486 GCA_029204045.2 Tillandsia leiboldiana
GGTAATATTTGATAGACCTCCGCTTTTTGATGGGACTAATTATGCTTATTGGAAAGTGCGGATGAGAGCTTTTCTCATCGCAATTGATGAGCGGGTATGGCAATCCGTGGAATACGGTTGGGTGCATCCTGTTGAGGAAGTAGGAAATTCTACTACCCAAAACCTCGCTCTAGATGGTCCAAAGAGGAATTGAAAGATCTTCTTACAATGGGAAAGGTATGAACGCTTTATTTAATTCTCTTTCCTCGACTGAGTTCACACGAATTTCCGCGTGTGAAACCGCGAAGGAAATTTGGGATATTCTCAAAATTACACATGAGGGTACTAATCTTGTAAAAATTCAAAAGCTCCAGATGCTTACAAGTCAATTTGACTCTATTCATATGGAAGAGCATGAATTGTTTACAGATTATTACACTAGACTTCAAGATGTAATCAATACTTGTGCTAATTTAGGAGAAAGATCCCGGAGTCGAAAATTGTAAGAAAGATACTTCGGACTCTTCCGGAACGGTTTAGGGCAAAGGTTACCGCCATTGAAACCGTTAGTCATCCGGATGAGATGAGAGTAGAGGAATTAGTAGGTGCTTTGCAAACTTATGAAATGACTTTTCCTACTAATCAAGTTTCTTCCAAGTCTTCTTCTAAGCTTACAGGTATTGCATTCAAATCAACAAAGGAAGAAGATAGCGAATCAAGTTCCGACGATGAAATCTCTTTTGCCGATTTTGAAGAACAATTGGCGCGGATCACAAAGAAATTTCGTCGGAATTTTGGAAGAATCGAACCGATGGATCTTCATCCACGAAACCATCTAAAGGATCATCGGGTTCTAAATCCTCTAACCTCAAAAGCTTTGCAAAACCTTCTAAAGAAAAAGAATGATTTCGAAGGGGAAATCCAATGCTATCGATGCAAAGGCTACGGCCATTTTTCAACGGATTGTCCTTCTCCGAAATCATATAAAAAGAAGGCTTTGCAAGCGAAAACTTGGACGATTCTACTTCTAATGAATCGACCTCAAGTAAAAGGAGAAAAGTCGTTGCCTTCTCATGCCTCTCAAATTCCCTCTTCTAATGTTTGTTTATCATCTTTAGTCACTGACTCTATTCCTTTGATTTTGTATGAAACATCAACATCCGGCGGAGAGTCATCAAGTGAGGGGGAGTCGGACGAAGAAGAACTCGTTGAGGCATATCAACAACTTCTTGCGGAATCTAAGAAGATGGCCAAGCATATCAAGAAGTTGAGGAAGCAACGACTTGAGATTCAAGACGAGAATCATGCTTTAAAGATCAAACTTCATGATCTCGAGGAGGAACGAGAGCTTTTATTGGATAATAATAAAATCCTCCAAGAAAAGATAAATCAATCGGAAACGATCGTTAATTCCCATATTAACAAGATTGATTTTCTAGAAAAACAGTTTGAGGATTCATGTCACCAACCAAGCTTTGACCAAGGCAAGTTCATCAACTTAAATCCGACATACAAAGGCTTTCAACCGGTTCCAAGAAACTTGATTGTATGTCCGGATTAGGTCAAACAAGCAAGGTTGGTTTTGGGATTTTTTAAAGAAACCAAAATGTGAAGGCTTCAAGAGTTCCCACACTAAATTGAAAGAAGAACTTGTCACCATTGTGGATTGAAGGTCACTTGATGAAGTCGTGCCCGAAAAAAAAAAAAAAGAATTCTTCCGGCAAACTTCATCTACGGAGCGGACTCAACGAATCAAAGCAACATCAATTCAATGGAGTTCCGCAATCCACCAAAGGTCCGAGCCACAACATCAATCAACAAGTGGATCATTGCGAGGCAAAGACCTAAGGTGGACCAACAGTCAAAGCTATCAACATCCCGGCCACATGAATCAAGACAACCCAAAAATTCGACGATTTTGGATTCGGAAGGTGATATCTTTCCATGTCTTAAGTTCTAAAATAGCTTTATGACTGTATGTAATGCTTTGATTGTTTTCCTTTCATATTTTTCTGAATCTCTGCATTACATGTTTTCAATGCTCTTCGTTTTTATGTTGTTTTTTGAACAAAAGAGTTTTAAACGAACCATTGCATTGAATTAAAAAGGTTTCACTTTCAATCACTCCAATTTAATTTTATATGAATTATCACTTTACTCCATAATCATAATTCTTGAAGATATTCATTATAGGAGTTTTTGATAATTATATTCATCAAATTTTAGTAATCATGTGTGATCTTTAGATGACTAATCTATCTCGGTTGTGTGAGTTCTTTGTGATAAACTGAGACACCGATAGACTAAATTTGGGATTTAATTTCTTTCACATAAGAGATTGTATTTTCTTACAGGGTAATGAAATGAATTGCAAAGATGTGGAAAGAGTTACATCCGAAAGGAGGTGAAAAACTAACACCACATGTTGGAAAGATGCTGCCACCCCGGTCGTCCGGTTTGTGTGTGAAGCTACCACACGTTTTGAATGCTAGGAAATATTTTTTGAAATTTTTAGTTGAAGCATTCGGAGATTTATATTCAATGTTCTTTATTTTTGATTAATCCCCTGGTTGGTATAAGGTTGGATAGTTGAAAGATGCTCAAAGAGCACCCTTAGGTATTTTAGTGCTTATATCAATTTGAAGGGTAAAATTCAAAAATGTGATGTCATTTGGAAATCTCTATAAGTCATCTTTGTAAATCCGTACAATCTTGATAGACTTTGGATCTCAAGATTATTTTTGATGACTGTTGTGTTTGACGTATATAATATAAAACGGTTTATAATGTCTCATATCTTTATTTTCATGATTTCGGAGTAAATCTTTTTATTTTTTGTAAAATTATTGGATTGAATGACATCTATGTGACTTCATAATATTTTCAAGCACTTAAATTATTTCTTGATTGAATGCAAAGTGTTTGAAGATTTTAAAATTTGGATTTGTTTTCAAAATTTTGTGATTTTTGGCCTTTCGAGGAACCGGTACGAAATCTGCGTTTTTGTTATATACCGGAACTGAGCTTTTATCTCTCTTTCTCTATGAACTAATACTGTTAGTGATTTCTTTTTGCCTTATTTCACTGTTTGTCATTTGTGACAAAAAGGGGAGAACAACAAAGAAATAGGGAGAAGCCGAGATACTTTGCTCGCCAGATCGGGGGATTAACAACAGAAATAAAGAGATGATTAAAAGAATGAGCCGAAAAAACCAAACAGCACCCACAAAGGACGAATCAAATGTAGGATTACATTTTTTTCTGACAACTGACTTTTGATTTGTTTGGAGTTTTGTTTTGCAGATCTACATCACCTTAAGACTTCCAAGTCCTAAGTCATAGAGTTTGGTTCTACGACTGGTTCAATGTAATTTGGTTGTTTTATTAGATCTTCACGCAAAGAAAGTCAAGTTTCGGTGATGACATTGATTTCGATTTTTTGGTTAAGGATGTGGAGTGTCTTGAGCGTTTTATGTATTTTTGGGTTTGTGTCACGAAATTCCAAAGGGGGAGTTTGTTCCGGCTTTTGTGTTGGCATATTTCGTGAGCTGAGTCGGAGTCTTGAAGTGATCAAATTGGCAATCAGCAATCGAAGACTCAGAGAAGATTCAACCAGAGCTCAAGTTGACACTCAGTATTTTGAGTCTTGAAGATTGAGTTGAAGAATTGTGGATCATATACATCAATCTTAAGGAAAATGGATTTGGATTGATCAGGTACGTTTAACACTAAATAATTTTGGTGATCCGAATACGTTTGAGTTGTTAGAAAACACTTGATAAGTTTTCATTGCATAAAAGTCAAAAAACTCAAACTGTTTTTTCAGGAAATCCGTTCAGGACTGGAAATTCTGTTCATGACTGTTTTGTTAATCCAGTCCGGACCGTGGATTCCAGTCCGGACCCCGAACCTTGTTTTTTTAGGGAATTGCTGAAAAAAAAGACGACAGTCCGATCAGCCAATCCAGTCCGGACCGCCGTGCGGGAAAAATTCTGTTAAGTCAGTTTTTGATGCTTATCTATTTTCCAAAGGTTTCTAACCTATAAATAGACACTTAGAGTTTCTCAAGAACTACCGATTAATTTATAAAATACTTGAGAGCAACCTAGAGGCTAGGTTTTTATCGTTCTTCTTTATAGCCTCTTTTAGGTCAATTCGACGGTTCTTCCAAGATCTATCTTTGTTGAATTGATCTAGTCTTTGCTTAGAGATTTTCTTCTACGGTTCCTCAATGATAATCTAAGCAAAGGATCACCATCGAAGCCAATATTCTTATCGGCTGAGTTTGCGTCGTGGATTCGACGTGGCATCGTGGATTCGGTGTGTTGAAGGCGTTTCGTGGATTCGAAACGTGTGCTCGTGGATTCGAGTGGCGTTCGTGGATTCGAACGTGTGCAGTGGACGTGCAATCGATGGAGCGCAAGGTCCGAAGAAGTTGAAGGAGGGGTTGAGTCCGTGGAGTCGGTAATCACCTTGTTATTCTTCTTTTCTTAGTGGATTGTTATTGCGTGTTGGTCCCGTGGTTTTCTCCTGGATTGGAGTTTCCATGTATATCTCGGTGTGCTATTTTTATTTTCCGCATTGGTTTTTATTTTGCACTGAGATTGGTTTTATAAGTATTACACCTATTCACCCCCCCTCTAGTTGGTTGATAGTACCTATTTAGATCCTTGTGGATCCTTAAATATAATAAAAACCTACAAAATTAAATTACGGTGTAGGGTCTTGGCGCGAAAAGTCGTCGCCTCACGGGCTGTTTTCGCCGAGGGTCTAGCTCTGACCACCTAGCCATCGCGATGCCACTTCAGGCGTCAGCCCCTGGCCTCCGCTTCCGGCACTTTTGCCCCTCCACTGTTACCAACCCTTGGCTCCAGGCCGATCATTTGGGCGCGGGCCAATGTTCCATCGGTGCATCTGCTAGTGATCTTGTCTTCCTCGGATGCTTCTCGGGAATTCTCTCTCTTCACCATGGCTCTGGCCGTGGCTGGGTTCTTTGCTTCTGGGCCAACTTACTACCCAGGGTCCCCATATTTTCCTTGGTATGCCAGGGAGGACCCATGCCAGGGACTATCGGGAACTCTCCTTTCCCCGGCGAATTTTGATGGAAAGGTCGTAAAGGCGACCCTTTCTGTCACGCCCTGGGTGTAAACCAGAACCCGGGCTTGTCCACATATCCGACGTGCACACGGTATTTCCCGTGTACACGAAGCGCTGGTAACCTGCTCAGATATAAAAGCAATAATAAAGGAGCATAAAAGCAGAGCTAAACTAAAACTAGTACATCTTAGACAAATGCTGGAAATAAAAGTACAATAAACTCTCATAAATATAAAGGTGTCTCTCCCAGCTCACGAAATAAATACAACCAGCTGGCCGCAGCCAGACCCAAAATAAAAGAAAATACAACCGTCTGAGTGTACCGGGGATACATCGAAACTACCAAACTCGAGCTCGAGGTAGTAGCTATCTAGTCGGCGATCCTCTTACCTCGATCCTGGGCAAAGGGTCCCACAGCTCCAACAGAAGACTCTGCAAAACAAAGGGGAAAGGAAAAGAGAAAACAGTGGGGGTGAGAACTACTATAAAAACAGTAGCCTCCCCTAGTGGGTAGACCTCAAACTCAGACTTGCCCACTAGGACTACTAGAGGCGAAAATAAAATAAAGGTGGTAAGCTAAAAGTAAATCTACTGATGATAAAGCTACCACTAATATGCCTCTAAAATGCCCAGCTAAAAGAATAGCTAAATGTATGCATCAGAATGTCAAAGCCTGATTGACCAAACCCAATCAATACACCAGTCAACACTAGTACTGCCTGCTCTGCTGTCAACTCAAGAACCCAGTATCTGATCGGCACACGGCACGATCCTCAAAGTATCCAATCGACCGGCACACGGCTCGGCCCTAAGCCTACTCCGGAGTGGCACTCGAGGGGAGCGACCCACACGAGTAAAGTATGTAACCATAAGTATCTGATGTAGCAGGACTGGATCAAGACTCTAAGTAAGTGGGTAAGACCATCCACTAAAGAAGCCCGATCCCTCACCTCCAATCTGATGCAATAACAATAATAATAATAATCAGGTCAACCGCCCACAGTCCGCGGTTGCCGCGACACCCAACCATCGATCCCCAACTGTCCCAAACTATGAATATCTGACTACACTATCCCCTAAGACCAGACAACAGGAGAAAGAATAAAAACATGGTTTCTCCTAAGTCAATTCCAGCATGTTCGTGTAGCAGAAAAAGGTGGCCTAGCTAGATGACCATTCAAGCATGCAAGGTCCTTTACTTGATAAAACCATTTTAAGTACTCTAACCTTTACCAACTTACGAACATAAACCTCCAATGTACATGTTGCATAATACGTGATACACGATCTATTAACAAGTAATCTTTTAGACAAAATGAATTTTAGCCACATGCCCAAACCTTCCCTTAACATACAACAAGATATGGGTTTAACATGATTTCCAAGTAATTACACTACATATCTAAAGCATGGAAACACAACCTACTAACTTGTAATTTTCTAACAATGCAAATAATAACAAAGAAACCATGATTTCATACAAGTATGCTAGATCCCTTCACAGTCTTAACAGCACAAGATTGAGAGCATTCTAATAGGCCTAGTGACAATCACAAGTAGGAGGTTCACAACATCACCCACCTCGAGCGCTAATCCTAGCCCCCAAAAGCGAATCCCACGCTCAGTCCACAAATAGTCACCACAACTCTGAACAAAATACCCCAAAGGAAAATACATAAGTTAAACATTCACAATTTTTCCAAAAATCTGTCCACCAATACCATAGTCCAGAACTTCATAATTCTCACCTGCGAAAAATACCCAGAAAATTCCAAGAAAAATCCTATCGCGATCCTCGCGACGAACACGTCGAAACAAGTACCTGCACGCCCAAAACGGAGTCTCCTACGCTGAGATAAAAATCCGGCAAGGGAAACACCCCAATCCAATCTGTACAAGATTTCTGTAACAAAGAACTACAGAAAAAGGAGATTTTCACCTTCGTTCAAAGTCCAGAAAAATCTGAGAAAAATCCAGGATATTCCTTGCGAAATGTAGATGAGTTTTTCCCTTTGAATCGCCTCGATCCGACGTCTGAGCGAAAAGATATGGCTAGAACACCGCGGTGCTGTCCAAAAATCCGCGAAGAAAAATGGGTCAAATGGGTGCTAAGAAAACTCCAAGGTCAGCACGGAAAACGAGGAACCTCAAAACACAGGAGTTGAAGTCCTACCTGTCGTGAGTCCAACGACGTGAAAATCGGCGAAATCGGAAGTCGGGGTGAGTCGGGGGAGCCCAAACACTGAGAAGGGGAGATGCGGGTCGCCGAAGAACAAGCGTCGCGCCGCGCCGTAAAATCGTGAACCTCGGAAAACGTGCCACCAAAAATCTCCAAGATCCTCCAATGGATAGTGCACTGCGTGTGGGGAAAAACTTCTGAAGGAGTCACAGTGATAAAAAACTCAAAAGCTCGAAAAAAGACCAAGGGAGGCCTATTTATAGGCTCAGCCCACCACCTGAAGTGGGCCGGGTTTTCGGGCGCAGGATTCGGGCGCATTGCGCCCGAAAACCCGGTCGGACGTTCCCCATCCGACGCGCCCGGAATTCCCAGGTGATGCCACGTAGCCCTGTAACAGGGAACAGCGGTGAAAAGGCGCCGCTGCGCGCCACGCGTCCCCCCGCGGTCAGCGGGGGTAGGTACGGCCCGCCAATGGCGGGCCGACGCGTGGCCCGCACTCGAGTGCCCCGACAGCGCCGTCAGCGCCACAGTGCGCTCCGTACCGAGGCGCCTCCACCGTGGACCGCGACTCCCTGAGCCAGCCAGTACCATGCCGCCATGTGTCATGCGCCCGGTCCACCCATGCAGCGCAAAGTCCCTGAGCCGCGCCGCGTATGCCATCCACTACGCGCGCGCCACGTGGCCCGCCCGCGCGGTTCATGCACCAACCCGCTTCCCCCGTGGACAGAGCTGCGTGAGCCGGCCAATGACAGGCCGCCACGTGGCTCAGGCCGGTCCACGGTCACCTCCCATGCACCAAAAATTCCCGAAAACTTCCGGAAGCCCCTTTTTGGTCATCCGGACTCCAAATTTAACAAGCAAATAGCCGTTTTCAAGCGTTTTTCCGCGCTGAATCCAAATCCAACCTCAGATTGGCCCAAAACCTTTTCTAAAATTTGGCAAATGCAGCCGAAGGCCAAATCAGCTATCAAAGTCTCACAAGGTCCATCTGTGGCACCCCTTTGATGCACCATGGGCCAGACACACCAACACTAGGTGTTCTACATAGTGGATTCATCGGAAAGTTGCATGGGAAAAACCAGAACACTACATCCTCCCTCACAAGAAAAAGTTTCGTCCTCGAAACAAAAGTCATACCTCAAGCAGGGGCCTCGAACAAGTGGGGGTAAGCATCCATCATCGCTGACTCCAGCTCCCAGGTAGCCTCGCGCTCATCATGACTGCTCCAGAGGATCTTCACATAAGGGATGGCTCGACTGCGCAACTCCCTAACCTCACGGTCCAAGATCCTCAACGGCCGCTCAACATAGCTCAGGTCCTCAGCATCCTCCAGTGGGGTGAAATCGATGATGTGAGACGGGTCATGAACATACCTCCTCAGAGTCGATACATGAAAAACATCGTGAACACCTGAAAGCCTGGGAGGAAGTGCAAGCCTGTAGGCAACTGGCCCTAAGCGCTCCAACACCTCGAAAGGTCCAATATAACGAGGGCTCAGTTCCCACGAATACCAAATCTCCGAATCCCCTTCGAATGCGAGACTTTCAGAAAAACATGGTCACCCACCTGAAACTCTAAGTCTCGCCGTCGTGTATCAGCATAACTCCTCTGTCGACTCTGGGCGGTCTCGAGATGTCGTCGTACCAATCTGACCTTTTCCTCTGCCTCTAATAGAAGATCAGGACCCAAAGTCTTCTTCTCACCCACGTCACTCCAATATAGGGGCGACCGACACTTGCGTCCATACAACGCTTCAAACGGAGCCATCTGAATGCTCGCTTGATAGCTGTTGTTGTACGCAAACTCAACTAATCCCAAGTGTCGGTACCACCCTCCTCCAAAGTCTAGAACGCATGCTCTCAACATATCCTCGAGGGTCTGAATGGTGCGCTCTGATTGCCCATCGGTCTGTGGGTGGAATGTTGTACTAAATCGGAGCTGCATCCCCAAGGCTGTCTGTAAACTCCTCCAGAAATGCGAGACAAACCTCGGGTCTCTATTTGATACGATGGAAACGGGTACCCCGTGCAATCTAACCACCTCAGCCAAGTACACCTGTGCCAGTCGCTCCATCGGCTAAGTCATTTGAACCGGTAAAAAGTGAGCGAACTTGGTAAGCCTGTCCACGACTACCCAGATAGCATCCGCTCCCGTCTGTGCTCTCGGCAAACCAGTGACAAAATCCATCGTAACATGTTCCCATTTCCATTCAGGGATTGGGAGACTCTGCAACTTGCCAGTAGGTACACGATGCTCAGCCTTTCTTGCTGACAAGTTAGACAGTGTGCTACAAATCTCCCAATGTCTCTTTTCATCCCATTCCACCAAAACTGTGCCTTAAGGTCCCTATACATCTTAGTCCCACCAGGATGGATGGTATAAGGTGTATAGTGGGCCTCCCTCAAGATCTGCTCTCGGATCTCTGCATCCATAGGCACACATGCTCGGTCCCTGTACCGCAGTACTCCCGAAGCATCAACTGAAAAGTCCCCTGTCAAACCCGTCTGTATCTGCTCTCGAATCCTCATCAGGTGGGGGTCCTCACTCTGTCTCTCTCGAATCCTGTCCAACAGAGTGGGCTGCACGACTAGAGACATAAGTCTAGCAGAGACCCCAGGGGACACAACCTCGAGCTCTAACCGCCTCATCTGCTCAAGTAATGGCGCCTGATCGGTGATCATCAAGATAGACTCTGCACTGCTCTCCTGCTCAGGGCATCAGCAACCACATTGGCCTTGCCAGGATGGTATAATATGTCTACATCATAGTCTTTCAGCAATTCCAACCATCTGCGCTGCCTTAAGTTGAGCTCCTTCTGTGTGAACAGGTATTTCAAGCTCTTGTGGTCGGTGTAAATCTCGCAGTGCTCCCCATACAGGTAGTGGCGCCACAACTTTAGTGCAAAAATCACTGCAGCTAGCTCCAAATCATGGGTAGGGTAATTCTTTTCATAATCCTTCAGTTGCCGAGAGGCATAGCGATCACCCTTCCCTCCTGCATCAGCATGCAACCAAGTCCACTGTGCGATGCATCACTATAAATCACATATCCTTTCCCCATAACAGGGAGGGAAAGGATAGGAGCCGTCATCAATCTGTTCTTTAATTCCTCAAAGCTCCCCTGGCACTCCTCACTCCAAATAAACTTGATCCCCTTTCGCGTCAAACGAGTGAGGGGTGTGGAAAGTTTCGCAAAACCTTCCACAAACCGACGGTAATATCCAGCTAAGCCCATGAAACTGCGGACCTCTGATACCGTCGTCGGTCGGGGCCAATCCCGGGCTGCCTCGATCTTCGCCGGGTCTACTGCCACTCCAACGGCTGAAATCACGTGGCCCAAAAGGACAACCTCCCGAAGCCGAAATCACACTTAGATAACTTGGCATACAACTTCCTTTCTCTCAGAAGTTGCAGCACAATCCTCAAGTGCTCCTCGTGCTCCACATCGCTCCGGGAATAAACCAGGATATCATCAATAAAAACAACGACGAACCGATCTAGGTATGGTCGAAAAATCCTGTTCATTAAATCCATAAAAGCAGCAGGGGCATTTGTCAATCCGAAAGGCATGACGGTAAACTCATAATGCCCGTACCGCGTCCTGAATGCTGTCTTGGGATGTCCTCGGCCTTCACCTTCAATTGGTGGTAACCAGACTGTAAGTCAATCTTGGAGAAGACACAAGACCCTTGCAGCTGATCAAATAAGTCATCAATGCGCGGCAAAGGGTACTTGTTCTTGATGGTCACTTTATTCAGCTCTCGATAATCAACACACAGTCGAAGTGATCCATCTTTCTTCTTCACAAATAGCACCGGCGCTCCCCAAGGCGATACACTTGGCCTCACAAAGCCTTTATCCATTAAATCCTGGAGTTGCGCCTTTAACTCTCGCAGCTCAGCCGGTGCCATTCGGTAAGGAGCCTTAGAGATTGGCGCAGTTCCCGGGACTACGTCAATCAAAAACTCAACCTCCCTATCCGGCGGCATATGAATCAGCTCTGGAGGAAACACATCCGGGAACTCATGGACAATAGGGATATCTGCGAGTCCTGGTGCCGCCGTAGGCTCCTTAACCACAGATGCCAAAAAGGCCACGCATCCACTGCGCATCAACTGCCTCGCTCGAGAAGTCGAAACCACTGAGGCAAAGAAAGCACTCTGGCACCCCCGGTAAACGAACACCTCCTGGCCTGGCTCGCTAAAAGTAACAGTCCTCGCGGCGCAATCAATCGTCGCGAAATAGCGAGCCAGCCAATCCATCCCCAGTATAATGTCAAAATCTCGTAGCTGACTAAGGACCATCAGGTCCGCTGGCAAAATCCAAGACTCAAGCTGTACAGGGCAAGACCAACAACACTCCTCTACATGCAATGTATGATCGGAATCTGTACCTCTAATGCATGTGGCAACCGACCTAACTCTAGCCCATGAGATGATGCAAATGCTCTACTGATAAAAGAATGTGATGCACGGTATCAAATAAAGTGCGAGCTCGAATACCAAAAGTAAAATGATACCTGCCACCACGTGGTCGGCTGCCGCGGAGTCCTCCACCTGGGCGGCATAGACCCGCCCGCTCTGAGCTGGTGGTCGGTAATCTGCAGGGGGGAGAAGGGGCCCTGCTCGCTGGAGCATAAGGCCGCTGCTGGGGCACTGAAGGGGCTGATGCTGAGGAAGGAGCTGTCGACGCTGCAAAAGGGCAAGTGGCTCGCATATGACCAGACTGTCCACAGATATAACATCGTCCCCACCGCTGATCACAAGTGCTGGGAAAGTGCTGCCCTCCACAGAAGACAATCATCAGACGACTGGGGCTGTCGGGACTGCTGCTGTGGCCTCCGAGACTGCTGCTGCTGCTGTCCTGTGGCTGCCGCTGTGACCCCTGCTGTCGCGACTGCGACCTCTGCTGCTGCGAATGCTGCTGTGCTGCGCTGTCGCTGGGGCTGCTGCTGCGTGCTGGTGGTACTGTGGGGGTCTGGGATCCACCAGGCCCTCGCCGCTCCGAACGCCCACGGCCCGTAAACTGAGGCGGTGGTGGTCGGGGCGGCCTCCATGAACTGGCCTGTCCCCCCTCGTCTGGCGCTGGCCGCTTCCTCTCAGAACTCTGAGCGGCCAAGCCCCCACGTCTAGCGACGACGTGATCTCCCCTCTCAACCCACTGTGCATGGTCCACTGCCTCTGACAAAGTCTGGAGCCTCTGGGCATGCACCAAGGTATAGATCTCTGGGCGCAGGCTCCGTCTCAAAAAGCTCCACCTGGTGCAGCCCATCCCTGGCAACATAGGGTACGCAGTTGAGCAACTGCGTGAACTCCTGAAATAGTCCCATACTGTCCGATCACCCTGCTGAAGATTCTTTAGATCATCTTCTAGCTTTTTCTTCACGCTCGTGGAGAAATAAGTATCAAGGATCATCCTCCTGAACTCCGACCAGGGTAGCTGTCGGGTGATCTGGAACTCCAATAGCTCAACCCGACGCCACCAGGCATCTGCATCCCCCTCTAGACAATGTACAGCCATGTGCACTCTGAATCTGTGGTCAATGAAGAAGTCCCTGAACAACTTCTCCATTGATGCTAGCCATGATCCTATCTCCCACGGGTGAGTGCTCCGCCCCGAGAACCTAGGTGGTCCTCGCTTACAGAACTGGGCGAGTTTGTCAGCAAACTCCTGCTCCTCCGCTGGGGTCAATGGCCTGATCACTCCCTGAGCCCCACTGCTAGACGACGGTGCCGTAGGGACTAGTGGAATAGCCGGCGGTACAACCGGTGGTACAGGGGCCTCTACAGTAGTAGGGGGAGGTGCCCCAACCTGAGTAAGCAACTGCTCGAACCTCTGCTCCTGTCGGCGGTGACTCTCCGCCAACTGGGCCACCATGGCCCTCAGCTCACTGATCTCAGAGGCCCGGACTGCTCCGGCTCCTCGGGGGTGTAGGAGTACCCCGAGTAGGGATCTGCCGCCTAGGAGGCATCCTGTCACACAAGAAACCACGGGTCAGTAAACAAAACACTCTCGACCCAATCCAGCGAAAGTCATTGCCATCCTCTTATTTCTGTAACCTTATGTTGTCTGCAGCCAACATAATGTCCCCCAGAATAGAATATGCCAGTCCCTCTTCACTCTCAGGAAGAGTTTAATAATAATACAATTGCCGACTTTCGCAAAGTATCACGTCACTCACGCCCTGCCATCCTAGGGTCTGTCAAAAGCCTAGGGTTTCCTAAGTCCCAACTGACCTATCCCTAAGCTCTGATACCAACTAATCTGTCACGCCCCGGGTGTAAACCAGAACCCGGGCTTGTCCACAGATCCGTCGTGCACACGGTATTTCCGTGTACACGAAGCGCTGGTAACCTGCTCAGATATAAAAGCAATAATAAAGGAGCATAAAACCAGAGCTAACTAAACTAGTACATCTCAGACAAATGCTGGAAACAAAAGTACAATAAACTCTCATAAATATACAGGTGTCTCTCCCAGCTCACGAAATAAATACAACCAGCTGGCCGCAGCCAGACCCAAAATAAAAGAAAATACAACCGTCTGAGTGTACCGGGGATACATCGAAACTACTAAACTCGAGCTCGGGGTAGTAGCTATCTAGTCGGCGATCCTCTTACCTCGATCCTGGGCAGAGGGTCCCACAGCTCCAACAGAAGACTCTGCAAAACAAAGGGGAAAGGAAAAGAGAAAACAGTGGGGGTGAGAACTACTATAAAAACAGTAGCCTCCCTAGTGGGTAGACCTCAAACTCAGACATGCCCACTAGGACTACTAGAGGCGAAAATAAAATAAAGGTGGTAAGCTAAAGTAAATCTACTGATGATAAAGCTACCACTAATATGCCTCTAAAATGCCCAGCTAAAAGAATAGCTAAATGTATGCATCAGATTGTCAAAGCCTGACTGACCAACCCAATCAATACACCAGTCAACACTGGTACTGCCTGCTCTGCTGTCAACTCAAGAACCAGTATCTGATCGGCACACGGCAACGATCCTCAAAGTATCCATCGACCGGCACACGGCTCGGCCCTAAGCCTACTCCGGAGTGTCACTCGAGGGGAGCGACCCACACGAGTAAAGTATGTAACCCTAAGTATCTGATGTAGCAGGACTGGATCACAGACTCTAAGTAAGTGGGTAAGACCATCCACTAAAGAAGCCCGATCCCTCACCTCCACCTGATGCAATAACAATTATATAATAATCCGGTCAACCGCGCACAGTCCGCGGTTGCCGCGACACCCCAACCATCGTCCCCAACTGTCCCAAACTATGAATATCTGACTACACTCCCCTAAGACCAGACAACAGTAGAAAAGAATAAAAACATGGTTTCTCCTAAGTCAAT
>CM055060.1:4093586-4125082 GCA_029204045.2 Tillandsia leiboldiana
CGTCGCCTCACGGGCTTTTTCGCCGAGGGTCTAGCTCTGGACCACCTAGCCATCGCGATGCCACTTCAGGCGTCAGCCCCTGGCCTCCGCTTCCGGCACTTTTGCCCCTCCACTGTTACCAACCCTTGGCTCCAGGCCGATATGGGCGCGGGCGGCCAATGTTCCCATCGGTGCATCGCTAGTGATCTTGTCTTCCTCGGATGCTTCTCGGGAATTCTCTCTCTTCACCATGGCTCTGGCCGTGGCTGGGTTTCTTTGCTTTGGGGCCAACTTACTACCCAGGGTCCCCAATTTTCCTTGGTATGCCAGGGACGGACAGCCAGGGACCTATCGGGGACTCTCCTTTCCCCGGCGAATTTTGATGGAAAGGTCGTAAAGGCGACCCTTTCTGTCACGCCCTGGGTGTAAAACCAGAACCCGGGCTTGTCCACATATCGACGTGCACACGGTATTTCCCGTGTACACGAAGCGCTGGTAACCTGCTCAGATATAAAAGCAATAATAAAGGAGCATAAAAGCAGAGCTAAACTAAACTAGTACATCTTAGACAATGCTGGAAATAAAAGTACAATAACCTCTCATAAATATAAAGGTGTCTCTCCCAGCTCACGAAATAAATACAACAGCTGGCCGCAGCCAGACCAAAATAAAAAGAAAATACAAAAACAACCGTTGAGGTACCGGGGATACATCGAAACTACCAAACTCGAGCTCGAGGTAGTAGCTATCTAGTCGGCGATCCTCTTACCTCGATCCTGGGCAAAGGGTCCCACAGCTCAACAGAAGACTCTGCAAAAACAAAGGGGAAGGAAAAGAGAAACAGTGGGGGTGAGAACTACTAAAAAACAGTAGCCTCCCCTAGTGGGTAGACCTCAAACTCAGACTTGCCCACTAGGACTACTAGAGGCGAAAATAAAATAAAGGTGGTAAGCTAAAAGTAATCTACTGATGATAAAGCTACCACTAATATGCCTCTAAAATGCCCAGCTAAAAGAATAGCTAAATGTATGCATCAGAATGTCAAAGCCTGATTGACCAACCCAATCAATACACCAGTCCACACTAGTACTGCCTGCTCTGCTGTCAACTCAAGAACCCAGTATCTGATCGGCACACGGCACGATCCTCAAAGTATCCAATCGACCGGCACACGGCTCGGCCCTAAGCCTACTCCGGAGTGGCACTCGAGGGGAGCGACCCCACGAGTAAAGTATGTAACCATAAGTATCTGATGTAGCAGGACTGGATCAAGACTCTAAGTAAGTGGGTAAGACCATCCACTCAAAAAAGCCCGATCCCTCACCTCCAATCTGATGCAATAACAATAATAATAATAATCAGGTCAACCGCCCCAGTCCGCGTTTGCCGCGACACCAACCATCGATCCCCAACTGTCCCAAACTAGAATATCTGACTACACTATCCCCTAAGACCAGACAACAGGAGAAAGAATAAAACATGGTTTCTCCTAAGTCAATTCCAGCATGTTCGTGTAGCAGAAAAGGTGGCCTAGCTAGATGACCATTCAAGCATGCAAGGTCCTTTACTTGATAAAACCATTTTAAGTACTCTAACCTTTACCAACTTACGAACATAAACCTCCAATGTACATGTTGCATAATACGTGATACACGATCTATTAACAAGTAATCTTTAGACAAATGAATTTTAGCCACATGCCCAAACCTTCCCTTAACATACAACAAGATATGGGTTTAACATGATTTCCAGTAATTACACTACATATCTAAGCATGGAAACACAACCTACTAACTTTGTAATTTTCTAACAATGCAATAATAACAAAGAAACCATGATTTCATACAAGTATGCTAGATCCCTTCACAGTCTTAACAGCACAAGATGAGAGCATTCTATAGGGCCTAGTGACAATCACAAGTAGGAGGTTCACAACATCACCCACCTCGAGCGCTAATCCTAGCCCCCAAAAGCGAATCCCACGCTCAGTCCCACAAATATCACCACACTCTGAACAAATCCCCAAAGGAAAATACATAAGTTAAACATTCACAATTTTCCAAAAATCTGTCCACCTACCATAGTCCAGAACTTCATAATTCTCACCTGCGAAAAATACCAGAAAATTCCAAGGAAAATCCTATCGCGATCCTCGCGACGAACACGTCGAAACAAGTACCTGCACGCCCAAAACGGAGTCTCCTACGCTGAGATAAAATCCGGCAAGGGAAACACCCCAATCCAATCTGTACAAGATTTCTGTAACAAAGAACTACGGAAAAGGAGATTTTCACCTTCGTTCAAAGTCCAGAAAAATCTGAGAAAATCCAGGATATTCCTGCGAAATGTAGATTGGAGTTTTTTCCCTTTGAATCGCCTCGATCCGACGTCTGGAGCGAAAAGATATGGCTTAGACCACCGCGGTGCTGTCCAAAATCCGCGAAGAAAAAATGGGTCAAATGGGTGCTAAGAAAACTCCAAGGTCAGCACGGGAAAACGAGGAACCTCAAAACACAGGATTGAAGTCCTACCTGTCGTGAGTCCAACGACGTGAAAATCGGCGAAAATCGGAAGTCGGGGTGAGTCGGGGGAGCCCAAACACTGAGAAGGGGAGATGCGGGTCGCCGAAGAACAAGCGTCGCGCCGCGCCGTAAAATCGTGAACCTCGGAAAACGTGCCACCAAAAAATCTCCAAGATCCTCCAATGGATAGTGCACTGCGTGTGGGGAAAAACTTCTGAAGGAGTCACAGTGATAAAAAACTCAAAAGCTCGAAAAAAGACCAAGGGAGGCCTATTTATAGGCTCAGCCCACCACCTGAAGGGGGCCGGGTTTTCGGGCGCAGGATTCGGGCGCATTGCGCCCGAAAACCCGGTCGGACGTTCCCCATCCGACGCGCCCGGAATTCCCAGGTGATGCCACGTAGCCCTGTAACAGGGAACAGCGGTGAAAAGGCGCCGCTGCGCGCCACGCGTCCCCCCGCGGTCAGCGGGGGTAGGTACGGCCCGCCAATGGCGGGCCGACGCGTGGCCCGCACTCGAGTGCCCCGACAGCGCCGTCAGCGCCACAGTGCGCTCCGTACCGAGGCGCCTCCACCGTGGACCCGCGACTCCCTGAGCCAGCCAGTACCATGCCGCCATGTTGTCATGCGCCCGGTCCACCCATGCAGCGCAAAGTCCCTGAGCCGCGCCGCGTATGCCATCCACTACGCGCGCGCCACGTGGCCCGCCCGCGCGGTTCATGCACCAACCCGCTTCCCCCGTGGACAGAGCTGCGTGAGCCGGCCAATGACAGGCCGCCACGTGGCTCAGGCCGGTCCACGGTCACCTCCCATGCACCAAAAATTCCCGAAAACTTCCGGAAGCCCCTTTTTGGTCATCCGGACTCCAAATTTAACAAGCAAATAGCCGTTTTCAAGCGTTTTTCCGCGCTGAATCCAAATCCAACCTCAGATTGGCCCAAAACCTTTTCTAAAATTTGGCAAATGCAGCCGAAGGCCAAATCAGCTATCAAAGTCTCACAAGGTCCATCTGTGGCACCCCTTTGATGCACCATGGGCCAGACACACCAACACTAGGTGTTCTACATAGTGGATTCATCGGAAAGTTGCATGGGAAAAACCAGAACACTACATCCTCCCTCACAAGAAAAGTTTCGTCCTCGAAACAAAAGTCATACCTCAAGCAGGGGCCTCGAACAAGTGGGGGTAAGCATCCATCATCGCTGACTCCAGCTCCCAGGTAGCCTCGCGCTCATCATGACTGCTCCAGAGGATCTTCACATAAGGGATGGCTCGACTGCGCAACTCCCTAACCTCACGGTCCAAGATCCTCAACGGCCGCTCAACATAGCTCAGGTCCTCAGCATCCTCCAGTGGGGTGAAATCGATGATGTGAGACGGGTCATGAACATACCTCCTCAGAGTCGATACATGAAAAACATCGTGAACACCTGAAAGCCTGGGAGGAAGTGCAAGCCTGTAGGCAACTGGCCCTAAGCGCTCCAACACCTCGAAAGGTCCAATATAACGAGGGCTCAGTTTCCCACGAATACCAAATCTCCGAATCCCCTTCGAATGCGAGACTTTCAGAAAAACATGGTCACCCACCTGAAACTCTAAGTCTCGCCGTCGTGTATCAGCATAACTCCTCTGTCGACTCTGGGCGGTCTCGAGATGTCGTCGTACCAATCTGACCTTTTCCTCTGCCTCTAATAGAAGATCAGGACCCAAAGTCTTCTTCTCACCCACGTCACTCCAATATAGGGGCGACCGACACTTGCGTCCATACAACGCTTCAAACGGAGCCATCTGAATGCTCGCTTGATAGCTGTTGTTGTACGCAAACTCAACTAATCCCAAGTGTCGGTACC
The DNA here is from genome assembly GCA_029204045.2 of Tillandsia leiboldiana. Lineage (NCBI taxonomy): Eukaryota > Viridiplantae > Streptophyta > Magnoliopsida > Poales > Bromeliaceae > Tillandsia > Tillandsia leiboldiana. Next base: position 4,097,936 of record CM055060.1, read on the forward strand.
ACCCTCCTCCAAAGTCTAGAACGCATGCTCTCAACATATCCTCGAGGGTCTGAATGGTGCGCTCTGATTGCCCATCGGTCTGTGGGTGGAATGTTGTACTAAATCGGAGCTGCATCCCCAAGGCTGTCTGTAAACTCCTCCAGAAATGCGAGACAAACCTCGGGTCTCTATTTGATACGATGGAAACGGGTACCCGTGCAATCTAACCACCTCAGCCAAGTACACCTGTGCCAGTCGCTCCATCGGCTAAGTCATTTGAACCGGTAAAAAGTGAGCGAACTTGGTAAGCCTGTCCACGACTACCCAGATAGCATCCGCTCCCGTCTGTGCTCTCGGCAAACCAGTGACAAAATCCATCGTAACATGTTCCCATTTCCATTCAGGGATTGGGAGACTCTGCAACTTGCCAGTAGGTACACGATGCTCAGCCTTTTCTTGCTGACAAGTTAGACAGTGTGCTACAAATCTCCCAATGTCTCTTTTCATCCCATTCCACCAAAACTGTGCCTTAAGGTCCCTATACATCTTAGTCCCACCAGGATGGATGGTATAAGGTGTATAGTGGGCCTCCCTCAAGATCTGCTCTCGGATCTCTGCATCCATAGGCACACATGCTCGGTCCCTGTACCGCAGTACTCCCGAAGCATCAACTGAAAAGTCCCCTGTCAAACCCGTCTGTATCTGCTCTCGAATCCTCATCAGGTGGGGGTCCTCACTCTGTCTCTCTCGAATCCTGTCCAACAGAGTGGGCTGCACGACTAGAGACATAAGTCTAGCAGAGACCCCAGGGGACACAACCTCGAGCTCTAACCGCCTCATCTGCTCAAGTAATGGCGCCTGATCGGTGATCATCAAAGATAGACTCTGCACTGCTCTCCTGCTCAGGGCATCAGCAACCACATTGGCCTTGCCAGGATGGTATAATATGTCTACATCATAGTCTTTCAGCAATTCCAACCATCTGCGCTGCCTTAAGTTGAGCTCCTTCTGTGTGAACAGGTATTTCAAGCTCTTGTGGTCGGTGTAAATCTCGCAGTGCTCCCCATACAGGTAGTGGCGCCACAACTTTAGTGCAAAAATCACTGCAGCTAGCTCCAAATCATGGGTAGGGTAATTCTTTTCATAATCCTTCAGTTGCCGAGAGGCATAAGCGATCACCCTTCCCTCCTGCATCAGCATGCAACCAAGTCCACTGTGCGATGCATCACTATAAATCACATATCCTTTCCCCATAACAGGGAGGGAAAGGATAGGAGCCGTCATCAATCTGTTCTTTAATTCCTCAAAGCTCCCCTGGCACTCCTCACTCCAAATAAACTTGATCCCCTTTCGCGTCAAACGAGTGAGGGGTGTGGAAAGTTTCGCAAAACCTTCCACGAACCGATGGTAATATCCAGCTAAGCCCATGAAACTGCGGACCTCTGATACCGTCGTCGGTCGGGGCCAATCCCGGGCTGCCTCGATCTTCGCCGGGTCTACTGCCACTCCAACGGCTGAAATCACGTGGCCCAAAAGGACAACCTCCCGAAGCCAGAAATCACACTTAGATAACTTGGCATACAACTTCCTTTCTCTCAGAAGTTGCAGCACAATCCTCAAGTGCTCCTCGTGCTCCACATCGCTCCGGGAATAAACCAGGATATCATCAATAAAAACAACGACGAACCGATCTAGGTATGGTCGAAAAATCCTGTTCATTAAATCCATAAAAGCAGCAGGGGCATTTGTCAATCCGAAAGGCATGACGGTAAACTCATAATGCCCGTACCGCGTCCTGAATGCTGTCTTTGGGATGTCCTCGGCCTTCACCTTCAATTGGTGGTAACCAGACTGTAAGTCAATCTTGGAGAAGACACAAGACCCTTGCAGCTGATCAAATAAGTCATCAATGCGCGGCAAAGGGTACTTGTTCTTGATGGTCACTTTATTCAGCTCTCGATAATCAACACACAGTCGAAGTGATCCATCTTTCTTCTTCACAAATAGCACCGGCGCTCCCCAAGGCGCTACACTTGGCCTCACAAAGCCTTTATCCATTAAATCCTGGAGTTGCGCCTTTAACTCTCGCAGCTCAGCCGGTGCCATTCGGTAAGGAGCCTTAGAGATTGGCGCAGTTCCCGGGACTACGTCAATCAAAAACTCAACCTCCCTATCCGGCGGCATATGAATCAGCTCTGGAGGAAACACATCCGGGAACTCATGGACAATAGGGATATCTGCGAGTCCTGGTGCCACCGTAGGCTCCTTAACCACAGATGCCAAAAAGGCCACGCATCCACTGCGCATCAACTGCCTCGCTCGAGAAGTCGAAACCACTGAGGCAAAGAAAGCACTCTGGCACCCCCGGTAAACGAACACCTCCTGGCCTGGCTCGCTAAAAGTAACAGTCCTCGCGGCGCAATCAATCATCGCGAAATAGCGAGCCAGCCAATCCATCCCCAGTATAATGTCAAAATCTCGTAGCTGACTAAGGACCATCAGGTCCGCTAGCAAAATCCAAGACTCAAGCTGTACAGGGCAAGACCAACAACACTCCTCTACATGCAATGTATGATCGGGAATCTGTACCTCTAATGCATGTGGCAACCGACCTAACTCTAGCCCATGAGATGATGCAAATGCTCTACTGATAAAAGAATGTGATGCATCGGTATCAAATAAAGTGCGAGCTCGAATACCAAAAAGTAAAATGATACCTGCCACCACGTGGTCGGCTGCCGCGGAGTCCTCCACCTGGGCGGCATAGACCCGCCCGCTCTGAGCTGGTGGTCGGTAATCTGCAGGGTGGGAGGAAGGGGCCCTGCTCGCTGGAGCATAAGGCCGCTGCTGAGGCACTGAAGGGGCTGATCCTGAGGAAGGAGCTGTCGACGCTGCAAAAGGGCAAGTGGCTCGCATATGACCAGACTGTCCACAGATATAACATCGTCCCCACCGCTGATCACAAGTGCTGGGAAAGTGCTGCCCTCCACAGAAGACACATCTATCAGACGACTGGGGCTGTCGGGACTGCTGCTGTGGCCTCCGAGACTGCTGCTGCTGCTGTCGCTGTGGCTGCCGCTGTGACCCCTGCTGTCGCGACTGCGACCTCTGCTGCTGCGAATGCTGCTGCGAATGCTGCTGCTGTCGCTGGGGCTGCTGCTGCTGCTGGTGGTACTGTGGGGGTCTCTGGGCTCCACCAGGCCCTCGCCGCTCCGAACGCCCACGGCCCGTAAACTGAGGCGGTGGTGGTCGGGGCGGCCTCCATGAACTGGCCTGTCCCCCCTCGTCTGGCGCTGGCCGCTTCCTCTCAGAACTCTGAGCGGCCAAGCCCCCACGTCTAGCGACGACGTGATCTCCCCTCTCAACCCACTGTGCATGGTCCACTGCCTCTGACAAAGTCTGGAGCCTCTGGGCATGCACCAAGGTATAGATCTCTGGGCGCAGGCTCGTCTCAAAAAGCTCCACCTGGTGCAGCCCATCCCTGGCAACATAGGGTACGCAGTTGAGCAACTGCGTGAACTCCTGAAAGTAGTCCCATACTGTCCGATCACCCTGCTGAAGATTCTTTAGATCATCTTCTAGCTTTTTCTTCACGCTCGTGGAGAAATAAGTATCAAGGATCTCCTCCTGAACTCCGACCAGGGTAGCTGTCGGGTGATCTGGAACTCCAATAGCTCAACCCGACGCCACCAGGCATCTGCATCCCCCTCTAGACAATGTACAGCCATGTGCACTCTGAATCTGTGGTCAATGAAGAAGTCCCTGAACAACTTCTCCATTGACGCTAGCCATGATCCTATCTCCCACGGGTGAGTGCTCCGCCCCGAGAACCTAGGTGGTCCTCGCTTACAGAACTGGGCGAGTTTGTCAGCAAACTCCTGCTCCTCCGCTGGGGTCAATGGCTTGATCACTCCCTGAGCCCCACTGCTAGACGACGGTGCCGTAGGGACTAGTGGAATAGCCGGCGGTACAACCGGTGGTACAGGGGCCTCTACAGTAGTAGGGGGAGGTGCCCCAACCTGAGTAAGCAACTGCTCGAACCTCTGCTCCTGTCGGCGGTGACTCTCCGCCAACTGGGCCACCATGGCCCTCAGCTCACTGATCTCAGAGGGCCCGGACTGCTCCGGCTCCTCCGGGGGTGTAGGAGTACCCCGAGTAGGGATCTGCCGCCTAGGAGGCATCCTGTCACACAAGAAACCACGGGTCAGTAAACAAAACCACTCTCGACCCAATCCAGCGAAAGTCATTGCCATCCTCTTATTTCTGTAACCTTATGTTGTCTGCAGCCAACATAATGGTCCCCCAGAAATAGAATATGCCAGTCCCTCTTCACTCTCAGGAAGAGTTTAATAATAATACATTGTCGACTTTCGCAAAGTATCACGTCACTCACGCCCTGCCATCCTAGGGTCTGTCAAAAGCCTAGGGTTTCCTAAGTCCCAACTGACCTATCCCTAAGCTCTGATACCAACTTAATCTGTCACGCCCCGGGTGTAAACCAGAACCCGGGCTTGTCCACAGATCCGTCGTGCACACGGTATTTCCCGTGTACACGAAGCGCTGGTAACCTGCTCAGATATAAAAGCAATAATAAAGGAGCATAAAACCAGAGCTAAACTAAAACTAGTACATCTCAGACAAATGCTGGAAACAAAAGTACAATAAACTCTCATAAATATACAGGTGTCTCTCCCAGCTCACGAAATAAATACAACCAGCTGGCCGCAGCCAGACCCAAAATAAAAGAAAATACAACCGTCTGAGTGTACCGGGGATACATCGAAACTACTAAACTCGAGCTCGGGGTAGTAGCTATCTAGTCGGCGATCCTCTTACCTCGATCCTGGGCAGAGGGTCCCACAGCTCCAACAGAAGACTCTGCAAAACAAAGGGGAAAGGAAAAGAGAAAACAGTGGGGGTGAGAACTACTATAAAAACAGTAGCCTCCCCTAGTGGGTAGACCTCAAACTCAGACATGCCCACTAGGACTACTAGAGGCGAAAATAAAATAAAGGTGGTAAGCTAAAAGTAAATCTACTGATGATAAAGCTACCACTAATATGCCTCTAAAATGCCCAGCTAAAAGAATAGCTAAATGTATGCATCAGAATGTCAAAGCCTGACTGACCAAACCCAATCAATACACCAGTCAACACTGGTACTGCCTGCTCTGCTGTCAACTCAAGAACCCAGTATCTGATCGGCACACGGCACGATCCTCAAAGTATCCAATCGACCGGCACACGGCTCGGCCCTAAGCCTACTCCGGAGTGTCACTCGAGGGGAGCGACCCACACGAGTAAAGTATGTAACCATAAGTATCTGATGTAGCAGGACTGGATCAAGACTCTAAGTAAGTGGGTAAGACCATCCACTAAAGAAGCCCGATCCCTCACCTCCAACCTGATGCAATAACAATTATAATAATAATCCGGTCAACCGCGCACAGTCCGCGGTTGCCGCGACACCCAACCATCGATCCCCAACTGTCCCAAACTATGAATATCTGACTACACTATCCCCTAAGACCAGACAACAGGAGAAAGAATAAAAACATGGTTTCTCCTAAGTCAATTCCAGCATGTTCGTGTAGCAGAAAAAGGTGGCCTAGCTAGATGACCATTCAAGCATGCAAGGTCCTTTACTTGATAAAACCATTTTAAGTACTCTAACCTTTACCAACTTACGAACATAAACCTCCAATGTACATGTTGCATAATACGTGATACACGATCTATTAACAAGTAATCTTTTAGACAAAATGAATTTTAGCCACATGCCCAAACCTTCTCTTAACATACAACAAGATATGGGTTTAACATGATTTCCAAGTAATTACACTACATATCTAAAGCATGGAAACACAACCTACTAACTTGTAATTTTCTAACAATGCAAATAATAACAAAGAAACCATGATTTCATACAAGTATGCTAGATCCCTTCACAGTCTTAACAGCACAAGATTGAGAGCATTCTAATAGGCCTAGTGACAATCACAAGTAGGAGGTTCACAACATCACCCACCTCGAGCGCTAATCCCAGCCCCCAAAAGCGAATCCCACGCTCAGTCCACAAATAGTCACCACAACTCTGAACAAAATACCCCAAAGGAAAATACATAAGTTAAACATTCACAATTTTTCCAAAAATCTGTCCACCAATACCACAGTCCAGAACTTCATAATTCTCACCTGCGAAAAATACCCAGAAAATTCCAAGAAAAATTCTATCGCGATCCTCGCGACGAACCCGTCGAAACGAGTACCTGCACGCCCAAAACGGAGTCTCCTACGCTGAGATAAAAATCCGGCAAGGGAAACACCCCAATCCAATCTGTACAAGATTTCTGTAACAAAGAACTACAGAAAAAGGAGATTTTCGCCTTCGTGCAAAGTCCAGAAAAATCTGAGAAAAATCCAGCAGATTCCCTACGAAATGTAGATGAATTTTGCCTTTTGAATTGCCTCGATCCAACGTCTGAGCGAAAAGATATGGCTAGAACACAGCGGTGCTGTCCAAAAATCCGCGAAGAAAAATGGGTCAAATGGGTGCTAAGAAAACTCCAAGGTCAGCACGGAAAACGAGGAACCTCAAAACACAGGAGTTGAAGTCCTACCTGTCGTGAGTCCAACGGCGCGAAAATCGGCGAAATCGGAAGTCGGGGTGAGTCGGGGGAGCCCAAACACTGAGAAGGGGCGAAGCGGGTCGCCGAGGAACAAGCGTCGCGCCACGCCGTAAAATCGTGAACCTCGGGAAACGTGCCACCAAAAATCTCCAAGATCCTCCAATGGATAGTGCACTGTGTGTGGGGAAAAACTTCTGAAGGAGTCACAGTGAGAAAAAACTCAAAAGCTCGAAAAAAGACCAAGGGAGGCCTATTTATAGGCTCAGCCCACCACCTGAAGTGGGCCGGGTTTTCGGGCGCAGGATTCGGGCGCATTGCGCCCGAAAACCCGGTCGGACAATCCCCATCCGACGCGCCCAGAATTCCCAGGTGATGCAACGTAGCCCTGTAACAGGGAACAACGGTGAAAAGGCGCCGCTGCGCGCCACGCGTCCCCCCACGGTCAGCGGGGGTAGGTACGGCCCGCCAATGGCGGGCCGACGCGTGGCCCGCACTCGAGTGCCCCGACAGCGCCGTCAGCGCCACAGTGCGCTCCGTACCGAGGCGCCTCCACCGTGGACCGCGACTCCCTGAGCCAGCCAGTACCATGCCGCCACGTGTCATGCGCCCGGTCCACCCATGCCGCGCAAAGTCCCTGAGCCGCGCCGCGTGTGCCATCCACTACGCGCGCGCCACATGGCCCGCCCGCGCGGTTCATGCACCAACCCGCTTCCCCCGTGGACCGAGCTGCGTGAGTCGGCCAATGACAGGCCGCCAGGTGGCTCAGGCCGGTCCACGGTCACCTCCCATGCACCAAAAATTCCCGAAAACTTCCGGAAGCCCATTTTTGGTCATCCGGACTCCAAATTTAACAAGCAAATAGCCGTTTTCAAGCGTTTTTCCGCGCTGAATCCAAATCCAACCTCAGATTGGCCCAAAACCTTTTCTAAAATTCAGCAAATACAGCCGAAGGCCAAATCAGCTATCAAAGTCTCACAAGGTCCATCTGTGGCACCCCTTTGATGCACCATGGGCCAGACACACCAACACTAGGTGTTCTATACAGTGGAGTCATCGGAAAGGTGCATGGGAAAAACCAGAACACTACACTTTCCACCAGCGGTTAGCCGAATGCTGTGGAAAAGCGTCAGGTGGTCTTCCTTCAACCTGGTAGCCGAGAGGTCTTCGGGGTGCCCCCTGGACCCGGCCGTTATACTGGTCGCGATAGGTGTGTTGCCCCTGTAGTGGGATCCGCCATCCCTTCTAGCCGACTTATGTCGGCCTCGGCCTTTCTTGGCCGTAAGGTTCTCTCGAAACTCTCTCTACACGAGAGTCTCATTCGACTCTCTTGTCCTCTTCTTCATAGGACTATTTGTCAGATCCTTTGGCCGATCTCGGTTTAAGCCGGTAAGCCAGCTTACCTGTGCCGGCACCGAGGTCGATAAAGGTGAACCACTTTTTCGCCTCCTCGGGAATCTTGGCGAGTAAGGCATCCCAATCTTCGCCTGTCATTTCGGCCCTACATCGGATGCAAAGCCAACACCTGTCACGGGGCGACTCCCTTTCCACGGGAGACTTGGGCCCTTGTACTAGCCCTTTCCCTTTGGGGCCGACCGTGTTCACTGGCGCAGCATGCGGGGGTCTAAATATTGGCCGTGTCGTTTGCTCCTCTGTGACAGAGGTGTTGTGGATGACCTCCTTCACCTGAACTTGTACCTTGGCGGGCTTCTCTGGGGATGCTCGGCCTACCTGTTTTTGGGCAGATCTTGTCTCCGGATCCTGCCCCCTGGTCTCCCTGTCCCTAGCGTGGGGCTGATGTGCCGACGGAACGGGCGACACAGCTACATCCTAGTCGGTTCCCGCTGGTGGCTTATAATCGAACTTACCGGTCTATCCTGCGCTGGGATAGGAGCCATTTGCGACTCCCCTGCCCCCGGCATAAGTGCCATTGTGGGGGGTGTAATCTGCAGCGTCTCCGGTGCCGACACAACCGACTATGTCGATAGCAACGGTGGTGGGGCTACTGGAGCTCCCTATAGCTTCTCTCAGGCTAGGAATTGCCTAAATTGAGCGAGGCTTTCATCCGTAGCTGGGGCGTTGGCGTCCCACGCTCGGATCTGATTTTTCAGGGACCTCATCCTTTGGGCCAATTGCCTATATATCTCTGGCAATGATAGCTCCGGTTGTGCCGACTCCCCGTACAGCTCTGGGAGTTATGACATGCTGACGGTAGAACTAGGTAAAATTTATCTGAGTATCCCACCAGGAGTACCAAGAAAGTTGTTGGGGCCAAAATGTGGCTTTGCTCGCGATCGGCCCTTTTGGGTGACCTTCCAGCGGTGTCGAAGTGCGCCGCGTGCCAACAATCAAGCGATCGGGCCGAGGAGGGATCCGCTCTGTCGGGTTCTCTTCTAGTAACTTCTCACGACCGCTCGACTGAGGATAGTCGAATCAGGTTTACGGAGGTGCAGAGGGATCGCCGGTTTCGACTTAGGGTAGTCGAACCGTGTAGAGATATAAATGTACGGCTGATGAGTCGATTATAACGTTTAAGCACAAAAATCACCAATAAAGGCACGACTGATTGGCTGGTTTACACTTTAAAGGCGAGAAAAGCAAATAAAGACATGACTGAGCCGGTTTACACTCTAAATGCAAAAATAAAGACACGACCGAATGGCCGATTTACACTTTATATTGATAAAAGAAGGGGATACAAGTGGGGGAAAAGGGATAAAAGGATTGTAATTAAGCCTACTCCTAGAAAAGTAGTAAAAAAAAAAAAGAAAAAAAAAAGAAAAAAAAAAGAGTTAAGTTAACCTACTCCTAGATAAATGAAGAAGCTGGGGTGGTACCGGGCTTACGAGGTTGCCGGACCCCAATCTCTTCGATGGTTCCGATATTTATACACATCCCGAACCAAGTTATTTAGGCGTCGATTTGAACTATCGGCGTGATTTGGAGAAAGTTATCGAAAAATCCTCAACCACTTTCTTTTGAGCCGATTAGCCTCAAAGGGATGGTAGCAGTTTCCCGTCTAGGTTCATCCCCTGATTGTTGCGCTGGGGCGTAATTCTCGGCGCTTTCCGGTGCTAGACGTTGCTTGCCCTTCCGGATTAACCCCTTAATTGTTGTATTGAAGCGTGATCTTCGGTACTTCCCTTTGCTGGACGCCGCTTGCCGTTCGGGGTCTGTTGCGGGATTCACACCCAGATCTCGCATTTTTTCCTTTTGAAGTATTTCCTTCATCGGTTTGAATCTCCGCACGCTGACTCCAATTCTCGTCTCTTCCATTAATTGACCGAAGACATTTAGTGGATGCTGTCAGCCGAAGTCTGTCTCGAGTGATCCGTGACTCCTTTCGTGACAGATTCTTACGTCGGCTGTTTCTCCTGTCGGTTGGTACCCCCAGCCGATGGCGGGTGTAGTATGTTGTGCTTCTACGCGACTGAAACCGATCCAGATCAGGATGTGGGCTCTTCTTCGGTTGACCCTTTCTTTTATCGGCTGATGATTTTAGTCGATGGTGTACGTCACGTGTCGTTTTCTTATGTGGCAAAAAATCTAGTCTAAACAGATACTATATGTAAACATTGGAACTTAGGGGATATGATACTGACATGAAACATAGGAAAAAATCTAAGGTGTACGATATTGTAGAATTAATATAGTAAATTATGCGAACTTGAACTAGAGAATAAGTAAACATGTGAATAAACCTAGTAGGTAATCATAGAAATCATTGAAATTTAGGGTGTAAATTAAGATATGAGTATTGACATCGCTTGTAGGAATCGTGATCCTATAAGCCATGACCTTTCAAAAGCGTCTTTATGGTAGTACGTATGGGTTATGGATAATATGGATCTGAATAGGGGAAAAACCACTTAGAGGGGGGGTGAATAGGTATAAACAATAAACACACCAAATCGTTGCGTAAAAAATAACCCAATGCGGAAAATAAATAAAGTACGCAAGATTTACGTGGAAAACTCCGTCACAGGAGTAAAAAACCACGGGACCGATAACACTGTGAAATCCACTAAGATTAAACACGTACAAGGTGATTTACCGTAACCCTACGACTCAACCTTTTCCATACGCTCCTAGTTGATCTTCTCCGCTCGCTCCGAACGCTCATCGAATCCACGATTTGCGTCCCAACGCCGAATCCACGACGCTCAACGTCGAATCCACGACGTCCAACCGAATCCACGGTCTTCACCAATGCGGCACGTCTCGATCACACGAACGCGCCTTGCTCCGAATCCACGAGAGCGGTAGCACCTTGAATCCACAAGGCCACGCGAATCCTCATGCCGATTTTTGGTAAAATCGTTGTTTTTGTTTGGTGGTGATGATCCTCCGAATACTTAGATCAAAAATAGATAAGGAAATACCATCTAAGTATTCTTCATTTTGATTCTACAAAAAATAGGAGTTTGGAAACCCTAGAATCAAATTGAGCAATATAGATGAAGAAACATGAAGTTAATCGTGTTTTCCTTTCTTCTCTATATTTGTGGATTTTTCTATTATTTTTTCCGATCGATTTTTCGATTACATGGATTAACCCTAAAGGATAAATGATATGGTCTATTTATAGGTTAGAAACCTTTGGAAAGAGATAAGCATAAAAAACTGACTTAACCGAATTTTTCCCGCACGACGGTCTGGACTGGATTTGGCTGATCCGGACTGTCGTCTTTTTCCAGCAATTTTTCTGAAAAAACAGTTCGAGGTCCGGACTGAAACAAGGGAGGTCCGGACTGGAATTCCGCATAAACTAAACTATGTTCGGGGTCCGGACTGGAATGGTCTGATCCGGATCCTGAACATCCAACTTGTCCAGTTTTTAATTTTTATGCACTGAAAACTTATCCAAGTGTTTCTAAACTATATAAATGTATTCGGATCACCAAAATTATTTAGTTAAACGTACCTGATCATTCCGAATCCATTCTTCTTGAGATTGATGTAGTTGATCCACAATTCTTCATCTTCAATCTTCAAGATTTTTACCACTTCACGAAATACGCCAATACAAAATCCTTAACAGTACGATCATCTTAGGCTCCGTATTTCTTAACTTGGGGTAGTACAATCACCCTCGGCACCAAGTGCTTACTGATTGGAGAGAGTACGATTTCCCTCAACTCTTCGTGAGATGTTTAATGTGAAGTTGAAACCAAACTAACATGTTGGTTAGAATTAAAGAAATGAGATTGGGTTAATCATCTTGGTCATTGATATTGTCGTATCTACATTGACATATTGTTATTTCACTAGAGGCATAGTAACATTATTTTTCTTTTTATATCTCTATTGTAGTAATAACAGTTTTTTTATGACTATTGTTTCTACTTATATCTCCTTTGGATTGAGTGAATGTCACGCCCCGGCGTCGAAACTGCGACCCGGGCTCGCCAACAGATCCGCCGCCCATACGGGAAGCCCGTATAGACGAAGCGACTAACCTGCAAAAGAACATCTATACTATGCAGATATCAGAGCTGAAAGTAAAACTGCTAGAAATCAAAACTATATACAACACAAGTCCTCACCAAAAGTACAAAAGTCACTCGAGCAGTAGAAAATAAATACAACTCTATACCTCACTACAAAGTTCTCTCAACAGGAACTCTCAAAAGTAATAAGGGTACATCTACTCTCTGGACGACGACTGGTGGGGAACTATCTCGCGACTCCCTTACCTCGATCAGAAGAAGCAGCAACAGGAGCAGCAGGAACCGGAGTAGAAGTCCCTGTGGGAAAAATACACCACGACGGGTGTGAGAACTACGTCCCAAGTAGTTCTCAGTGGGTGCCGCCAACAAGCCCGACGGTCTGCCCACTAAGTCTACTAGAGGCATAAAGTAACAATATAAAACTGAAATGAAAGGCTGGAAAAGTAACTCAACAGCTACTATGCCTCTATCTAGATGCTCAAGAAAAGGGACAGATGAAACATGATGCATCTACTAACACACACAGTATCTCACCAAATCTCAACTGACTGCCTCAAAGGGTCCAGTCAAACCTGCGCCCACCTACTGCCGCATATCCTCAACAGGACGGGTCTACCGTAGGGTGTCCGTGACTGCCACTAACTGGGCCAGTCAGAGGGACGGCGTCGACAAGTCGCGATAGCAAGTAACAGGCCCAACTCCGGAGTGGCTCTCGAGGGGAGCGACCCCACCGAGGAAAGTATCCGCGTATCTCAGTCGAGCTCAAATATGGCTCATGCAGGCTGTGGTCCAAACCACGATCAACAAGATCGACCAACAACACCAAGCTGGAAGTCACACAGCTGGGGCCACCGTCCACCAGACGGCTCCCACAAAAGAACACTAAACTCTCCAGAAAGACCGACACCATAAGGGTTCGGAAACCCGATAGACCGGTGCTAAGAACCCTATCAAACAAGAACAGACTCTAGGCTCCGACTATCGAAGTTCCCGATCCCTTAAAGTTCGGGAAGGCAATAATCACAATACAACTCGCAGAAGACACCAACGGGGCTCGGAAGTCCCGGGGGACCTACACCTACAACCCTATCAAACAAGAACAGGTTCCAGGCTCGGCCCCCGTGGCTTTCGTCCCGACAGAGGAACGACCCCTAGAACCCAGACCACTCGAATCCTTTCGAGTGGGGAGATTTACCGGAAAAGGTGACATTTGTTATTGAAAATTAATTTGATCTGGAAGAAATCCATATTTAATGATTTTAGTTCTTTTTAGAAAAACAGTTAGAAAACAAGTGTTTTACCCAAACCCCGAAGGGCTGATGCCTTTGTCCAATCAAACAAGAACAGACTCCAGCGGCCCTTCGATGTTTGGAAGAAAACATTGGTAGACTAAAATCATGTATATGTCGAAAAGGGTTCTGGGTTCTAGGTCCGGCTAACACTAGTAAACTACTGCCACTAACACAGTGGCGACGACCCAAACAGGGGAAAACAAGATCTCTCGGGTCCACCGTTTACCCCAAACGGTTCCCGATACAGACAAGCGAACCACTACATCTACCAGACTCCACTCTGCTCGCAAGCACGAGTGTAATGCATCCCACACTCTAGAGAAGTCCCGACCACTCGGCCCACTACCCGGGCGAGGATAACACTAAGTCCAGGAATGAAACATCAAGTGTGGATGTCTAAGCATAAATAACCCTAGCCCAAGTGAGGGTTTTCTACTGGTCTGGTTACACATGCAACATATGACGGGGGTGCTAGGTCAGGTTCCAATATAACAAATATTTAACATGATAGTAGGAAGCAAGAGATCACAAGATCGACAGATAAAACAAGGATCAACAATTCCTACACTCTAGCATGCTACCCAAGTCCAATCACTATCATGCATGATTCTATATCAATAGAATTAGAGTACAGTCCATAGATCTTGAAAGCAAGCCACCCACCTGAAAACGCTAACTGTCCGGAGCCGTACAGCTGAGAAAACCAGGAAAATAACCACTCAAGGTCCAACAGGTCCAGCACAGCCCACAATCCCTCCTGGGTACAACATAAGGCTACAGTTACACTTTAAATCCAATAAAATCCAGGTTTTACAAATCTGCTGGGAACAGTCCACTTACTGCGAAATTTTCACCTATAAAACGAACTCCAAAAATTCTGATAAAAATACCACGGCGATCCTCGCGTCGATAGCTTCGAAACGGGTACCTGCACGTCCAATTCCGAGCATCGTAGGCCAAGTTACAAATTCCACAGTATCGGTGCGCACAATCCCAAAACCATTCAACTGTAAACTCTTGTACAGATAAAAGGAACAGTGTATACCTTCGGGAAGGTCTCCAAAAATTCCAAGAAAAATCCACGATGATCCTCGCGTCGAGTAGATGAAAAAAGTCTATAAGCACGTCTTGATCCGAGACTCGTGCGCGAAGATCTCCTCAAAAGAAGGTGCTGCCCTCACCAAAATCTCACAGCAAAAAGGGTCCCAATGAGCACGAGAAAACACCTCGAAAAACGTGAAATCTGAAAATGTCCGAGAAACCCAAAATCGTAGCCTCACCTGTTACGAATCCAGCAGCGAAGAAATCGCTCGAAAAGATTGTCGGAGTAGACCAGGGGAGCTAAAACACTGCTGCTGCGCCGAAGAAGAACACAGGAACCACCACGTCGCGCCGCGCCGTAAAATAGAGAACCTCGGGATGCGTGCCCATAAAATCCCAAAACTTTGCAGGTGGATCCAGAGCTTGAAGATGAAGAATTCTTCTTAAGGTTGCTCGGGCAGAGGAGGCTCGAAAAGAGGAGAAAAGGGGAGAAGAAAGAGGCTCGGGCTGCTATTTAAAGGCCCCAAAAACAAAAGAAGAAATACCAAAGATGTCCCAAGTTTCGGGCGGCTACAGTGCAGCCCGGCCCGGATTCGGGCGGCTACAGTGCGGCCCAGCCCGAATTCGGGCGGCTACAGTGCAGCCCGGCCCGGCCGGTTTCGGGCGCGCACAGTGCGGCCCGGCCCGGCCCAGCCCGCACACGGGATCCGGCCGGACGCTTGCTTGGTCCGACCCGCGCCGGCGCCCGCCACGTGTCCCCCGAACACGCCGCAGCCGTGCAAGCCGCCACGGGGAGCGCCACGTGTCCCTGCCCGCGTCAACGCGGCAGGTGGCGCCCGCGAATCAGCGGGCGCCACGTGGCACCTCCCACGTCGCCCGCGCCTGCCCCGCGTACGGCCACCTGCCCCGCGCGCTGCGTGGACCGCGCGCTCATGCGCCCGCCAACCGGGTGCCGCCACGTGGCGCGCCCCCGGTCCACGCCTCCCCGCGCACTCCCGCAGACCGAGCGCACCAGAGCCGCCCAATCAGGCGCTGCCACGTGGACACCTGCCGGTCCACGCGCCTCCCGGTGCACCCCGGTCCAAACCCCAGTGCTCCGTGGACCCAGCTGCGTGCGCCGGCCAATCAGGGCCTGCCACGTGGCTCCCCCGCCGGTCCACGGCTCCCCCATGCACCAGAAATCCAGTAAATTTTCCGGGAGTCCGTTTTTGGGCATCCGGACTCAGAATTTGGCAAACAAAAAGCCATTTTCAAGCGTTTTTCCGCGCTGAATCCATTTCCGCTGTCTATTTGGCCTAATTCTTTCTCAAAATTTCGGCAAACCCAGCCGAAAGCCAACACAGCTAATAAAACCTTACAGGGTCCATCTGTGGCATCCCATTGATGCACCATGGGCCAGATACACCAACAACAGGTGTTCTAACAGTGGATCCATCGGAAAATGCTGCATGGGGTTCGGGGGTCCTACATCCTCCCCCACTAAAAGGAAGTTTCGTCCCCGAAACAAAACACGCCACAACAAAAACAAAACAATCAAAACAACCAAGAACGCAACGCTAAACTAACAAGAAAGATACGGCTCCACCAGCAGGAAAGACATCAACTCCAACCCTCAATTTAGAAAACAGCTGAAATTAGCGAAAAGTCCGAAAATTTCGAAAAATCAGTGCCTTCGCCCCAATCAAACAAGAACAGGTTCGGGCACTGTCTCCATTTCTGGAGCAATCTTTCGAAGTTTTCGTCCTGCTCGTAAATTTCAGTACAAGGTGAGAAAAGGAGGAAAAGTGTTGGTGTCATTCCTACTGTGGCCACAAAAGGAAGCTATCACTAACCGAGACTCCTAAGGACATAACCACTAGTCCTAACATCAAGTCTGCTCCCGAGGTGGCGTCTGTCCACAGTCGCTGAAGCCCATGCTGTAGGAAGGATACGCCGACAACCCGAGAAAACGAACTCCTCCAGTCCAACTCGCAGAAGAATAACTGCTTCATTCCATCATCAGTCGTAGCACAGCACCGCAACAATCAGCCCAACCTGGGTGCTCAATCCAAGTCCTGGAGCTGTCGTTGAATCGTCACAACAGCAAGTGAAGTCCCAAGTCTCAACGGCACTGATCATACACCGCGATCCTCCTCTACTCATAGGATACTGGGAAGAATCCAATAGCTAAAACATGTAGCAGAAATTCCTAACCCATACCCATGCAAGGATGCCGATGCCGATACTCAACTAATAAAGCAGGAGAATGCAGCGGTAACAAAATGCTCAACTCAGCTAACAGAAATAAAATCATACCTGCCACGGCAAGATCCGCTGCCGGGGTGTCCTCCAACAGGGCTGCATAAACCCGTCCACTGGGTGCTGCAGGTCGTCGTCCCGTCTGTCCCGACGTCGTGGCCCACTCTTGTGATAACCGCGGATTTATTTTTACCTTTCGGGGCTTTCCGTCGATTTTTATTGAACCGTCTGGTTGACAATAGGGGTTCGAGGGTAATTTTTCCTTATTTTTCTGGGCAGACGGTCGGGGCTCGCGGGTATTTTTGGTTAACAAAGCTCGCGAAACGGAGACCGGCGGCGCGATCGGTTTTGGATTCCGACCCCCGGTTCTCCCAGAATAAATTCCGGAAGCTGGTACCGTAACCCAGGTGACTTACACAATTACCGGGGGCGGACCGAACTCTGGTCCGCAATCAGATCGAGTTTAGTCGACCAGTTTGAGGTATGGGTTTCGACCACCCCTTTTTGTTTTCCTTTCACCCGAGGGGGTTAAAATTAATTTTGGGGTCCAAAATCCACTACGCCCAAAACGTCTAAGTAGTTGGCCTTGGGAATTAGGTTTCCTAAACCTCGCCTCCCCCTCCTTGGCGTATATTATCCGAGCGTGGACGAGGAGCGGTCCCCAAAAACCCTCGTCCTTTCCATCGGCCGGCGCGGAAGAGAAGAGATCGATCGCCTCCCCGCAAAGATCCGACGAACGCGAAGAGGACGATCCCTCTCCTTCGCCCGGTACCGACCAAGACAAGGTGAGCCGTGTTTTCGTTTTCTTTTCTTGTCTTTTTCTCGTCACGTGCGGGGGGTTTCTTGATCTTCGTCGGAGAGGGAAGGAGAGGGGCGTGCCGCCGCACGGGGGCGCCGTGCGGGGTAACCGCATGCAAGGCGCCGCGCGGGGCAGCCCGCGCATACGGGGGCACCGCGCGGTGCAGCCCGCGCATGCGGGGGCGCCGTGCGGGGCACCCGCGTGCGGGGCGCCGCGCGGGGCAGCCCGCGCATGCGGGGGCACCGCGCGGCGCAACCCGCGCATGCGGGGGGGCGCCGTGCGGGGCACCCGCGTGCGGGGCGCCGCGCGGGGCAACCCGCGCATGCGGGGGTGCCGTGCGGGGCACGCGCATGCGGGGGCACCGCGCGGTGCGGCCCGCGCATGCGGGGGTGCCGTGCGGGGCACCCGCATGCGGGGCGCCGCACGGGGCAGCCCGCGCATGCGGGGGCACCGCGCGGTGCAGGCCGCGCATGCGGGGGTGCCGGGCGGGGCGCCCGCATGCGGGGTGGCCGCGGGGCAGCCCGCACATGCGAGGCGCCGCGCGGACAGCACGGCGGCGCGTGGGGGGGGGGGGGTCCGGTCGCTGCCGTCGGGGGCCGGCCGGTGTTGGGGCTTTTCCTTACTTCGCGTTTAAAGGTTCTTGACCTCCCCGCCCGGGGATCCCGTCTTGCAGCTTCGGGGAGCGCGCCGGGACGCGGGGAGCCGAGCGTGGTTTTTCTACTGGCGACAGGTGGGTTGTTTTTACTTTATTCCTAGCCTCTAAATTCTATCTTATTGGACGGGGTCTATTCTAAGTGTACTGGGGTTACGTAATGACGGGTGAAAGCTTATGCATGTTAGTGGGTTCGCTATAATGACTAGCGTCGATCGCCGACGGTGTTCTTCTTTTTCAACCCTTATATGTCAGCGGGCCACCTTCGTGTGCGCGCGGTATTACCTTGTTTTCGATTATGCACTTTACCTCATTTACCTCATTTATCTCATTACTCTTATTATTCTTATTGTGATACTGACATGATGGTGGTTACGGTTACTGGGCTCGAGGTTGCCACACGCGCACCCGCGGTTTGGCCACCGCAGAGGGTGCGCTTTTCCGGAAAAGAGGTCGTAGAACCCGTGTTTACCCACGAGGTGACGTAGTGGGGGCCCCTTATTAGTTGTGGGGTTGAGGCGCCTAGGTGCGAGCGGAGCGACCCGCCGGTTTAGTTGTCCGGCGCGGTCGCGGTGTTGCAGGTACGGTATGGGGCCGTCGGTAGTGGACCGACGCGGCCGGGTATTACAGGATGCAGATATACAGGTTACTTTTTCCCCCCTTCCCAAAAGGGTGGTTGCTCCGGTTGTCGCCACGGTTTGTTTTTATTATTTTCCCTTGCACGGCGTTTAATAGTCACTGACTTCCCACTTCGTGACAGGGCCCAGGCGAGGGGAGAGGTAGGTGGCGGTGAGGACGGGGCGGACACAGCGGGATCGTTGGAGACCCTGAACTTTATACTTTCCTTTTCTTTTCGGTTTTTCATTTATATTGTGGGCATGTGTGAGGTTCCCGATACCCTTGTGGGGTCGACGTAGATGTCGGTATTTGATTTTCTGTTTATGCACTACTCTCTCCTTTATTTCCTACTGGCCCTTTTGAAAAGCGAAACAAAAACAAAGAAAAGATTGCGAAAACCATTTTCAAAATCTAAGTGTCGTGTGGGCACCGTTTTCAAAACCCTGGGGTTTATGCTGATTTCGAAACTCGTTTTCAAAACTTAAGTGCCGGGTGGGCACTCTTTAAAAACCGTGGATTTATCCTTTCAAGTTGAAGTGGCCATGCGCTTAAATATTTAGAATACTGGTTGTATGAAATTGAATGTTGTGATTGAATGGTTCTGTTTGCTTGGGAGATGTATTCAACCACACGCCGTGCACGTACAGGGGAGACTCTGTCCGTTTGCAGAGAGATCCTGTATGTGCGGCGGGTCTGGGCACGCACCGGGGAAGAAAGAGACCTTTCAAAAAAAAAAAAAATGCCGTTTCCGCTAAAACAAACCCCCGGGGCGTGACAGATTAAGATGGTATCAGAGACACACATTCAATCACAACAGCTCGTGCCGACATCCGTGGGAATGCCTCACATACCTACGAATAAATGAACTGGGTGGGGCATAGGATTTTAGAACGTGAGTGAACGGGGGGCGGGAGTTTGAATCTTTCCTCGCATAAAAGGGTACACTGGTTGTAGTTACTGTCTAATTTTGATCTTCTTGTGAGTGACAGATATGGCCCGTACAAGGTCATCGGCGGGGGACGCCGAGGCGGATGCGACAACGTCGACGGCCGCGGAGAATCAACTCCTGCGGCAACAATTGCGGGAAATGGCGGGGCAATTGGCTACCCTCACCGATCACGTACGCCAGATGACGCAGCAGCAGGCCGCACCTGTGACGGCCGCCCCGGCCCCTCCGCCGGGGCCGACAGCACCGGCCGCGGCACCGCCGACAGCGCCACCACCAGCGGCGACTACGGGGCCGGCGCCAGGGACAACTAGCCGGGTTATTCTGGAGGAAACGGTGGTCACGCCTACCCCTATCGCGGCTGCCGCCGCCACGAGTGGAGGGGGGGTTGTGATGACCGAACGGGATCGAGTGCGGGCCAACTTGAAGGACTTTAAGAAGCACGACCCGCCCACGTTCGAAGGGGACACGACAGATCCGTGGGTCGTGGAGAACTGGGTGGGGTCAATGGAGAAACTCTTTGAAGACTTACTTATGGAGGATCATGAGCGGGTTCCCCTAGCCGTCCATTGCTTGGAAGGGAATGCCCGCTTGTGGTGGAAGACGATACGCCCCGATCCTGCTAAGGGTACCGCTCTTCCGTCCTGGACAACTTTCAAGAAGGAGCTGTTCGAGGCCTTCTTCACCAGCAGCGTCAAGAAAAAGTTGGAGGATGACCTAAACCACATTCAACAAGGGGACCGGACGGTCATGGAATATCAACGGGAATTCGTCCGACTGGTAAATTGCGTCCCGTTCGTCGCACGGGACGAGGCTCACAAGGCACAACTCTTCGTCGATGGCCTGCGAAGCGACATCTTCGAGGTGGTGAACGCGGCTGGCCTGCATACCTTTCAGGGAGTGGTCGACAAGGCCACCACGGTGGAGCGGGGTTTCGCTGTGACCCGTGCCAGAAGGGAGAACGCGGCGCGGCTAAGGGATCAGAAGCGACACCAGCAAGGCTGGGGGGAGGGTTCTTCCAGCGGGAGCCGACCCCCCAAAAGATGGAGACCGCCGACAGGGCCCCGGGGCGCGCCAACAGGAGGGCCGAGGCCGTGGAATAGGCCTTGTATCATATGCGGGGGAGGACACCTGACGGGAGAGTGCCCCCAAAGAGACGACCATTGTTTCAGGTGCGGCAAACGGGGGCACTTCCGCCGCAACTGCCCCTTAGGCGGGGGATCGGCGCCCATGGGAGCACCTGCGCCCAGGCCACAGCACTCAGGGCGGGGAAAAGCTCCTATGGCGTCGGCTTCCAGACCCCCGCACCACGGCGTGAGGAGGACCGGCAACCACAACCAGGCGGGAGGGTTTTCTCAATGACCCGCCAAGGGACTGATCCACCGGAGGACGCTCTTGCAGGTACTACTTCCGTTTTGAATTCCCGTGCTAGAACTCTTTTCGATACCGGAGCAACGCACTCGTTCATTTCTCGTGAATTCGTTTTCACGCATAACCTCGAGGAGACACCCCTCCAAGCCCCCTTGACGGTACAAACGGCGGGAGGGACTCTGGAGGCGACCAGTTTTGTGGCCGCCTGCCCGATTATGTTGGGACGGTTGGCCTGCCCTTGGGACTTGGCGGTGATCCCTTTGAAGGAGTACGACGTGGTGTTGGGCATGGACTGGCTCACAAGGTACCAGGCTCTCATTGATTGCGACAAGCGACAATTGCGGCTACAAGAACCGGGCTTCCCCGAACATGTGTACATAATGGGCAAGAGCATCTCCTTCCCGGCGGTTATCTCAGCGGCACGGGCCAGAAGACTGGTTGAGGGGGGGTGCGTGGCCTATCTAGCATCGGTGGACTTGGCTATTCGACCCTCGACGACACTTGCAGATATCCCAGTGGTGAGGGACTATCCTGACGTATTCCCCGCGGAGTTGCCGGGGATGCCTCCGGAGAGGGAGGTGGAGTTCCCTATTGAGCTACTACCAGGCACGCATCCTATTACGAAGGCCCCTTACCGAATGGCCTTCGCGGAGCTGAAGGAGCTTAAGGCACAACTGGAAGATCTCTTGGACAAAGGGTTCATCCGACCGAGTGTGTCACCCTGGGGCGTACCGGTACTCTTTGTACGGAAGAAAGATGGAAGCCTGCGGCTCTGCATCGACTACAGAGGGATAAACAAAGTCACGGTGAAGAATAAGTACCCCCTACCCAGAATCGACGACCTCTTCGATCAGTTACGGGGAGCGACGGTCTTCTCCAAAATTGACCTACAGTCGGGCTACCATCAACTCCGAGTTCGAAATGAAGATATCCCCAAGACCGCCTTCCGGACTCGATACGGCCACTATGAGTTCACGGTGATGCCATTCGGACTTACGAACGCCCCCGCTGTTTTCATGGACATGATGAACCGGATCTTCAGACCCTTCTTGGATCGGTTCGTGGTAGTCTTTATCGACGACATCCTGATTTACTCCACTACCGACGAGGAGCACGAGGACCATCTACGGACGATCCTGCAAACCCTCAGAGAGCAGAAGTTGTTCGCGAAACTCAAGAAGTGTGAATTCTGGCTGCGGGAAGTCGGCTTCCTAGGGCATGTGATCTCGGCACAGGGGATCGCTGTGGACCCCAAAAAGGTAGAAGCAGTGGTAGACTGGCAGCCGCCGACGTCGGTGACAGAAGTGCAAAGTTTTCTAGGGCTGGCAGGATACTACCGGCGTTTCGTTGAGGGCTTCGCAAAGATCGCTGCCCCTTTAAACCGATTGACCAGAAAAGGCGAGAAGTTCATATGGACGGCCAAGTGCCAGGAGAGTTTTGAGGAACTCAAGAAGAGATTAACTAAGGCACCAATACTAGTGCTGCCGACGCCCGGGGAGGATTATGAAGTGTACTGCGACGCGTCAAGAATCGGTCTTGGAGGTGTTCTGATGCAACAGGGGAAGGTGATCGCCTACGCGTCCAGGCAGCTAAAGGACTACGAAAGGAACTATCCGATACACGACCTGGAATTGGCCGCCGTGGTCTTCGTGTTGAAACTGTGGAGGCATTACCTCTTCGGAGTCCACTGCAACGTTTTCTCAGACCATCAAAGTCTTAATTACATCTTTACCCAAAAAGAGTTAAACTTGCGGCAGAGACGGTGGCTCGAGTTGCTGAAGGATTACGACGTGACGATCCAATATCACCCCGGGAAGGCAAATGTGGTGGCAGACGCACTGAGCAGAAAAGGGCATCGGGACGGGGCGTCGGAGAGCGCGCTGACGAAGCAGGACCACCTGGTCGCGGAGTTCGCGCGAATGCGGTTGGAGGTAGTGCCTGCAGGCACAGTTCTGCAACTCCTAGCCTTGGTGGTCAAGCCGACGCTTTACGAGAAGATCCAGGAGGGACAGCAGACCGATCTGCACCTACAGCGTATACGAGACAAGATTCCCCAGGGGCAAGAGTTTGACTTTGCGGTGAAAGACGACGACACCCTATGTTTCCGTGGGCGGGTCTGTGTGCCGGATTTACCAGAGTTGAAGAATGAAATCCTAGCGGAGGCACACCGAGCCCCTTATGCGGCCCACCCGGGGGGCACGAAGATGTACAGGGATCTCAAACAGACGTTCTGGTGGCCTAAGTTAAAAGAAGACGTGACGCGATACGTAGCCCACTGCCTAGTATGCCAACAGATAAAGGCCGAACACCAGCGCCCAGCAGGGAAGCTACAGCCCTTACCGGTACCAGAGTGGAAATGGGACCAGATCACCATGGATTTTGTTACTGGATTCCCACGTTCACAACAGGGCCACGACGCGATCTGGGTTGTAGTTGACCGGTTAACCAAGTCAGCACACTTCCTACCAATTCACACCACTTGGACCCGCGAACGGCTGGCTCAAGTCTACATCAGCGAGATCGTGAGACTACATGGGGTACCGACATCGATCACCTCGGACAGGGACACGCGCTTTGTCTCGAAGTTTTGGCAAAGCCTCCAGCAGGCCATGGGGACCAGACTACATTTCAGCACCGCCTTCCACCCTCAGACGGACGGACAGTCAGAGCGCACGATACAAACCCTAGAAGACCTGCTCCGCGCCTGTGTGCTTGATTGGGGAATCGGATGGTCACGCTACCTACCTCTCGTGGAATTTGCCTACAACAACAGCTACCAGGCCAGCATTCGGATGGCGCCCTACGAAGCACTGTATGGAAGGCGCTGCCGATCCCCGATCTGCTGGGACGACTTGGGAGAGCGGAAACTTTTGGGACCCGACTTAGTGGAAGAAATGGAAGAGAAAGTGCGCCTTATCAGACAGCGCTTGCTGACCGCCCAGAGTCGACAGAAGAGTTACGCAGACCAGAGGCGCCGGGACTTGGAGTTTCAAGTGGGGGAACATGTGTTTTTGCGGGTCTCGCCATCCAGAGGAATCAGGCGTTTCGGGCTAAGGGGCAAGCTGAGCCCACGGTTTGTGGGGCCATTTGAGATTCTAGAGCGCTTCGGCCCAGTAGCTTACCGCCTCGCCCTACCACCAAACCTCGACCGAGTCCACGATGTGTTCCACGTATCAATGCTTCGGAAATATCTTCCCGACCCATCACATGTCCTGGACACCTCTGCACTCGAACTTAAGGAGGACCTGAGCTTCGAAGAACCCCAGTGAAGATTCTGGCAAGGGAAACAAAATCACTGCGGAATCGAGCCATCCCTACGTGAAGGTGCTCTGGAGCAACCACGAGGAGCGAGAAGCAACATGGGAGCTGGAGACTAAAATGAGGGAGAACTACCCGAACCTGTTCACCACCACCCGGGTCTGAGTTTCGAGGACGAAACTCGTTTTTTTTGAGGTGAGTGGTGGTGATAACCGCGGATTTATTTTTACCTTTCGGGGCTTTCC
The DNA here is from genome assembly GCA_029204045.2 of Tillandsia leiboldiana. Taxonomy (NCBI): domain Eukaryota; kingdom Viridiplantae; phylum Streptophyta; class Magnoliopsida; order Poales; family Bromeliaceae; genus Tillandsia; species Tillandsia leiboldiana. The sequence goes on from CM055060.1 coordinate 4,122,450, forward strand.
GTCGATTTTTATTGAACCGTCTGGTTGACAATAGGGGTTCGAGGGTAATTTTTCCTTATTTTTCTGGGCAGACGGTCGGGGCTCGCGGGTATTTTTGGTTAACAAAGCTCGCGAAACGGAGGACCGGCGGCGCGATCGGTTTTGGATTCCGACCCCCGGTTCTCCCAGAATAAATTCCGGAAGCTGGGTACCGTAACCCAGGTGACTTACACAATTACCGGGGGCGGACCGAACTCTGGTCCGCAATCAGATCGAGTTTAGTCGACCAGTTTGAGGTATGGGTTTCGACCACCCCTTTTTGTTTTCCTTTCACCCGAGGGGTTAAAATTAATTTTGGGGTCCAAAATCCACTACGCCCAAAACGTCTAAGTAGTTGGCCTTGGGAATTAGGTTTCCTAAACCTCGCCTCCCCCTCCTTGGCGTATATTATCCGAGCGTGGACGAGGAGCGGTCCCCAAAAACCCTCGTCCTTTCCATCGGCCGGCGCGGAAGAGAAGAGATCGATCGCCTCCCCGCAAAGATCCGACGAACGCGAAGAGGACGATCCCTCTCCTTCGCCCGGTACCGACCAAGACAAGGTGAGCCGTGTTTTCGTTTTCTTTTCTTGTCTTTTTCTCGTCACGTGCGGGGGGTTTCTTGATCTTCGTCGGAGAGGGAAGGAGAGGGGCGTGCCGCCGCACGGGGGCGCCGTGCGGGGTAACCGCATGCAAGGCGCCGCGCGGGGCAGCCCGCGCATACGGGGGCACCGCGCGGTGCAGCCCGCGCATGCGGGGGCGCCGTGCGGGGCACCCGCGTGCGGGGCGCCGCGCGGGGCAGCCCGCGCATGCGGGGCACCGCGCGGCGCAACCCGCGCATGCGGGGGGGCGCCGTGCGGGGCACCCGCGTGCGGGGCGCCGCGCGGAGGCAACCCGCGCATGCGGGGGTGCCGTGCGGGCACGCGCATGCGGGGGCACCGCGCGGTGCGGCCCGCGCATGCGGGGGTGCCGTGCGGGGCACCCGCATGCGGGGCGCCGCACGGGGCAGCCCGCGCATGCGGGGGCACCGCGCGGTGCAGGCCGCGCATGCGGGGGTGCCGGGCGGGGCGCCCGCATTCGGGGTGGCCGCGGGGCAGCCCGCACATGCGAGGCGCCGCGCGGACAGCACGGCGGCGCGTGGGGGGGGGGGTCCGGTCGCTGCCGTCGGGGGCGGCCGGTGTTGGGCTTTTCCTTACTTCGCGTTTAAAGGTTCTTGACCTCCCCGCCCGGGGATCCCGTCTTGCAGCTTCGGGGAGCGCGCCGGGACGCGGGGAGCCGAGCGTGGTTTTCTACTGGCGACAGGTGGGTTGTTTTTACTTTATTCCTAGCCTCTAAATTCTATCTTATTGGACGGGGTCTATTCTAAGTGTACTGGGGTTACGTAATGACGGGTGAAAGCTTATGCATGGTAGTGGGTCGCTATAATGACTAGCGTCGATCGCCGACGGTGTTCTTCTTTTTCAACCCTTATATGTCAGCGGGCACCTTCGTGTGCGCGGTATTACCTTGTTTTCGATTATGCACTTTACCTCATTACCTCATTTATCCATTATCTTATTATTCTTATTGTGATCTGACATGATGGTGGTTACGGTTACTGGGCTCGAGGGTTGCCACACGCGCACCCGCGGTTTGGCCACCGCAGAGGGTGCGCTTTTCCGGAAAAGAGGTCGTAGAACCCGTGTTTACCCACGATCGGTGACGTAGTGGGGGCCCCTTATTAGTTGTGGGGTTGAGGCGCCTAGGTGCGAGCGGAGCGACCCGCCGGTTTTAGTTGTCCGGCGCGGTCGCGGTGTTGCAGGTACGGTATGGGGCCAGTCGGTAGTGGACCGACGCGGCGGGTATTACAGGATGCAGATCTATACCGGTTATTTTTCCCCCCTTCCCAAAAGGGTGGTTGCTCCGGTTGTCGCCACGGTTTGTTTTTATTATTTTCCTTGCACGGCGTTAATAGTCAACTGACTTCCCACTTCGTGACAGGGCCCAGGCGAGGGGAGAGGTAGGTGGCGGTTGAGGACGGGGCGGACACAGCGGGATCGTTGGAGACCCTGAACTTTATACTTCCTTTTCTTTTCGGTTTTTCATTTATATTGTGGGCATGTGTGAGGTTCCCGATACCTTGTGGGGTCGACGTAGATGTCGGTATTTGATTTTTCTGTTTATGCACTACTCTCTCCTTTATTTCCTACTGGCCCTTTTGAAAAGCGAAACAAAAACAAAGAAAGATTGCGAAAACCGTTTTCAAATCTAAGTGTCGTGTGGGCACAGTTTTCAAAACCCTGGGGTTTATGCTGATTTCGAAACTCGTTTTCAAAACTTAAGTGCCGGGTGGGCACTCTTTAAAAACCGTGGATTTATCCTTTCAAGTTGAAGTGGCCATGCGCTTAAATATTTAGAATACTGGTTGTATGAAATTGAATGTTGTGATTGAATGGTTATGTTGCTTGGGAGATGTATTCAACCACACGCCGTGCACGTACAGGGGAGACTCTGTCCGTTTGCAGAGAGATCCTGTATGTGCGGCGGGTCTGGGCACGCACCGGGGAAGAAAGAGACCTTTCAAAAAAAAAAAAAAAAAAAATGCCGTTTCCGCTAAAACAAACCCCCGGGGCGTGACAA
>CM055060.1:4125182-4193903 GCA_029204045.2 Tillandsia leiboldiana
GCGGGCCAACTTGAAGGACTTAAAAGCACGACCCGCCAGTTCGAAGGGGGACACGACAGATCCGTGGGTCGGGAGAACTGGGTGGGGTCTGGAGAAACTCTTTGAAGACTTACTTATGGCGGATCATGAGCGGGTTCCCCTAGCCGTCCTTGCTTGGAAGGGAATGCCCGCTTCGTGTTGGAAGACGATACTCCCCGACCTGCTAGGGTGACCGCTCTTCCGTCCTGGACAACTTTCAAAAGAAGGTCTGTCGAGGCCTTTTTTCATCACCTCAGCGTCAAGAAAAAGTTTGGAGGATACCTAAACACATTCAACAAGGGGACCGGCTGGGGACGGTCCCCCTTCCTGGAAGGGAAGGTCGTCATGGAATATCAACGGGAATTCGTCCGACTGGTAAATTGCGTCCCGTTCGTCGCACGGGACGAGGCTCACAAGGCACAACTCTTCGTCGATGGCCTGCGAAGCGACATCTTCGAGGTGGTGAACGCGGCTGGCCTGCATACCTTTCAGGGAGTGGTCGACAAGGCCACCACGGTGGAGCGGGGTTTCGCTGTGACCCGTGCCAGAAGGGAGAACGCGGCGCGGCTAAGGGATCAGAAGCGACACCAGCAAGGCTGGGGGGAGGGTTCTTCCAGCGGGAGCCGACCCCCCAAAAGATGGAGACCGCCGACAGGGCCCCGGGGCGCGCCAACAGGAGGGCCGAGGCCGTGGAATAGGCCTTGTATCATATGCGGGGGAGGACACCTGACGGGAGAGTGCCCCCAAAGAGACGACCATTGTTTCAGGTGCGGCAAACGGGGGCACTTCCGCCGCAACTGCCCCTTAGGCGGGGGATCGGCGCCCATGGGAGCACCTGCGCCCAGGCCACAGCACTCAGGTCGGGGAAAAAGCTCCTATGGCGTCGGCTTCCAGACCCCCGCACCACGGCGTGAGGAGGACCGGCAACCACAACCAGGCGGGAGGGTTTTCTCAATGACCCGCCAAGGACTGATCCCCGGAGGACGCTCTTGCAGGTACTACTTCCGTTTTGAATTCCCGTGCTAGAACTCTTTTCGATACCGGAGCAACGCACTCGTTCATTTCTCGTGAATTCGTTTTCACGCATAACCTCGAGGAGACACCCCTCCAAGCCCCCTTGACGGTACAAACGGCGGGAGGGACTCTGGAGGCGACCAGTTTTTGTGGCCGCCTGCCCGATTATGTTGGGACGGTTGGCCTGCCCTTGGGACTTGGCGGTGATCCCTTTGAAGGAGTACGACGTGGTGTTGGGCATGGACTGGCTCACAAGGTACCAGGCTCTCATTGATTGCGACAAGCGACAATTGCGGCTACAAGAACCGGGCTTTCCCCGAACATGTGTACATAATGGGCAAGAGCATCTCCTTCCCGGCGGTTATCTCAGCGGCACGGGCCAGAAGACTGGTTGAGGGGGGGTGCGTGGCCTATCTAGCATCGGTGGACTTGGCTATTCGACCCTCGACGACACTTGCAGATATCCCAGTGGTGAGGGACTATCCTGACGTATTCCCCGCGGAGTTGCCGGGGATGCCTCCGGAGAGGGAGGTGGAGTTCCCTATTGAGCTACTACCAGGCACGCATCCTATTACGAAGGCCCCTTACCGAATGGCCTTCGCGGAGCTGAAGGAGCTTAAGGCACAACTGGAAGATCTCTTGGACAAAGGGTTCATCCGACCGAGTGTGTCACCCTGGGGCGTACCGGTACTCTTTGTACGGAAGAAAGATGGAAGCCTGCGGCTCTGCATCGACTACAGAGGGATAAACAAAGTCACGGTGAAGAATAAGTACCCCCTACCCAGAATCGACGACCTCTTCGATCAGTTACGGGGAGCGACGGTCTTCTCCAAAATTGACCTACAGTCGGGCTACCATCAACTCCGAGTTCGAAATGAAGATATCCCCAAGACCGCCTTCCGGACTCGATACGGCCACTATGAGTTCACGGTGATGCCATTCGGACTTACGAACGCCCCCGCTGTTTTCATGGACATGATGAACCGGATCTTCAGACCCTTCTTGGATCGGTTCGTGGTAGTCTTTATCGACGACATCCTGATTTACTCCACTACCGACGAGGAGCACGAGGACCATCTACGGACGATCCTGCAAACCCTCAGAGAGCAGAAGTTGTTCGCGAAACTCAAGAAGTGTGAATTCTGGCTGCGGGAAGTCGGCTTCCTAGGGCATGTGATCTCGGCACCAGGGGATCGCTGTGGACCCCAAAAAGGTAGAAGCAGTGGTAGACTGGCAGCCGCCGACGTTCGGTGACAGAAGTGCAAAGTTTTCTAGGGCTGGCAGGATACTACCGGCGTTTCGTTGAGGGCTTCGCAAAGATCGCTGCCCCTTTAAACCGATTGACCAGAAAAGGCGAGAAGTTCATATGGACGGCCAAGTGCCAGGAGAGTTTTGAGGAACTCAAGAAGAGATTAACTAAGGCACCAATACTAGTGCTGCCGACGCCCGGGGAGGATTATGAAGTGTACTGCGACGCGTCAAGAATCGGTCTTGGAGGTGTTCTGATGCAACAGGGGAAGGTGATCGCCTACGCGTCCAGGCAGCTAAAGGACTACGAAAGGAACTATCCGATACACGACCTGGAATTGGCCGCCGTGGTCTTCGTGTTGAAACTGTGGAGGCATTACCTCTTCGGAGTCCACTGCAACGTTTTCTCAGACCATCAAAGTCTTAATTACATCTTTACCCAAAAGAGTTAAACTTGCGGCAGAGACGGTGGCTCGAGTTGCTGAAGGATTACGACGTGACGATCCAATATCACCCCGGGAAGGCAAATGTGGTGGCAGACGCACTGAGCAGAAAAGGGCATCGGGACGGGGCGTCGGAGAGCGCGCTGACGAAGCAGGACCACCTGGTCGCGGAGTTCGCGCGAATGCGGTTGGAGGTAGTGCCTGCAGGCACAGTTCTGCAACTCCTAGCCTTGGTGGTCAAGCCGACGCTTTACGAGAAGATCCAGGAGGGACAGCAGACCGATCTGCACCTACAGCGTATACGAGACAAGATTCCCCAGGGGCAAGAGTTTGACTTTGCGGTGAAAGACGACGACACCCTATGTTTCCGTGGGCGGGTCTGTGTGCCGGATTTACCAGAGTTGAAGAATGAAATCCTAGCGGAGGCACACCGAGCCCCTTATGCGGCCCACCCGGGGGGCACGAAGATGTACAGGGATCTCAAACAGACGTTCTGGTGGCCTAAGTTAAAAGAAGACGTGACGCGATACGTAGCCCACTGCCTAGTATGCCAACAGATAAAGGCCGAACACCAGCGCCCAGCAGGGAAGCTACAGCCCTTACCGGTACCAGAGTGGAAATGGGACCAGATCACCATGGATTTTGTTACTGGATTCCCACGTTCACAACAGGGCCACGACGCGATCTGGGTTGTAGTTGACCGGTTAACCAAGTCAGCACACTTCCTACCAATTCACACCACTTGGACCCGCGAACGGCTGGCTCAAGTCTACATCAGCGAGATCGTGAGACTACATGGGGTACCGACATCGATCACCTCGGACAGGGACACGCGCTTTGTCTCGAAGTTTTGGCAAAGCCTCCAGCAGGCCATGGGGACCAGACTACATTTCAGCACCGCCTTCCACCCTCAGACGGACGGACAGTCAGAGCGCACGATACAAACCCTAGAAGACCTGCTCCGCGCCTGTGTGCTTGATTGGGGAATCGGATGGTCACGCTACCTACCTCTCGTGGAATTTGCCTACAACAACAGCTACCAGGCCAGCATTCGGATGGCGCCCTACGAAGCACTGTATGGAAGGCGCTGCCGATCCCCGATCTGCTGGGACGACTTGGGAGAGCGGAAACTTTTGGGACCCGACTTAGTGGAAGAAATGGAAGAGAAAGTGCGCCTTATCAGACAGCGCTTGCTGACCGCCCAGAGTCGACAGAAGAGTTACGCAGACCAGAGGCGCCGGGACTTGGAGTTTCAAGTGGGGGAACATGTGTTTTTGCGGGTCTCGCCATCCAGAGGAATCAGGCGTTTCGGGCTAAGGGGCAAGCTGAGCCCACGGTTTGTGGGGCCATTTGAGATTCTAGAGCGCTTCGGCCCAGTAGCTTACCGCCTCGCCCTACCACCAAACCTCGACCGAGTCCACGATGTGTTCCACGTATCAATGCTTCGGAAATATCTTCCCGACCCATCACATGTCCTGGACACCTCTGCACTCGAACTTAAGGAGGACCTGAGCTTCGAAGAAACCCCAGTGAAGATTCTGGCAAGGGAAACAAAATCACTGCGGAATCGAGCCATCCCCTACGTGAAGGTGCTCTGGAGCAACCACGAGGAGCGAGAAGCAACATGGGAGCTGGAGACTAAAATGAGGGAGAACTACCCGAACCTGTTCACCACCACCCGGGTCTGAGTTTCGAGGACGAAACTCGTTTTTTTGAGGTGAGTGGTGTGATAACCGCGGATTTATTTTTACCTTTCGGGGCTTTCCGTCGATTTTTATTGAACCGTCTGGTTGACAATAGGGGTTCGAGGGTAATTTTTCCTTATTTTTCTGGGCAGACGGTCGGGGCTCGCGGGTATTTTTGGTTAACAAAGCTCGCGAAACGGAGACCGGCGGCGCGATCGGTTTTGGATTCCGACCCCCGGTTCTCCCAGAATAAATTCCGGAAGCTGGTACCGTAACCCAGGTGACTTACACAATTACCGGGGGCGGACCGAACTCTGGTCCGCAATCAGATCGAGTTTAGTCGACCAGTTTGAGGTATGGGTTTCGACCACCCCTTTTTGTTTTCCTTTCACCCGAGGGGGTTAAAATTAATTTTGGGGTCCAAAATCCACTACGCCCAAAACGTCTAAGTAGTTGGCCTTGGGAATTAGGTTTCCTAAACCTCGCCTCCCCCTCCTTGGCGTATATTATCCGAGCGTGGACGAGGAGCGGTCCCCAAAAACCCTCGTCCTTTCCATCGGCCGGCGCGGAAGAGAAGAGATCGATCGCCTCCCCGCAAAGATCCGACGAACGCGAAGAGGACGATCCCTCTCCTTCGCCCGGTACCGACCAAGACAAGGTGAGCCGTGTTTTCGTTTTCTTTTCTTGTCTTTTTCCTCGTCACGTGCGGGGGGTTTCTTGATCTTCGTCGGAGAGGGAAGGAGAGGGGCGTGCCGCCGCACGGGGGCGCCGTGCGGGGTAACCGCATGCAAGGCGCCGCGCGGGGCAGCCCGCGCATACGGGGGCACCGCGCGGTGCAGCCCGCGCATGCGGGGGCGCCGTGCGGGGCACCCGCGTGCGGGGCGCCGCGCGGGGCAGCCCGCGCATGCGGGGGCACCGCGCGGCGCAACCCGCGCATGCGGGGGGGCGCCGTGCGGGGCACCCGCGTGCGGGGCGCCGCGCGGGGCAACCCGCGCATGCGGGGGTGCCGTGCGGGGCACGCGCATGCGGGGGCACCGCGCGGTGCGGCCCGCGCATGCGGGGGTGCCGTGCGGGGCACCCGCATGCGGGGCGCCGCACGGGCAGCCCGCGCATGCGGGGGCACCGCGCGGTGCAGGCCGCGCATGCGGGGGTGCCGGGCGGGGCGCCCGCATGCGGGGTGGCCGCGGGGCAGCCCGCACATGCGAGGCGCCGCGCGGACAGCACGGCGGCGCGTGGGGGGGGGGGGTCCGGTCGCTGCCGTCGGGGGCCGGCCGGTGTTGGGGCTTTTCCTTACTTCGCGTTTAAAGGTTCTTGACCTCCCCGCCCGGGGATCCCGTCTTGCAGCTTCGGGGAGCGCGCCGGGACGCGGGGAGCCGAGCGTGGTTTTTCTACTGGCGACAGGTGGGTTGTTTTTACTTTATTCCTAGCCTCTAAATTCTATCTTATTGGACGGGGTCTATTCTAAGTGTACTGGGGTTACGTAATGACGGGTGAAAGCTTATGCATGTTAGTGGGTTCGCTATAATGACTAGCGTCGATCGCCGACGGTGTTCTTCTTTTTCAACCCTTATATGTCAGCGGGCCACCTTCGTGTGCGCGCGGTATTACCTTGTTTTCGATTATGCACTTTACCTCATTTACCTCATTTATCTCATTACTCTTATTATTCTTATTGTGATACTGACATGATGGTGGTTACGGTTACTGGGCTCGAGGTTGCCACACGCGCACCCGCGGTTTGGCCACCGCAGAGGGTGCGCTTTTCCGGAAAAGAGGTCGTAGAACCCGTGTTTACCCACGAGGTGACGTAGTGGGGGCCCCTTATTAGTTGTGGGGTTGAGGCGCCTAGGTGCGAGCGGAGCGACCCGCCGGTTTAGTTGTCCGGCGCGGTCGCGGTGTTGCAGGTACGGTATGGGGCCGTCGGTAGTGGACCGACGCGGCCGGGTATTACAGGATGCAGATATACAGGTTACTTTTTCCCCCCTTCCCAAAAGGGTGGTTGCTCCGGTTGTCGCCACGGTTTGTTTTTATTATTTTCCCTTGCACGGCGTTTAATAGTCACTGACTTCCCACTTCGTGACAGGGCCCAGGCGAGGGGAGAGGTAGGTGGCGGTGAGGACGGGGCGGACACAGCGGGATCGTTGGAGACCCTGAACTTTATACTTTCCTTTTCTTTTCGGTTTTTCATTTATATTGTGGGCATGTGTGAGGTTCCCGATACCCTTGTGGGGTCGACGTAGATGTCGGTATTTGATTTTCTGTTTATGCACTACTCTCTCCTTTATTTCCTACTGGCCCTTTTGAAAAGCGAAACAAAAACAAAGAAAAGATTGCGAAAACCGTTTTCAAAATCTAAGTGTCGTGTGGGCACCGTTTTCAAAACCCTGGGGTTTATGCTGATTTCGAAACTCGTTTTCAAAACTTAAGTGCCGGGTGGGCACTCTTTAAAAACCGTGGATTTATCCTTTCAAGTTGAAGTGGCCATGCGCTTAAATATTTAGAATACTGGTTGTATGAAATTGAATGTTGTGATTGAATGGTTCTGTTTGCTTGGGAGATGTATTCAACCACACGCCGTGCACGTACAGGGGAGACTCTGTCCGTTTGCAGAGAGATCCTGTATGTGCGGCGGGTCTGGGCACGCACCGGGGAAGAAAGAGACCTTTCAAAAAAAAAAAAAAATGCCGTTTCCGCTAAAACAAACCCCCGGGGCGTGACAACTCTGTCCGCTGGTGTGCCGGAGGGGTTCCCGCTGCATGGATGGGCAAGGGGGGTGCTGTCGCAATCGGCCGCACTGACAAAATGGCCTGGGGGCAAGCTGCGCGGAAATGTCCCAACTCTCCACAGAGGAAACACCGCCCCTGTCTCTGATCACACTGCGACGGTGGATGAGGCCCGCCACAGATGACACACCGCTCCTGCCGCTGCTGCCGATACCGCTGATGCTGCTGCTGCTGGGGCTCACCAGATCTCCGGCGCCTACGAAACCCACGACCCTCAGGATGAGATCGTGGAGGTCTCGGAGGTCCCTGCCCGCTCGTCTGCCCCTCATCACCCGGTGCTGGGCGCTTCGCCCCAGGAATCACTACGGGGGCTAGAGCCACCTCTGACATCACTGCCTCTCCAGACTCAATATATAACGCCTGCTCCATCGATGCCTCCAAAGTCTGTAATCTGCGTGAGCGAACAAGCTGATAAATATCCCGGCGCAGCCCCCGCTCGAACATGTAGATCCGGTGAGACTCGTCCCTGGCCACGTGAGGCATACTAGCCAACAGCTGATTGTATTCGGCTATGTATGCATTCACGGGCCGATCTCCCTGGCGGAGATTTCTCAGCTGCTCCTCCAATCTCTGGTGAACACTCTCAGGAAAGAAGGCCCCCAACAGAAGTCTGCGGAACTCCGCCCAGGGAAGAATCTGCGTCCCAGGCGGACCAGCAGGCCGCACACGCCGCCACCAAGCCTCGGCGTTGCCCTCCAAGTAGTGTGTAGCCAAAAAGACTCGAAATCGATCATCAACGAACAAACTCTCAAAATGACGCTCCATGGCCGTGATCCAAGACTCTGCCTCCCACGGCTCAGCACTCATACCAGAAAAACGGGGTGGATCAAACCGGCGGAATCTCATCAACAGATCCACCACCGCACTCTGCTCAACCAAAGTCAAAGGTCCCATCGATCCAGGCGGTGGTATGCTAGAAACCGGCTCGACAGGAATAGCCGGCGCTGACGGGACCACAGGGGGCGCCACAGCTGGCGAAGAAGGCACAGGCGAACACACAGGGGGTGCTACCACAGGCTGCGTCCTCTGCTCTAAAAGAAGCATCATCCGACCAAAGGCCTCCTCCTGGCGCCGAGAAGCCTCCTCCTGGCGCTGAGAAGCCTCCTCCTGGCGCTGCACCGCCTCAGACAACTGGGCCAACTGAGCCCGAAGCTCCTGCACCTCACTCTGCTGACCCTGTGCTGGCTCCTCCTGCCCAGGCTCATCGGAGGGAAAAGGCTGAGAACGCGTCTGCACCCCGCGTCGGGGAGGCATCGTGCCCACCTGCAACACACATGGAAACATCAGGACAGTACCAAACAACACACGACCCAATCCAGCGAAAGTCTAGGACATGTCATCCATTCCCTAGCATTATGTTGTCTGCAGCCAACATAATCGCTTAGGAGAATAAACATGCCAGTCACTCATCCCATCCCTTGGGAGAGGTAAAAAAACTCAATCAAGACTCTCGCTAACAGTCACGACTCTCACGTAGTCATCCTAATGTCCAACCACAAGCCTAGGGTTTCTAAGTCCATAATGACCTACAACCTGGCTCTGATACCACCTAATCTGTCACGCCCCGGCGTCGAAACTGCGACCCGGGCTCGCCAACAGATCCGCCGCCCATACGGGAAGCCCGTATAGACGAAGCGACTAACCTGCAAAAGAACATCTATACTATGCAGATATCAGAGCTGAAAGTAAAACTGCTAGAAATCAAAACTATATACAACACAAGTCCTCACCAAAAGTACAAAAGTCACTCGAGCAGTAGAAAATAAATACAACTCTATACCTCACTACAAAGTTCTCTCAACAGGAACTCTCAAAAGTAATAAGGGTACATCTACTCTCTGGACGACGACTGGTGGGGAACTATCTCGCGACTCCCTTACCTCGATCAGAAGAAGCAGCAACAGGAGCAGCAGGAACCGGAGTAGAAGTCCCTGTGGGAAAAATACACCACGACGGGTGTGAGAACTACGTCCCAAGTAGTTCTCAGTGGGTGCCGCCAACAAGCCCGACGGTCTGCCCACTAAGTCTACTAGAGGCATAAAGTAACAATATAAAACTGAAATGAAAGGCTGGAAAAGTAACTCAACAGCTACTATGCCTCTATCTAGATGCTCAAGAAAAGGGACAGATGAAACATGATGCATCTACTAACACACACAGTATCTCACCAAATCTCAACTGACTGCCTCAAAGGGTCCAGTCAAACCTGCGCCCACCTACTGCCGCATATCCTCAACAGGACGGGTCTACCGTAGGGTGTCCGTGACTGCCACTAACTGGGCCAGTCAGAGGGACGGCGTCGACAAGTCGCGATAGCAAGTAACAGGCCCAACTCCGGAGTGGCTCTCGAGGGGAGCGACCCCACCGAGGAAAGTATCCGCGTATCTCAGTCGAGCTCAAATATGGCTCATGCAGGCTGTGGTCCAAACCACGATCAACAAGATCGACCAACAACACCAAGCTGGAAGTCACACAGCTGGGGCCACCGTCCACCAGACGGCTCCCACAAAAGAACACTAAACTCTCCAGAAAGACCGACACCATAAGGGTTCGGAAACCCGATAGACCGGTGCTAAGAACCCTATCAAACAAGAACAGACTCTAGGCTCCGACTATCGAAGTTCCCGATCCCTTAAAGTTCGGGAAGGCAATAATCACAATACAACTCGCAGAAGACACCAACGGGGCTCGGAAGTCCCGGGGGACCTACACCTACAACCCTATCAAACAAGAACAGGTTCCAGGCTCGGCCCCCGTGGCTTTCGTCCCGACAGAGGAACGACCCCTAGAACCCAGACCACTCGAATCCTTTCGAGTGGGGAGATTTACCGGAAAAGGTGACATTTGTTATTGAAAATTAATTTGATCTGGAAGAAATCCATATTTAATGATTTTAGTTCTTTTTAGAAAAACAGTTAGAAAACAAGTGTTTTACCCAAACCCCGAAGGGCTGATGCCTTTGTCCAATCAAACAAGAACAGACTCCAGCGGCCCTTCGATGTTTGGAAGAAAACATTGGTAGACTAAAATCATGTATATGTCGAAAAGGGTTCTGGGTTCTAGGTCCGGCTAACACTAGTAAACTACTGCCACTAACACAGTGGCGACGACCCAAACAGGGGAAAACAAGATCTCTCGGGTCCACCGTTTACCCCAAACGGTTCCCGATACAGACAAGCGAACCACTACATCTACCAGACTCCACTCTGCTCGCAAGCACGAGTGTAATGCATCCCACACTCTAGAGAAGTCCCGACCACTCGGCTCACTACCCGGGCGAGGATAACACTAAGTCCAGGAATGAAACATCAAGTGTGGATGTCTAAGCATAAATAACCCTAGCCCAAGTGAGGGTTTTCTACTGGTCTGGTTACACATGCAACATATGACGGGGGTGCTAGGTCAGGTTCCAATATAACAAATATTTAACATGATAGTAGGAAGCAAGAGATCACAAGATCGACAGATAAAACAAGGATCAACAATTCCTACACTCTAGCATGCTACCCAAGTCCAATCACTATCATGCATGATTCTATATCAATAGAATTAGAGTACAGTCCATAGATCTTGAAAGCAAGCCACCCACCTGAAAACGCTAACTGTCCGGAGCCGTACAGCTGAGAAAACCAGGAAAATAACCACTCAAGGTCCAACAGGTCCAGCACAGCCCACAATCCCTCCTGGGTACAACATAAGGCTACAGTTACACTTTAAATCCAATAAAATCCAGGTTTTACAAATCTGCTGGGAACAGTCCACTTACTGCGAAATTTTCACCTATAAAACGAACTCCAAAAATTCTGATAAAAATACCACGGCGATCCTCGCGTCGATAGCTTCGAAACGGGTACCTGCACGTCCAATTCCGAGCATCGTAGGCCAAGTTACAAATTCCACAGTATCGGTGCGCACAATCCCAAAACCATTCAACTGTAAACTCTTGTACAGATAAAAGGAACAGTGTATACCTTCGGGAAGGTCTCCAAAAATTCCAAGAAAAATCCACGATGATCCTCGCGTCGAGTAAATGAAAAAAGTCTATAAGCACGTCTTGATCCGAGACTCGTGCGCGAAGATCTCCTCAAAAGAAGGTGCTGCCCTCACCAAAATCTCACAGCAAAAAGGGTCCCAATGAGCACGAGAAAACACCTCGAAAAACGTGAAATCTGAAAATGTCCGAGAAACCCAAAATCGTAGCCTCACCTGTTACGAATCCAGCAGCGAAGAAATCGCTCGAAAAGATCGTCGGAGTAGACCAGGGGAGCTAAAACACTGCTGCTGCGCCGAAGAAGAACACAGGAACCACCACGTCGCGCCGCGCCGTAAAATAGAGAACCTCGGGATGCGTGCCCATAAAATCCCAAAACTTTGCAGGTGGATCCAGAGCTTGAAGATGAAGAATTCTTCTTAAGGTTGCTCGGGCAGAGGAGGCTCGAAAAGAGGAGAAAAGGGGAGAAGAAAGAGGCTCGGGCTGCTATTTAAAGGCCCCAAAAACAAAAGAAGAAATACCAAAGATGTCCCAAGTTTCGGGCGGCTACAGTGCAGCCCGGCCCGGATTCGGGCGGCTACAGTGCGGCCCAGCCCGAATTCGGGCGGCTACAGTGCAGCCCGGCCCGGCCGGTTTCGGGCGCGCACAGTGCGGCCCGGCCCGGCCCAGCCCGCACACGGGATCCGGCCGGACGCTTGCTTGGTCCGACCCGCGCCGGCGCCCGCCACGTGTCCCCCGAACACGCCGCAGCCGTGCAAGCCGCCACGGGGAGCGCCACGTGTCCCTGCCCGCGTCAACGCGGCAGGTGGCGCCCGCGAATCAGCGGGCGCCACGTGGCACCTCCCACGTCGCCCGCGCCTGCCCCGCGTACGGCCACCTGCCCCGCGCGCTGCGTGGACCGCGCGCTCATGCGCCCGCCAACCGGGTGCCGCCACGTGGCGCGCCCCCGGTCCACGCCTCCCCGCGCACTCCCGCAGACCGAGCGCACCAGAGCCGCCCAATCAGGCGCTGCCACGTGGACACCTGCCGGTCCACGCGCCTCCCGGTGCACCCCGGTCCAAACCCCAGTGCTCCGTGGACCCAGCTGCGTGCGCCGGCCAATCAGGGCCTGCCACGTGGCTCCCCCGCCGGTCCACGGCTCCCCCATGCACCAGAAATCCAGTAAATTTTCCGGGAGTCCGTTTTTGGGCATCCGGACTCAGAATTTGGCAAACAAAAAGCCATTTCAAGCGTTTTTCCGCGCTGAATCCATTTCCGCTGTCTATTTGGCCTAATTCTTTCTCAAAATTTCGGCAAACCCAGCCGAAAGCCAACACAGCTAATAAAACCTTACAGGGTCCATCTGTGGCATCCCATTGATGCACCATGGGCCAGATACACCAACAACAGGTGTTCTAACAGTGGATCCATCGGAAAATGCTGCATGGGGTTCGGGGGTCCTACAGTGAATATAGAGCACAATTTTCTACTATTGCACATACTGGGAACTTAATTCAAGTTCTCACTTCATTAATGTTGTTACTATTTGTTGGGAAATCTGGTACTCGCCCTAATACCAGATTCTGTGAATCCGCAACCCACTCCGGTACCGCCATCACGCCGGTACCGCCTAGAGTTGAGATTCCGCAACGGAAGCGTCAAATCAAAATTTTTACCATAAACCCGTCTTCTCAACATAACTGGAACCAACACAACCACAAAGAGAAGAAAAATCAAAACAAAAAATATATGCGGGTGAAATAAGATTCATTAACCAAGAGAATATTACACCGACTCCTCTTCTGCAATAGAGTAGCTTCAACCCGACCCCTCATCCTGAATCTCTCTCACCCTTTTCTTGTTTTCTATAAACCTAGAAGATTTCTCTCTTTGAACGCACCCGTACGTGCATCTAAAATCATGAACACCTTGACCATGCCATATGGGTGTGGCTAAATTCTAGCCCCCACTACCTTCATGGGCGTGACCACCATCATCAAATAATAGCACCTATATTGTATTTATAGCTTACATCAAAAGCTATACAAAATCTAGTCTAAATAGATTTCTATTAATATTTAAATCTTATCTCAAACAGATTTAAATGTTAATCTTAATCCAACTAGAATTCAACTACAAATCTAATCAAATCCTAACAATTTTTATCTTGATTTGATTTATAATCTTCAATCGATACATTGAGCTCTTATTCGCTCCACCTTGAGCGACTGCATCTCAGTACGATCCGATCTCACTTTTGGACCCTCTTAGCTCAACCAGAAGCTGAAAAATTACATAACTTCGAGTCCAACACGCCTAGCGATATCAAATTGTGATCGCCTCCCGTGATGATCGGTAATCCAGTCATTTGATATTGATCTCTCCTGAGGATCGACGACCTTTAGCTCTGATACTAATTGTTGAAAAATCTGGTACTCGCTCCGGTACCAGATTTTGTGAATCCGCAACCCGCTCCGGTACCGCCATCTACACCGATAAAGCCTAGAGTTGAGATTCCGCAACGGAAGCATCAAATCGGGCTTTTTACCATAAACTCGTCTTCTCAACATAACTGGAACCAACACAGCCACAAAGAGAAGAAAACCGAAACAAAAAATATATACGGGTGAAATAAAATTTATTAATCAAGAGAAGAATTACACCGACTCATCTTCTGCAATAGAGTAGCTTCAACCCGAGTCCTCATCCTGAATCTCTCTCTCCCTTTTCTCGTCTTCTATAAACCTAGAAGACTTCTTTCTTTGAACACATATGTACGTGCATTCAAAATTATGAACACCTAAGCCATGCCATATGGGTGTGGCTAAATCCTAGCCCTCACTACCTCCATGGACATGACCATCATCGTCAAATAATATCACATATATTATATTTATAGCTTGCATCAAAAGCTATCCAAAATCTAGTCTAAATAGATTTATATTAATATTTAAATCTTATCTCCAACAGATTTAAATGTTAATTTTAATTTAACTAGAATTCAACTACAAATCTAATCAAATCCTAATACTATTTTAAATCCTTCTATCATCTGTGAGGAATGGGATCGCAGCAAGAGTGTCGTGAGTCAGCTAGATTGTCTACAGGTCAATCAAGAGAGTACTTTTTTGTATAAACAGGAATTATGTAATGTTTTAGTTAATTGCTTGTAAACACAAAGTGTTGGATTGTAAAAATAATTAATTAGAAATTAATTTATTCTAATACTTTATTATACCTATATATATCTCATATGTATTGTATAGGTTGGTGTTTGTTTTTGTTTCATGCAGATAGAAAAAACCTTACCCGTTCGGCGGATCTGTTGCACGCGTCCGAGCGGTCCCTTGGGTGGGTCTTTGAGTGTGACATTTATATTTTAAAATTATATAAAATGATATGCACGTCATCAAATCAGAATGTTTGTGTAATTACTAAGTTTACTTAAAAAAAATAACTTAGTTGAATTATTTGATAAAATTTAATAATATAATTATCAAAATTAAAAATTCAAATATCTTTTAGCAAAAAAATTAAGGTTAAAACGTATAGAACTTATTATCTGAATTAAGAATTGTTTGAATTTAGTTATCCAATCTTTTAAAATTTAAATTTTATTATTTAATTATTTAATTTATTTGATTTGAGTTGGTCAGCGACGATACTTTGACTTCAAAATTTGAATACGTAATTTAATTTTACAAATATAATTAGTATATTTAATACAATACGCACAATGATAAATTCATTAAAATTAATAATTAGATTAAATTTTATTGTCAAAATATTATTGAAGGACTCAAATTGAATAAATTAAAAATTAAAATTTAAAAAAAATTAGATAATCAAATCTAAACAGTCATAGGTCTAAGTAATATGTTCGTTTTTTTTTTTTTTTTTTGTAGGTTTTCTCTAGGTGGAGGCTACCAAGTAGGTGTAGTTGACAACATTTAATTATTTATTTATTAAGAGGAGGGCTTTCATTGGTCGTCTCAAAATTTGAACATGCTTCCAATTCATCCACTGCTCGCTTCTGCTACGGCACTAATGCGCGAAAGCAGTCTGACCGGTATCTGTTCTGTTGCCGTACCAATAATAGCCGCAGAAGCAGATCTGGCGCAAGCAGCAGCAGCGGCAGCGGCAGTAAAAGTAGGCGGGGGACCACGATCTCCTTTACTGAAAACCGCGCCACGTGTAACAACTCCACCTAATTGTAGCTGTGGGCCCCACACGCGTATGGGACCGCACCGCGCCATCGCCGCTCGTGACTCGCGACGCTACGAATTCCTGGACCAGATGCGCCGCGTTATTGGTAAACTACTCATTCACCCTCTCTTTTCTTTCTCTTTTTTTTCTTGATATATATATATATATATATATATATATATATATATATATATATATATATATGGATAATTGTCTGTGTACTTCTGAAATATGAAGAAATATCTGATTTACCTCTCTTATTTTTTTCTTTTCAATATATCCTTCATACGTTCCACCGTTATTAAAAATATCCCTACCGTTTCCCTTTGTTAAGTTAACTAAGGTTAAACTAGAGTTAAATAATAATCGGAGTTGAAAACTATCAGATATACCTATTTTGCCCGGATTTAGGATTTAGGGTTTAGGGTTTAGAATTTTTTAGGGTTTTAGGGTTTAGGATTTAGGGTTTTAGGGTTTAGGATTTAGGATTTTTTAGGGTTCTAGGGTTTAGGGTTTTAGGGTTTAGGGTTTAGGATTTTTTAAGGTTTTAGGGTTTAGGGTTTAGAGTTTTAGGGTTTAGGGTTTAGGGTTTAGGGTTTAGGGTTTTAGGGCCCGTTTGGATGTAGGCTAGAACCGGGAATAGCGGATTTATCCCCCTTATTCTACCAAACGCATCTGGAACCATTTGGTATTGTTTATCCCAGAACAACTAGAATAAGCTGGAACAACAGTTCTTACCTATTATTTTATAATTTTTTTTTTTTACCAAACTACCACTCCTCCCCTCATTTTTCTCTTCCCAATACACTCTCATCATCACAAATCTCTCTCTCTCCTCTCTCTCTTTTCCTTATTCCCATTACACTCTCATCATCACAAATTCCTCTCTCTCCTCTCCTCTCTTTATCACATATTAACTCTTGAGGGCAAAAAGGTAATTTACCCAACTTATCCTCTTTATTCTTCCTATTCCTCATTATTAAACCAAACACAAAATCTCTTATCCCTGGAACCATCCCAAACGCTTTTTCGCTCTAGTTCCGTACTTTATACTTATCCCCGGTTTAGCTAATTCTACCTTAACCCGATTCCAAACGCAGCCTTAGGGTTTAGGGGTTTAGGGTTTTAGGGTTTAGGGTATATTTGAAAGGGCAAAATAGTAATTACACACAGATAACGGCAGTTCCAAACGGTACACTAACAGAGTTTAACTTCAGGGGTATTTTGGAAAGAAGTTGAAACGTAAGAAGGGTAGTTTTAATATTAGCCTTCTAAGAGGGGTAAATCTGAAAACAGAGAAATTTTTAGGGATATGTAGGAAATTGCCCCATATATATATATATATATATATATATATATATATATATATATATATATATATATATATATATATATATATATAAATTACGTATAGCTTTCTTTACAAATCTTAAATAATAAATATATTTTTATAACATTTAAATTATTAAATTTATTTTTAAAAAAAATCTTTCGACCATAAATATATTCTTTTGTTATCAAAATTTAGATAATCATAATTTAGGTGGCGACGACGATATATGAATAAATTAGAACTTTTGAAAAAATAAATTTATAAATCAAAAAAAATTTAAAAAAAATAAATCAGCCTATTTAAGTTTTGTAAGATTAATATAAAGACCAGTATAAATTTAACCTTCTTTTCTATCGAAACTACTATTTATATACCACAAAAAAGGTGGAAATAAATTTTACACCTCTATACTCACAAAACTTCAAATAGCTTTTAGTAAAAATATAAAAAAATTAATGTGACAAGTAGTGAAATGACAATTCTTAGTGAGCTTAAGATGTAAACCTACTTTAAGGTATCAATACTAGGTAAATGCTTTTTAGTCTTTTTTTTTTTTTTTTATGAAAAATATTTCTTGTATATTTCAAACGGGGTGTATATTTTACACCTCACTCATTTTAGGATAGGGTGAATTTCACTCATCACTTCGAAGTGACGAGTGAATGTATCCCCACCTCTGGATGGATATGGTGTATATCGTATATTCTATTTGGGATGTATGGATGGCATTGCTCTTTTTTTATGTAGGAAAAGTTGCACTTTTGGTCCTCAAACTCTAAGTCGGTGGCACTTTGGTCCTCAAATTTAAATTTATAATACTTTTTTATTCAAACTTTCAAATTTATTAAAATCACGTCCCATAATTTAGTTAATTGGCTAAATGTTGATAGATTATTAGTATAGAAGTGATGTGAAAGTATTGTAATTGATGATGTGACTATAAGTAATATATTACATCACTTTTATATTAACGATACATTAATATTTAATTAACTAAATTGAGTTGTAAGACTTAATGACAATAATTCTGAACGAACAAAAAATTATAACAAATTAAAACTTTAGTAGCCAAGGGTTATCTGCATCATAGTTTGAAGACCAAACGTGCAATTTATCATTTTTAGAATAAATTATTTTAGAATAAATTATACTTTGGTATTCAAACTTTATTTTATTATAAATTTTAGTTTAAAATTTTAAATTATTATAATTAAGTTCAACAACCTAATTTAGTTGCTATATGTTGATATGTTACTAATGTCATAGTGATGTGACATCTTAATTATTGTCATCAATATTAGCATCTATATATAACAATAATACGTAAATAAGTAATTAACGAAATTAAACTATCTATACCTTTAGGGCCCGTTTGGTAATGGGATAAATCGGAACTAGCTATTCTGGGGATAGGTATAAAGTACGGAACAAGAGCGAAAAAGCGTTTGGTTCGGTTCCAGAGATAAGAGATTTTATGTTTGGTATAAGAATGGAGAATAAGAAGAATAAAGAGGTTAGGTTGGGATAATTTATCTTTTTACCCTCAAGATTTAATATGTGATAAAAGTTGTTAAACTTTAATTAGTTCGTTTTAATTAATGGATTAAAGCTTTAAAAAAATTAAGATAAAATCAAAATCATAATCAAATTATATTTTTTAAAAATAATATTTAATTTAACATTTTATTTTTTCAAATTAAATTTAAAATTTTAAATATAAAATTTCAACATTTAAATTTTATAATTTAAAATTTTATAATATTAATTTTAAATTATAAATTTTAAACATAAAATTTTTTAATTTTTAAATAATAATTTTTACTTTCTTCGTTTTAATTAATGAATTAAAGCCTTACAAAAATTAGATAAAATTAAAATCAAAATCAAAATCAAAATCAAAATCAAAATCAAAATCAAAATCAAATCAAAATCGAAATCAAATTTCAAATTATATTTTATGAAAATAATATTTAATTTAACATTTTATTTGTTTAAATTAAAGTTAAAATTTCGAATATAAAATTTCAAAATTTAAAGTCTTACCAAAATTATGATAAAATCAAAATTAAAATAAAATTTTTAAAATTTTGAAAATAATATTTAATTTAACATCCAATTAAATTAAAAAGAGAGAGAGAGGAGAGAGAGGGATTTGTGATGATGAGAGTGTATTGGGAAGAAGGAAAAGAGAGAGAGGAAAGAGAGGGATTTGTGATGATGAGAGTGTATTGGGAAGAAGGAAAAGAGAGAGAGGAAAGAGAGGGATTTGTGATGATGAGAGTGTATTGGGAAGAGAGAAAGGAGGGGAGGAGGAGTAGTTTGGTAAAAAAAAAAAAAAAATTATAAAATAATGAATAAGAACTGTTGTTCCAGCTTATTCTGTTTGTATTGGAACTACTGTACCGAATAATTCCTGATGCGTTTGGTAGAACAAGGGGAATATCCCCCTATTCCTTATTCTAACCCCAATCCAAACGGGGCCTTATATTATTTCTCAAAACAATTACCGCATGGTAGCAGTACATTTTCTTCTTACTATGACTTTTTTCCTTCCCTCCTTTCTATTCAACGGAACTCCATCATGATTTTTCTCTTTCCCTCCCCTTTATTCAACGGATCTTATACTTTTTTCCCTCATCTCCTATAATTAATATTTTTTTTAATTAATGTATTTCATTCTTTCAATCCCTCTATTGATTTTTTTCTCTTCAATATCGATCATTTTTTCTGCCTCAAACAATTTCTAACATGCAAAATCGAAAGAGGAGGAAAAAATGAATAATTATTACTTTTAGATTCGAAAATGGGATTGAGAAAAGCAAGTAAGTCTTTTAAGCCTTAATCCACGCAAACTCGACTCAATTCGACCCTCCCTGCTCTAAAACGGAGCGCGTCGAGAACGCAGTGCGAGAGATTGCTCCACCACCTCCTCCACTACTACGGAGACTTTAATGGTACAGTATAGAATGCATAGGATAAAGCACAAGGCGACGGAGGCCAAGGTGAAGAAGGTTTTTTCACAACTTACGTTTTAGGTTTCGTCATCTCTCTCAATAGAGAAAACATGTAATATTTTTATTTGTTTCTAAACTTTTTAAATATATACATTGATTATATATTTGAATTAATTTATTATTAATTTATTTAAAAATATAAAAATATATTTTATTAATATTTTTTAAAATTTTTTATTATTTATTCGTATTACTGATCCGGGACGATCTAAATTCTGGATAAGTTTCAACCATTGAGAATAGGGAGAGGCGGTTACAACTACTCCGGATAAGTCTCAACCATTGAGGATAAGGCGGAGACAGTTACAACTACTTCGGTTAGGATAAGGATCGAGTTAGTTTTAGATGAATCGGGTTGTTAAACCAAATTGGATAAAGCCAATTTGGTTAAGAATAAAAATTGTTATTTTTCTTATCTTTTGTAAGCCTAAGGGCTATAAATAGGGGTCTATTGGCTCTTGTAAATTCATTCCCAGTTAGAGAGTAAAAATAGAAAACTCTTCCACCTAAAAATATATTCTTCGTCTTCTTTTTCTCTCATCCGGGTTTCAGATATCCATCGGGGAGGCGCTGCGACATTGCCTCCTCCTCCGACGGATCAAGTGGTATCAGAGCGCCAGATCCTGGCGTATGGTGCGAACCAGAAGCGTCTACAAAAAAACCAGCGAACAACTCTCCGTCCTCGACATCTTCCGCAGGCCATCGACGAGGAAAACGAAGAGCCCGCCTACCATGTCTGCAGACGAGCAGATAGCGACAACGGCCGACCTTGCCGCCAAAGTTGCGACATTGTCTGCCGACATGAAGACCGTCTTAGATTGGATCAAGGCCCAATCTGCAGCACCATCGGCAATACCGGTGGAGAAGAGCGGTCGACTCTCAGGAATTCCTCCAAAGGCGCATGTGACGCCGATGAAGGGCGCTGCCGAGGGTACCTCGGGTGCGCGAGACGACGACGACTCTGATGATGACGGAAGCATCGCTCCGTCACTTGCAGAAGGAAGGTCACAACCGTTCAAGGTTGAGGCCAAGATCGAGATCCCCAACTACGACGACACTGTCGACGCTGAAAAATTGGACGCCTGGCTCGACCAACTGGAGACGTACTTCGACCTCTACAACTATAGTAGCGCGAACAAGGTAATTTTCGTAAAACTAAAACTTGTAGGTCATGCATTGACTTGGTGGAAGGTCATTCTCCAAACTTCCAAGAATGAGGATTTTACCTGGAGTCAGTTTAAACGATTGATCCGCCAGGAATTCTACCCTATGGGGTATGAAGAAGAGTGATGGAAGCGCTGGCATGTCCTGCGCCAAAGGCGCGACCAGACTGTGCAGGACTACACCACCGACTTCCGGCGCCAAGCATTGGCGCTTGGCATCTCCCTTGACGATCCGCAGATTTTTTGCAAATTCACTGCCGGCCTACAAGAGCGTATCAATGATGAGCTCCGCCTCTTCGGTGTTCGTGATATCGCCTCGGCAAGCCAAACGGCCATGGCGATCGAGCGGAAGAATAAATTGTCTCATGGGGAGAAGCCATCTAGGGAGTTTGCCGAGGGCTTCAAAAAGACCAAAAAGAAGGGCCCCTCTGATCCTGATTTGTACTGTGATCATTGTAAAATCACAGGACATGTCAAGGATCAATGTTGGAAGCTCCATCCAGAGTTGAGACCGAAGAAGAAGGACGATCATGGCAGACGCACAACAGCAACGACAACGACGATGGCAGCATCGACAAGTGATGCTCCTACCTTAATCGGACGGATTGATCAAGCAGACACTAGTTTGTCTCTGATGGCTATGCCGAAGGAGACAAGCCTGTGCCCGTCAAATCCGGCTGATAAGAGAGAGGAGTTGTTCACTTTCCGAGTTCAAGTCAAGAATGAGGTGATCGATGCTATTATCGATCCCGGCAGCCAAAAGAACTTGATCTCGGAGAATCTAGTTCAAAAACTGGGTTTGTCGACTACACCACACCCACACCCATATCCATTGAGGTGGATCAACAGCAATATCGAGATGAAGATCGATCGCCAGTGCAAGGTGAAGTTTGCAGTGACTGGCATCTATATCGATGAAATGGTGTGCGAGGTTGTTCCGCTAAACATTTGCAACATCATTTTCGGCAGTCCCTACCTATGGGACCGCGACGCTATCTTCTTCCGTCATCCTCAGCAATATCAATTCATTAAGGATGGACAAAAGTTTTTGTTCACCATAGAGCCACAATCAACAACAACTGTAGACCTGGTAACCGCTTGCCAGGCCAAGAGGATGATCAATGCCTGTCAAAAGTTTGCCTTACTGGTCATTCGGCCAGTTGAATCGGAGGAAGCAAACAGCAAGGTATTGAGCCTAGCATGCAAAGAGAGAACGGACGACGTCGCCAGGCTGATAGGCGAGCATCAGGATCTGTTCCAAGAAGTCCAGGGACTGCCACCAAAGCGAACCGTGGAACATGAGATTCAGTTGATCAGCGACGCTCCGTTACCGAATCTCGGCATGCACCGAAGCTCGGTAATGGAGAATGAGGAGATAAAGCGACAGGTGACCGAGTTACTCGAGAGTGATGCTATCAAACCAAGTAGCACCTCCTATGGCTCCCCGATCATGTTGGTGCCAAAGAAAGATGGCGAGTGGCGAATGTTTATCGACTACCGCGCCTTCAACAAAATCACCATCAAGAATCGGTACCCCTTGCCGCGGATCGATAATCTCTTGGACCAATTGAAGCATGCTCGCTACTTCACCAAACTGGACCTGAAGTCAGGCTATCATCAGGTTCGAATCCGAGAGAATGACACCTGGAAGACCGCATTCAAGACATGACCGACATCGGGTGAAAGGCGACTTCCAAGAGGGTGATCTAGTCTGGATCCATCTCAGCAAAGAGCGCTTGAAAGGCGAGGGTAAAAAGCTTAAGCCCATCCGCTATGGACCTTTCAAGATCGTGCGCAAGATTGGTGAGAATGCGTGTCAACTAGAGTTGCCCGCATACATGAACATGTATTCGATCGTCAATATCGAGAATCTAAAGTCCTTCGAGCCGTCAATGCTAGACGATGAGCCCGGAGAAGTACTGCCACCCATGGAGGATCTCGTGGTAGAACGTGAAGAGCAGCTAGCTGATGATACTATTCTGGAATGCAAGGTCACAACGACACGCAAAGGTGAACGTGAAGCCTTCCGTATTGGACGGAAAGGTCAAAAGCCAAGTGCCGCTAAGTGGTTCACAAGGGAAGCTAGAGAAACCCAATTTCCTCGCTTGCAGTTCTAGATCCAGCAGGTGCTGGTTCCTCTCAAAAATTTGGGGAGCCATGATCCGGGACGATCTAAATTCTGGATAAGTTTCAACCATTGAGAATAGGGAGAGGCGGTTACAACTACTCCGGATAAGTCTCAACCATTGAGGATAAGGCGGAGACAGTTACAACTACTTCGGTTAGGATAAGGATCGAGTTAGTTTTAGATAAATCGGGTTGTTAAACCAAATTGGATAAAGCCAATTTGGTTAAGAATAAAATTATTATTTTTCTTATCTTTTGTAAGCCTAAGGGCTATAAATAGGGGTCTATTGGCTCTTGTAAATTCATTCTCAGTTAGAGAGTAAAAATAGAAAACTCTTCCACCTAAAAATATATTCTTCGTCTTCTTTTTCTCTCATCCGGGTTTCAGATATCCATCGGGGAGGTGCTGCGACATTGCCTCCTCCTCCGACGGATCAATTACGCGGATTATTATACTAGTGAAACTTGATTGCAACAATTTAAAAAATTTATATCAAAATTTATAATAAATTAAAATTTAAAAACTAAAGTGCCACACCTTTCAACGGTTGAGGACCAAAGTATAATTTAACAATTTTTTTAGGAAAATATTTTTGATGCATCCAAAAGTGGGTGTATAATGTATACCCCACCCATTCGGGGATGGGGTAAATTTACAAGCCACTTCGAAGTGGCTGGTGGCTAAGGCCCCCCTCTGGATGGGTGGGATGTATATCGTATACCCATTTCTGGGTATACGGATAGCATTGCTAATTTTTTTTATCACGATAATTTTTTTTCGTCGTGATAATTATTATTAAATAGGATAGGAAAATAATAATTTTTACAAATCACGAATAATATAGCCTAAATTATAGAATAATAAGCCATGTAATTTTTTAAAAAAATATGACTTTGCTATCTTGTTAAATAGTAGATTTTTAAGATGACGTAAAAATAACACTATAAAATAATTAAGTATAATTTTTTAATAATAAGGAGATAAAATAAAAATATGCTAAAATTTATATAAATAAAATATATTATCTAAATTCATAAAAATAAACCACTCATTCAAATTTTAAAATTTAAAAATCAATAATGAGTATAAATTAAAAAATTAAATTAGGTAGTTTATAGAGGTAAATTTTCTATAATTTTATCTTATTTTTTAAATATTATCGGAGTAATGGAAATAAGAGAAGGATAATTTCGTTGTACGCGGGTGACGTGGTGCACAGGGTCCATGTAATAATTTCATGCGGACCACGCTGCAAGCCGAGTTTCCCAATTCGAGCCGTTGAGCCGTTTGGTTCCACGTGGAGAGCATCCATTGGTTTCGTCTTCGGCGATGCCTTGTCGGATAGTGGTCCCCACATGTGGTCCTCGCCTCGGAAGGCGCGACACGTGTACGATTAGTGCTGTACCGAAAAGGACCCATCATTCCCCCTGCTCTCGCGCGCTTCTCGATCGTAACGCTCGCCCGCAACGCAACCTCCGACTCGCGAGCTACGTGGCCGAATATTAACCGTCCGTTTCACGTCCAATCGTACTTCGGCGGCGCGAAGCGCATCGACCGGCCGATTCTCTCGAAAACGCTGCTCCTTAAACCTGTTACCCTTTTTTTTTTTTTTTTTTTTTTTAAAAAAAAAAAAAACTCTATTTATACACCCTCTAACAAAAAAAAAAATAAAAAAAATAAAATAAATTGATCAATAAATTGGATGCAGTGTATAATTTACACTAAATTATTATCTTAATTTATCAATAAAAAATTATTGTTTACATCTCATTCTTTCCTCATATTTTTAGTTTACAATTTTATCATATTTTGAAAAAAATATGTTAAGTATAATTTGTGCTATTACAAAAATAAATATAATTTTATTAATTTTACTATATTTTTAGTTTACAATTACAAATGCATTACATGCATCATTAATTTTATGATAAAATACATTTAAAAATTTATATTATCATATTCTAATTTTTTAAAAAAATTAAATAATAAAATGAGAATTTAACAACGTCCTTTCCCTCAACCTTTTGTTTTTTGAAAAGTACATTTTATTTTAATATATACATACAATTCAATTTAATTATTTTTTTAAAATTTAATATTGAAAACTACTGATAAAATATGTGATCACTATACCTGACTATTGAGAATTGAGAATGTAAATAAATTTATATTTTATATCTATATTATAAGATGAGTCTGGCATGCGTATTTTTAAAGGAAAATGCTACTTGTACACCCGTAAGGGGTGTACATCTCACACCCCCATCCATCTAAGGGTGGGGGTGTGATGAGTGGTCACTTGATGTGACCCGTAAAAAATATCGACACCATTAAAAGGGTGGAGGTGTAGGATGTACACCCCTTCAGGGTGTACATGTAGCATTACTCATTTTTAAAACTACGTCAATTTTTATCCTTTTAAATTAATTTTAATAATAAATTTTTTTATTTTATTCTATTAAATTTTATTTAGTCAATGTTTGGCTCGGAAATAATGTTTGGAATAAAACTTTATTTCAGTTTTATTCTTCAAATGTGCCTGGTTTGGATGAAAATAATAGTTCTCGTCTTTCTAAAATAAATTGGTATAAAATTAAAATTACTATTCCAGTCTTTTTTTTCTGAAACAAATTTGTTCCAACTTGAAAATAATTTTAATTAAAATAAATATAATTTTAATTAATTTAATATTTTAACTCATCTAATTATTTTATTAATTAATTTGTTAATTATGTTATCAATTAATAATTAAAATTATCTAGCAATAATTAATTAAATAAATTTAATTATTATTTAATTAATATATTTATATAAATTAATTAGATAAAATATTATTATTTTAAAATTATAATTATTTTTATTTTTACTATTTTAATCTAACTTTCTAAATATTATTTTTCTTATTCCTACTCGTAGTAAGTTATACCTGAACTCTTTAGTATTTGAAATATTTATAATATAAATTTTATTATTTTTTAATATTATTTATCTATAGATCGAAAATATTAAAAATCAACGATTTTCATTAAAAATTTTGTAAAAAATAATAATATAATACTAAAATTTTATTTCAAAATTTTTTTTATCAAAATTTTATATGATTGAATAATTTTATATTATTAAACTTAGTTCACTATAATTATTTAAATTATTAATTATTAATTTTTTAATAAATAAATAAATAATATTAAATAATTATAAAATTTATTTTTTATACACTTTTAAATATTATTTTAAATTTAGGCTAATGGAGCTGATGATTGATGATTTTAAAAACTCTATTATGAAAGATAAATTAAAAATACGAATACGTTCGTACTTTTGAAAATGTGATTGTGTAAATATCCTTGCAGTCTTTTTCTGTATTTTAATTTTTCACGCACTGACCTGTGCTCTCTTTCTCCAGAGTTTCAACGCTCTCGTCTCTTCTCCTCTTCGTCTCCTCCCCAATCCCCATACACCGAAGCGATTTACGTGCGACGAGGGGAAACCGCCTTGTCGGATGAGCCGAGCCCCGACGACGACCATGGCGGCGTCGTACCCCAACCCCCTTCCCCACGACATGATCTACGCGGAGGACGACGACGACGGAGGCGGCGGCGGCGGCGGCGGCGGGCCCGCGTGGCTGCTCCGCCACCACGGCGGAGGCGGCGGCGGCGGAGAGGAGGAGGCGGCGGCGGCGGGGGAGGAGGCGGCGGGGGGCGGCGGAGGGCGGAGGGAGAAGGGGGAGATCGTGCGGCACCCGCTGTTCGAGCAGCTGCTGTCGGCGCACGTGGCGTGCCTGCGGGTGGCGACGCCGGTCGACCAGCTCCCGCGGATCGACGCCCAGCTCGCCCAGTCGCACCACGTCGTCGCCAGGTACTCCGTCCTCGGCGACGGTGCCGACGGGGTCGACAGGGGCCTCGATCAATTCATGGTCAGTGTTAACACTATTCATGAACCCATTTCTATCCTATCATTTTTTTTTTTTTTTTTTTTAGGTCTTGTTTGTCCTAGAAATAATAGTCTTCTATCCGATATAAAATATAATTTTTACGTTTAAATAATATAGAGAGTATTTCCGCCTAGGATTTAAGTATTTATCAATACAAAGTACGGGATATAGTATGAAAGTTTTTATTTTATTTAAATTAGTAAGTAAGTTTTTTAATAAAATTTAAAAAATTTGAGAAATAATTAAAAAATTTTATTGCTAAAAAGTAATAAATATTTTATACTATTATGTATTGGCACACATATTTTTTATGACCGATACTTATCATCACGGTCCGACACTCACCACTCACCGTACCTTACCATACCGGCAAGTGACCACTCACCGTACCTTACCATACCGGCAAGTTTTAAATCTTTGATGTCCACCACATAGCTTAAGCTTTTGGAATGTGCCTGAGCCCTTTAAAATAATACCATAGCTTGATTCACATTACCTAGTTTGTGTCTCGCATAGCGAAGTTGTTTACGTCGTATGTGTTAAATTATGTGAAATAATTCTCCCTCATGTCGTGAAACTCAAATTTAGAATTTTCTGTTGTAATATTATATTAAATTAGTGAAATAACAATTATTATTTTTCAAAAGTTTAAAACTTTCATAGAACAATATATTAAATTAGTGAAATAACAATTATTATTTTTCAAAAGTTTAAAACTTTCATAGAACAATATTTTTAATACGAGTTTATTTGCTTATGTAACCTTTACTACTATTCATAATTTTTAAATTAACCCCACTATTCTTAAAGTTAGGGGTATATCTGAAAGAATTTTTGAAAATCAATAAGGTCATTTTAGTCGATCAGGGATATATTAAGTATTTTTGATGTTTTAAAAGATATATTAGATATAAGGGTTAATTTTATACAGCTCACTATAAACATATCGAATAGCAGATATATCTCTGCAAAGTTCAACTTTTCATATTTATTCCTTCAAAAATCCTAACTTGTTCATATATATCTTTTTGGTTTGTTATTGTTAGTTATTGTTTATTTTTTAATAGAATATAAGTGAAATATTAATTTTGTCCTTATAAATATGTTCTTCAAAAAATTCCAACTAAAAGGATAAAAAGATAAATTTATCTCACTCATTAACCAAGGTTAAGTATTTAATCTATGGTTAACTATATTTTTTCTAACGGATATCGATGGTAGGGATATATATGAAGATTTTTGAAGGAATAAATATGAAAAGTTGAACTTTGTAGAAATATATCTGCTATTTGATATATTTATAGGGAGTTGTATGAAATTAATCCTAAATATTATCCCTTTAATATTTATATTCAAAAGTATGCTAATCGCGTCTAGTTCGTGGATTGGGTCTTTTTATGTTAGTTTTGAGGGATCACATTGGGTCTAAACCACATGTTGGTAGCACCTAGGCTAGATAATATAAAAAATATCTCCACCTAATAACTTACTTTGTGGTATTAGAGCCTGATTCACACCCTTCGTTTGTGGTCGGCATAGCAAGTGAAGTTGTTTGTGCTGTATGCTAGTTGCGCCTAGTACATGTGTGACACTTTCAGAATTTGGAATAGTCCTATGTAACAATTCAGCCCACTAGTAATAATAACTTGTGGGGTCCAAACCATCGGCCCAAAATACTTAAGCTCAGTTATTATTACTAGTGTCTGTACTCTTTTATATACCCAATCACAATCTCATTCCGATCAGATGTGGGACAGATATGGAATTTCTGGAGTGTCACAAACTTTCCTTGTTTAGGTTTGACGTCCTAGTCAGCCCAATCACACACACAACCCAAGATCATCAGCTGAAAGTGTGTGACGGGTCTCGACTGAGCTAGATAATAGGGCTAAATCTCTTAAACCGGCTGTAACATTTTAGGTAGCGGTTAGGCTCAAGAGGTTAAAAGGGTTAAGCGTGTTAGGACTAGAGTAGTCCTAGAATCGGTGACCCTTCTGGGATGCGGGGCGTCACATTTGGTATCAGAACCAATCACCAACCCGAAGTGTGAGATAAGACTCAACTGAGTCAGGGTCTGAATGATAAACTAAGTCAAGGTATGTGTCACGCCCTAAGCTCACAGCGGAAGCCCTTGGGCACGCAACAAATCCGCCACGTGTGCGAGAACACACCCCACACACGCGAAGCGTCCAAAGCTAACTTGCAAAAGAACTAAAATCTACAGCTAAGCAAGTATCAGAGCGAAAAAGAAACTATATTAATATCCATCACTGTACAAGATACATTCAAGTTCCACCTCTCAAAAGAAATAATACAAGTAAAGGAGCCTAGTCTAGTCAGTCCCGAAGTACAGCGCTCTAAACAAAAGCTACAAACATGGTGGGACTATTTCTACCAAAAGTAAAAGCTCGATAGGGGCTGCTGTTTATGGTGCAATCTCCTAATCTCGGTCCGGAACTGGCTCGGAAGGCCCGGAAAGGTAAACCACAAGTGGGCGTGAGAACTACAAAACAGTAGTTTCCAGTGGGTATGGTCGGCGACAATCACGACCTACCCACTATATCTACCAGAGGCAAGATAGAGAAACTACAAAATAAGCGAGTAACAAAGTATAATAGAAAATAAAATAAAATACAACACTACGTTATCATTCCTCAACACCAAGATCTAAAACATCTCTACCTAAACCTGAGCACAATGAAAACCTAACACGAGATGCCCCAACGGTACACAATACCCAATCCTGAACTGACTGTCTCAACAGCCTGATCAAGCCTGCGCTGCTTATAAATCTACAGCTGAGCAAGTAGCAGAGCAAAAAAGAAATTATATTAATATCCATCACTGTACAAGATACATTCAAGATCCACCTCTCAAAAGAAATAATACAAGTAAAGGACCCTGGTCTAGTCAGTCCCGAAGTACAGCGCTTTAAACAAAAGCTACAAACAGGGTGGACTATCTTTACAAAAAGTAAAAACTCGATAGGGGTTGCTATCTACAGTGCAATCTCCTTATTTCGGTCCGGAGCTGGCTCGGAAGGCCCTGAAAAGTAGACCACAAGCGGGCGTGAGAACTACAAAAAGGTAGTTTCCAGTGGGTACGGTCGGCGACAATCACGACCTACCCACTAGATCTACCAGAGGCAAGATAGAGAAACTACAAAATAAGCGAGTAATAGAGTATAATAGAAAATAAAATAAAGGGTTAATTGCATACAGCTCCCTGTAAACATATCAAATAGCAGATATATCCCTACAAAGTTTAACTTTTCATATTTATCCCTTAAAAAATCCAATGTTATTCATATAAATCCCTCCGGTTTATTATCGTTAGTTCACTGTTTATTTTTTAACAGATTATATGTGAAATGACAGTTTTGCCCTTTCAAAAATGTCCCTCCAAAAAATAATGCAGAAATATCTGGAAGGGTAAAAAGATAAATTTACCTTACTAACTAATCAAGATTAAGTATTTAATCTATTATTAACTAGATTTTTCTAACAGAGATAGACGGTAGGGATATATATGAATAACGTTGGGTTTTTGAAGGGATAAATATGAAAAGTTGAACTTTGTAGGGATATATCTGCTATTCGATATGTTTATAGGGAGCCGTATGCAATTAACCCTAAAATAAAATACAACACTACACTATCATGCCTCAACACTAAGACCCAAAACATCTCTACCCGAACCTGAGCACAAAGGAAACCTAACACTAGATGTCCCAACGGTACACAAGACCCAATCCTGAATTGACTGTCTCAACAACCTGATCAAGCATGCGCTGCTTATAAATAGGCCACTGTCCATATCTCTCTACTGTCCGGGTTGCACCCCAGATGGTGGCCCGTCAACAATAGACACCAGCCTACCTCCTATCACCTATTATCTAGCCTGTGCCGATAAAATCTCAGTAAAGCTCGAAGTTGCATAAAGGCTATGATCCTACCAATCATCGTCGACACGAAACAAACATCCTAAGGTCAACTCACAAGTCTCCATCGCAAAAGTACAACCTATCTCGATCACAGTGTCCCAGGCACGTTCTTACACACACTGGCCCACGGCCCACGGCCTATGAAACCTCAAGATAATGTAACTCCTATGTCAGCATGACGTAGCACAAATACCAATACCTAAATACCCCCTATTCTTAATAACTAACAACACAAACGAAGGGTCAACTCAGGTCAACAACATGGTTTTCCTGACATGTAGACTAACCCAATCCTGCTATAAAAATAACATCTACCCCAATACATGTACAACCCGAAATCCTAGTATGTCCCTTAGCAATAAAACAATAATAAAACCTAATCTTTTACCCGAATAGTCCAAAAACAGATAGAATAACACCCAAACACTAGCATGGATTTCTACCGCTAAAAAGCAATATAAAAGCAGTCAAAAGTCCTTACATCTAGCAAGCAGACATACGAAGTAATCCGCCATTCTCGACGACACAGAACCCACTCGGAAGGCAACTCCTAGCAGAACTCAGTCGGTGGACAGATTGCAGGCTCGGCGATGATCAACACGCACGAACGACACAAACCCGAAAAATCCGATAGCAACCCGGTCAACCGGGCAACACAAAAAACGACGACCCTAACAGTTAAAAAGGCACAAAGTTCAAAATTCAAAACTCTAATGGGCTAAATCTATAACAACTAGAAAGAGCTTCGAAAAACACAATAAAAATGCTAATAAAATAAAAGGAACCTACCTCAAGGTCGACGCGCTGTCGGAACTCACGCGCATGCGCATGTGCGCAACTACTCGGATCGAATCGCTCGCTCCACAGCAGTCCCCATGTGCTCACGACCTTCTTCTCCCTTTCCCTCGCGCTTTGCTTCTCTCTCTAAAACCCCTCGAACAAAAGCAGAAGAAGAAAGAGGAGAAGAAAGTGGATCTGCGCGCGATAAAAAGGCCAAAATAGCTAATTTGGGCTCCCGAAACCAACTTTCGGGCGCTCAAAACACCTTTTTCAGGCAGCCAGACACAAGAAAGGTGGCCCGAAACATTTGGGCTGATACAGGGACCTTTTTGGGAGCCCAAAAAGCGTGTTCGAACCCGGGGTGGCCATGCGTCAACGCGCATGTCGCGTCGCACACGGGCCCAACGGGGCGCCGACACGTGGCAGCCAGCCACGCCGCTTGCGTCACGCCGCTTTACTTCCCTATTCGCCTGCGCCCAATAGGAAGCGGCCACGTGTCCACCTCCTGAGTCTCCGCACCGCCATGCGTCGCACACACGACGCTCGCGCCCGCCTGAGTTTCGGGCGGCTACAGGGTGGATTCGGGTGCTCGGATCTGTGCTCGAAAGCCCAAAAACCCCTAAAAATGCCTTCAAAAAGCTCACCGAGCTCTGTTTTTTGTGCCGTTTTGTGCTAAAACGGTCCTGACTCGAGCCGACACTCCTCCAACGTGCTAAACGACCAACTATACTACGACTTTGTAATTTGCAAAAGACCAGTATCTCACATCTTTCTTTCCTACAAAGAGTTTCGTCCACAAAACTTTCTTTCCTACAAAGAGTTTCGTCCTCGAAACTCAAAGAAAGCCCACAACTCAGGCACACTAACCCAAACCGAGAGGCTACAACCTCAAAACACGAACTCTCAAAACGACAAGGTCAAAAAGATACCTGTCGCTGCCGCGTTGGCAGCCGATGCGTCCTCCACCTGGCCCACATAGATTCGTCCACTCGGCATTGGATGCTGTCGCCCAGGCACCTGTTCTACCGACGCTCTATTCATCCGGGAAGGAGGTTGTGGGGCTCCAATCGTCTGACGCGGAGTCGAAGGAGTGGAAGCTACAGACGGGGTTGGCGCAACTCCTCGGGGGCAATCTGACAACCTGTGCTCTATCTGACCGCAACGGTAACATCTCCCCTATCGTTGTGCACACTTATAAGGGAGGTGTGGTCCACTGCAAATCACACATCCCCTCGATCCATGCTGCTGCTGCTGCTGATACTAATACTGTCCGAATCCTCTTGGGTTCTGTCCTGCGAAGGACCTTCTATCCTGCGAACACGAACACTGGGGTCTCGGCGATCCCCTCACACTGGACGGTCCGACCTCACTCTCAATAGGTCTGTTCCGATCGGTCTCCTGTCTCGTTGTTGCATCTCACTCTCTCAAAACTACGACCCCTCGCTCTACCCATAGGGCCTACTCCATCGATGCGCCCAGGGTTTGTAGGCGCTGCGATTGAACAAACAAAAAAATATCCGGCTGCAACCCTCGCTCAAACAGGTATACTTGTGCGCCTCATCTCTCGGAGTGAACGGCATGCAGTTCAGCAATCGCGTGAACTCCTGGATGTACTCCTGCACTGTCCTGTCTCTCTGCTGCCAGCTCTGCAAATCCTTCTTGAGTTTCTACTTTACACTGTTCGAGAAAAAATCCCCGTTCAACATGCCACGAAACTCGGTTCATGTTGCCAACTGTGAGGCTGGCGGTCTTGTCGGTCGAACTCTCCGTCACCACAACTCTGCGTTCTTTTCGAGAAAATGAGCTGCCAAGTGCACCTGATACTTTTCCGGCACGAACAGGTCCTCGAATAGCTTTTCCATCGCCGCTACCCAATCCTCTATCTCCTACCGCTCCGTAAGCTTGTCGCTAAAACGGGGAGGGTCAAACCTGCGTAACTGAATCAACCTCTCCGTGGTCTGCCCTGCTCCGCCTCGGTCAACTGTCCCTCCTGCCTCTGTGTCTCCCCACTAGTCGTCGGCACGGATGGGACTATCGATACTGCTGGCGTTGCCGTTACTGGGGATGCTGCTACTAGGGGAGTCTCGACCGGTGAAGCTGCACGTGGTGCTAGAACCTCAGAAGCCCACTGCGCTAACAACTGGACCACACGATCCAGGGTCCCTCCCTGTAGCGGGTATGCCTAGGCCAATCTGGCCGTCTGTGCCTGTATCTCCCGGACCTTGCTCTACCCAATCTGTCCTGGCCCGATTTGCTCTGGCTCCTCAGAAGGCCCCTCATGGACTGACACCTCAACGGGTCCCTCCTGGATCGGTACCTCAACGGGGGAGAGGTGGCTTCTACTATAGGCTGTCTGTGCGGTCGTCTGCGCAATCGTCCGCATCCCGGTGGCAACGGTGGTCGCCCACGACGAGGCATCGCAATCTCCTGCGAAACAAAACTCATGTCAGTTACACAACTACAACTATTCAGCAACTCCTGGTAGGCGGATAGATTGCACGCTCGATGATCACCACGCACGAACGACACAGACCCAAAAAATTCGGCAGCACCCAGGTCAACCGCGCAACACAAAAAACTACATGCCTAACAGTTAAAAAGGCACAATTCAAAATCCAAAACTCTAACGGGCTAAATCTATAACAACTAGAAACAACTTCGAAAGTCACAGTAAAAAAACTAATAAAATAAAAGGGACCTACCCCAATGTCGACGCATCGTTGGAACTCACGCGCGCGCACCCGTGTTCGACTCCTCAGGTCGAAATGCGTGCTCCACGACACTCCCACGCGCTCACGGCCTTCCTCTCCCTCTCCCTTTCCCTCTCCCTTGCGCTTTGCTTCTCTCTCTAAAACTTCTTAGTCGTGAGCAAAAGAAGAAAGAGGAGAAGAAAGAGGGTCTGCTCGCGATATAAAGGCCAAAACGGCCGATTCGGGTGCTCGAAACCAACTTTCGAGTGCTCAAAACACCTTTTTAGGGCAGCCCCAGGCACAAGAAGGGCAGACCGAAACATTCGGGCTGCTATAGGGACCCTTTAGGGCGCCCAAAAAGCACGTCTGAACCAATTCCGGGTCGCCACGCGATGCGCACGTCGCGTTGCGCACGCCCAACGGGGTGCCGACACGTGGCAGCTGCTCGCTTCACGTGCGTCGCATCATGCCGCTCCGCTTCCCCACACGCATGCGCCCAAATAGAAAGCCGCCACGTGTCCACCTCCCCGGTCTCCGCGCAGGCACGCGTCGTGCACATGACGCTCGCGCCTGCCCAAGCTTCGGGTGGCTACAGGGCGGATACGGGCGCCCGGATTCGCGCCCGAAAGCCCCAAAACCCCAAAAAATGCCTTCAAAAAGCACCCCGAGCTCTGTTTTTCGTGCCGTTTTGCGCTAAAACGGTTCCGACTCGACCCAACACTCCTCCAACGTGCTAAACGACCAACCATATTGTGACTATGTAATTTGCAAAAGTCTAATATCTCACAGCATGAATACGACAGGCTGAGTCAAGGTCTAACTGACAATGCTAGTGAGACGAGTCTCATATCGCCTAGTACTTGTGAGTGTACTTGAGCCTAACAAGGACATCAGGATTTAAAAAGGGGAGGAATGTGATACTTCCAGAATTTTTGGTAGTGGTTAGGTTTAAGAGGTTAAGAGAGTTAAGTGTGCTAGGTATAGAGCAGTTCTAGGATAGGTGACCCTCCTGGGAAATGGGGCGTCACAACATGGATTGGGTTTTTGTCACATATCCTTGCCCCTTTTGGGTTAGGTTATTAGTTGCGAATTAATACGTGGGTTTCAAGTAATCACACTGGGTCTATGCCACATGCTAGTAGCGCCTAACCTATATAATATAGAGGGTATCTCCACCTAATAGCCTGCACTTTTGGGTTAGGTTGTCTTCCTCTGAATGCATAAATATCTTATTCGGTAAATTTTTTTGATTTACTCAAGAATCGTATAATGCTTGGAAGATAAAGAGTGTGACCAAATGCCAAGAATGGATATCATATTCAACCTTTTAAGTCAATTTTGTTGGAATATTACTTCATAAGTAAAATGTGTTGTTCTATGAAATCATAGATACCAAAACTTTTTAAGCCTTGTTTGGATGCATGAATATTTTATTCCAGATATACCTTTGATTTATTCAAGAAGTTGTAGTATTTGATAGATGAAAAATATGATCAAACATTTAGAATAAAATAACATATTCCACTTTCTAGTTAATTTTTCAGAATAAAATAAATCATCTTGTTGGTGAAATTTGTTATCCTACCAAATTGTGGAGAACAAGAAGTTTTAGAAGCAAAAATCAAACTTTTTGCCTCCGATTACAAAAAGAAAATCTACCGAATAAGTAATTCAAGAATAACTTATTCCAACATCCAAACATGGCCTCAAGGATAAAAAATTAAGCTTCTACCTTTGAATTGCACAAGAAAATCTTAGTTACGGATGAGCTATCATTCGATATTTTATTCCGGCATCCAATCAAAACCTTAGATAGTATCAAAGCATCTTTTAGATAACATAGTATGAAAGCTAATTTTCGGCCTTCCTGATTTTAGATGTTTCAGTTAATTAATGACATAAGTAAATAATTTATTGATGAAAGTGTTTAAGTACTATTACTAGACGCTTTTTTTTAATAGATAATAGTGGGAAGCCTCTCTCTCCTCTAGTATTGCGTTTAATACTTATATTACCATTATGATGAGACATATTTAATTAGGCACTGAAGAGTTACTATTTAGTTAGCTTCTTAGATATGTTTCCCTTTGGTGTAAAGTGGGTGTGAATTTGTTGTTTACTAATGGTCTTACAAGGATGATTAATATTAGTTTTTTTTTTTTTTTTTTTTTTTTTTTTTTTTTTTTTTTTTGGAGAGAGAAAAGCAGCAAACTATCTGCTTCGTTCATTTTTTTTAGAAATGAACTCAGATAAAAATGTGAAGTAACCAGACTTCAAACTTAGAATCTCGATTACCAACTATTGAGTCCTTAGGCAACTATGCTAGTTATGGTCGGTGAATGTTAGGTTATTTGATAATAGTATTTGTGAAATGAAGGGTGGAGTGCTTGGTTGCTTTGTCTGCGTAGCAAATTGGTTTTCAGGAGCACTTGTGTTAAACAACTTAAGAAGCAACCAAGCTAAAATCTTAAGTACACATTCATGTACACTAATTTTATCGACAAATCCTATTTAAACCTGATTGTCCTACTAGAATTTTTGCAAGTGAGTTAATTAGTGTACATGAATGTGTATAATAGGATTTGTCGGACAATCAGGTTCAAATAGAATTTGTCGGTAAAATAAGTGTTTAATTTTATAGGATTTGTCACCTTTGCTCTTATTATTTTGCCACATGTGGTATGTAGAATATATTTTGTCACGTTTGAAATTATGGCCTCTTATAGTCGTATTGTGCCGTTTTGGGTCACTAGGCTCTGTTTTCCATTAAAGTAGACCCAATGTTCTTTTATTGAACTAAGTAAGTTGTTTGCCAAATATTATTCAAATCAGACCTAGCCTAGATCCTCCTGAATAACAAATTGAGCTTGTGTGACATGTCCAAAAAATCTTGCCCTCTTTAATGGTCCTCAATCAAAATTTTTTGCATGAAGTTGCTTCTATTGGACTCAAACTCACAACCTTATTGTGAAAACCACCATGACTTACCATAGCAAACAGTGGCTCATCTGAATCAACTATCGGTTTCATTAGACATGATCTACACTATTAAAAGTATTTATAAACCAAATTTTATAATTTTTTGATATTATTTACCTAGTAAACGAGTACTCTCAAAATAAATGAGAGAGAGAGAGAGAGGGGGAGAGAGAGAGAGAGAGAGTCTAGCCAGAGTACTGTTGAAAATTGTTTTCGATGACGGGATATTTGAATTGACGATCAGTTCCATTAAATCTAATATCCACTATTAGAACTATCTAAAACTAAAATTTATAATTTTTTGACAACATTTGCTTAGTAAACGAGTATTCTCAAAATGATTGTTTGAAAATAAATTTAATTCATTGTTGATGTGAAAGTGATGCGACATCTTAATTATTGACGCATCATTAATCACAATATTACTGCATCACCTCTACAGGAGCGATATATCAAATATTTAGTCAACTAAATTAGGTTATAAGATTTGATTGCGACAATTCTGAAAGTTGGAGTTAGAAATTACAACAAATTAAAGTTTGAGGACCAAAGTGTCACCAGCCTCATAGTTTGAGGACCAAATATGCAATTTATCCTAATGAGAAAGTCAAGGTAGATGAAGGATAAAATCATCCCCCAATAAGGTAATAAATTGCACTGTTCAAGGCACAAACAGCAAGCAGCATTATATGAGGTTAAAAATACGAGTATGAATAGCGCAGAAAATATGGTGCTTGTGAGGTAAAAGGCTGTTTAAAACAACGAAGTTATTTGAAGTTTGAAACTGATGCAGGTGTTTGGACCAACAATCTTGTAGTGTTCCATTTAGAAAACGAATTGCTGTTCATGGATTGCATTCCAAACTAATTTCTTGAGATCAAGAAAGCTCTTATCGAACAAAGTGGCGTAATTATTAGAAAGAGCAAGAATGACACCAAATTCTTACTCTTCAATCAGAAACAAAAAGGCATCCAAATTCTTATTCTCATTGACCTATTGGATTATGTAGATATGGTAAGGAGTATGGAACTTCTTTTAATAGATTTTCATGAAAATTTCCTGCATCATGTTTTTTGAATAACAAAGATTGGTTTTATTTTTCTGGGACATAATTGACTCAATTTCCTGCTTCGTTGTGTTGCTAGACACATTATGTTTTGTTGCTCTGTTCATTCAAAGAGCAACTCCAACAACATGTTCGTGTTCATGCGATGGAAGCGGTAATGGCTTGCTGGGAACTCGAGCAGTCTCTGCAGAATTTGACAGGTAATTTCCCAATCTTGGTCAACCTTACAGAAGTGTATATTTTTAAAGTGATTACAAAAATTGCAAGATGTGGTTATAAGTTTTGTGCTTCAATTAACAGCTAAGAGTGTCTGAAATCTGAAAATATGCAAAAAATGAGGAAGTTAGAAAAGTGCGGTTTCAGTCCATACTGTTGCACTCAAAATAATAAGAACAACTAGGCCCTATCCTTATTTCGAGATCTCTTTCAATTTATTTTCCACCAACCAACGAGTACTACTACTAGTATGATTTATTTCTTATCTCTGATGCATGTATGCTCCAATACGATAGGTAGGGGTGTTCACAGTTTGGTTCCAAACTGAAATCCAAACCGAACCAAACCAAATAAGACAGTTTGGTTCGGTTTATATGGTTTTTGGTTTGGCAGATTAGAGTTATATGCATGTTTCATACTTTATTAGTTTGATTGTTGTCATGTACGTTGGCTATCCAGTCAGTAAGTTTTTGCTGCCCTCTAATTCCAACAATGATCAATGTAGATATTACTCTCCGAACAAAATCAGATACTTCTTTTATGAAAATTTCAAGAATTCTATTTTGAGGAGGTTTAATCTGGAATCGGTGGCCCCGGTCGTGTCGAACATAGGTATTAGCAAATTTTTGTGCTGGATGATTACAAACTTCCATGGATACTCTCAATGCATGTGCAAAATGACCTCAGAATCAGATAACTTTATACATACAGAAACATACACAATATATTTTCCATTGAAAGCTATGCAAACTAGTATTTTATTTTGGCATATCATACACCATGCCATTAAGCCCATCATTTTCTTATTAGGGACTTCATTGACTCACTGCTCTTTTCTATAAGGAAGTTGCCGATTACTGTAGTTTTCTTTATAGTTAGTTACAGGTAAATTTATATTTATGAAATCGTTTGCGATATTGCTCTAACTTATATTCTTGGTTCAATCCATGCAATTTCAATCCGGTTCAAAGCCGAAATGATTTGCCCATTTAATGCTAGGATATTGTTATGTAGAGTTTAATTTTCTATTCGAATCCAATCTAAATTGGACTATTATAAATTAAAGAAATTCATGGTTCAAGTTTATTTATGAAGTTGATCAAATTCGACTGTATATGGGTACGGCGCCATGGATCGAAAAAAAAGAGGAAATATTATGTGGATGTGCCAATATATTGTCTATTGCCTACTTGCCTTAAGGGCTCATGTTTTATCTATTGTATATTTTTTTTCTTTTTAATGATGGATGTCTTTTTTCTATGAATGGTGGCTATATGTCACTGAAGGAAATTTTATCACACTGCAGGTGTCTCTCCTGGTGAAGGCACAGGTGCTACTATGTCTGATGATGATGACGAACAGGCGGATAGCGATACCAACTTTTTCGATCAAGGTTTCGACGGACCAGATAGCATGGGCTTTGGCCCTCTTGTTCCTTCGGAAACCGAGCGTTGTTTGATGGAGCGCGTTAGACAAGAGCTGAAGCATGAACTCAAGCAGGTAGCAGCTCTACATTCAATAGCAGTTTGTTCATGTAGAGGTTATCTATTAAACTTCGTGGACTTTTCAGGGGTATAAAGAGAAGATCGTGGACATTAGAGAAGAGATCCTTCGCAAAAGAAGAGCCGGAAAGCTTCCTGGAGATACCACTTCTGTTTTAAAAGCCTGGTGGCAGGCACACTCTAAGTGGCCCTACCCAACAGTAAGCGATAAATAGTTGTCTGCAAAATTCTTTTGTTGTATTTTCATCTATTGATATTTGGCTATACTATTTAAGCCAGTCCCAAAAGTTTAGGATGAATTGTAAAATTTAAATCTGAAACTTAATGGATTGGGTCACCACATGCTGTATATTACGTATAATTAAGAACTGCATGAACGGAAACCAAAAACGTGTAAAAAAAGTTGCCAAATTAGATCGATTTCTGCGTCCTAATTAAACATCATCTTAAATTTTGACTTGAGATGAGAGTATGTTACAAGGTTGACGCAATATCAATATGAGATGTCAGGCAGTAGTTGAAATGAGTATAGGTGTCTATTTTGATGATTTAGCCTGTCAGTTTTCTGTTTGGCATTCCTTATATGCACTTTTATGATATTACTTTTGCTCTTACCTGTTTCATTGGCTTTTTCAGGAGGATGACAAAGCGAGGCTGGTGCAGGAAACAGGATTGCAGCTGAAGCAGATCAACAATTGGTTCATTAATCAAAGAAAGAGAAATTGGCACACCAACCCGTCGTCCTCGACTGCATTAAAGAGTAAACGCAAAAGGTGACACCGAACTAGATACTACATTTTTATCTCTTAATTCCACTTTATTG
The DNA here is from genome assembly GCA_029204045.2 of Tillandsia leiboldiana. Lineage (NCBI taxonomy): Eukaryota > Viridiplantae > Streptophyta > Magnoliopsida > Poales > Bromeliaceae > Tillandsia > Tillandsia leiboldiana. The sequence goes on from CM055060.1 coordinate 4,166,121, forward strand.
TCAAGAGTTATTTACCTATGTAAGATTGAAAGGGCAGTAGTGCAGGTGAAAACGGCGCTGACCGTGCAATCTAGATGGTGAATTAGGGACAAAAAAAGTGCCGAAATACAAAAGCTTACTGCCGTTCGCTGGGTAGATCAGTAGAGACTGCAACAAAGGAGATAAGTAATGTGCATCAATTACGAGCAACAACACAGATCCTTGGGAGTGTAGGAAGTGGTAAACTTTGTTGAATTTGAAGATTAAAGTTTTACGACTCCAGCGTAAAATGATTGTGGGGAAACCTACAAAAAACATATTCTTGAGTAAAAGGATGGATGTCCATGTACTGCATGGCAATTCAATGATCATGGTGAGTTTTGTAGTTAGCAAATTGATGCATTAGTAAAGACGATTGGATGCTAGGATTATCGTTGTTTTTGAGTTAGATTGGACTCTGTTGTATTGTTTGCTTCACAAGTCTGTGTATTAACTAATATTTTGTAATGCTATTTATATGTCAGATTAGTAAAAGATGTGTTGCCTATACTCTGAATTGTACAAATTTGCATGGAAATAGAATTTGATTTATGCTTTGTGACTCAACTTAATCTGCAATAAACTAGTGCTGAGACATCTCATCATCTTTGAAACTTTTCATTGGCTTTTGAATCGGGTGTTGCATCGCCTGTGACGGGCAGAGAATTTTCTCCAGAAAAGGCTCCTTTGAAGTTCCTTTGATTAGTGCAATCTTCATTCTGTGATCTTGTTCTTGACTATCGGAGCAAGTGGTTTGATTTAATTTGATATGATTACATTCTTCAAATTCATAAATGAGGTAATTCTAAACTCAATTCGTGCTTTTTCATGCTACTGTTCAATGATACCATGTTTTTACTATCATGTGATATCTTATATCCTGTCCCATGGTACCAGGTTTTTTTTTTTTTTTCTTTTTCGAGACCTGGTTGTCTTGATTCTTGTAGCTGAATTTATCCCTCCAATAAATGAAGCGGCAGTATGCTGCCTTTCCCTCAAAAAGATTATGGACCATCTTTTTAGTCATTTATTTGGTTGGCAAAAATTTTCTATTGATTGGGCTAACATCAGTTATGTTAATCCGAAACGTCAAAAACGGGTGCGTACGGACGCCTATTCTCGGATCACCGTGCGGCTCCTTGGTCGGCCTAATTAATTAGGACTACTGCTAATTAGAAATTGCAGCCACGTTAACTTGGCCGGAGCAGGCATGTATATATATATATATATAGTATAAGGCTTCGAATTAGAGTCTAATTAGGATTTACAGGCTAATTGGACTCCTAATTAAATTCTATTTATACTCAATAAATCTAAATATTATATTATCCTAATTTAATTAGGATTTGACTATAATTTAGACAAATACAAATTTAAACCAAAATTTAATAAATTTCATCTTGATTTGATTTGTAGTCTTTAGCCGCTATGTCAAGGTTGCCGCAAAACTCGATTGTGACTTGAATTCTTCTCAATACTTCTTAACGCTCCTTGGTGCTTCGTCTTCTGCAAACTCCCCATAGAGCCTTAAGTGCCGCCAACTGACACCAAATCTAAAAGGTTCAAACAATATTTGAACTTGTAATAGTAAGAGACTTAGTAAGTATATCCGCCGGATTGTCCTCAGTACCAATTTTCTTAACAGTTACTGTGCGTTTTCTAATTACATCCCGAACAAAGTGAAACTTTACATTACATCCCGAACAAAGTGAAATTTTACATCGATTTACTTTGCCCTCTTATAAAATATTTGATCCTTAAGTAAATGAATAGAATTTTGACTATCCAAATAAACAACCATCGGATCCCAACAATAAGTAAGTTTTCGAAAAAGACCTCGTAACCACATAACTTCTTTCGTACCCTTTGTCATAGCAATATATTCCGCCTCGGTCGTAGACAAGGCGACTTGCAATGAAGCTTTTCAACTAACTGTATATCTACCGATAGAGAATACATAACCGGAAAATGATCTTCTTTTATCCAAATCATATGCAAAATTTGAATCAACATAACCAATCACACTTTCCTCACACCTCCCAAACTCCAAACAAGTGTTAGTGGTAACTCATAGGTATCTCAGAATCCATTTGACAGCCCGGCAATAAGGCTTACTAGGATTGGTCATATATTTGCTAACCATATCCACTATATAAGAGATGTCTGACTGTATGCAAACTATGGCGTACTGTCACCCCCCGGGGTCCATTTTGTAAAACTATTTTCATAATTAGGGCCAGTTTAGGAAAACAGAGCTAGCAAAAAATGCCTAATTTTTTTTTCTTTCTTCAAACCTTCCCCCCACGGAACGAACATACCCGCCACAAATACAGGCAACCCTCTGTTCACGCAGACAGAACTTCCACTGTATTTGCATGACGTCACACACAGTACAGTTTCGCAACCACCAATTCCAACTCACGCACATACACCACATTCACAAAGGATGCACATATAGTTAAATGATTTTTAAATATGATGGTTTAATGCTTTACAGTGTCCTTACCGTAGATGATGCAATGCACAGGTAATCAAGCATTCCTATCCCTTGGAAAGCGTTTCCCACACGAAAATATTATTTGAAATCTACGGGTGCAATAAAAATTCAAAAATTCTTTTAAAAACGGTTTCCCACACGGAAATATAATCTTTTGAAAACTGACTACCACGAGGGGTAGAAAATATTTTTACATAAAACCACGAAGTCATAAAGTCAAGAATCCATTTGTAAGTTCGTCACATTGTTAATCCAATCAAATAATAAGACATACTGAACCACCACATCTAAGCTCAATAACAAATAAATAAATGATAAAGAGAAAGTAGACTGCAGGGTATTGGAAAAACTCTCAGGAAAGCTCTCTAGCTATGTCGTCGCCTCACGTACCGTCCTGACCGTCACCTCCCGCAGTACCTACAACTGGGGGGTAGTGAGAAACCATCTAGGGTCTCCCAGTGGATTCCACATGCCAGCAAAGGCGAGCTGTACTCACTGATAACTGAAAGATAACCATGATATATAAATAGCAATACTACAGTAGCATGATATAACAGGAAATGAAAGAAGACTATATGAATTAACCAACGCTACTATAACAATATATATGCATCAACCGGACGAACAATCCAAAGTATAAACCCAATCAACCACCATGTTGGTCAAAAGACCTCAGGCAAATGTCATGCTATGCTCAACCTAGCATATACCCTAGCAAGGACCGCATCGGGCTCACTGGTCGGAAGTACGACCACTTCTCCGAAAAAAAACACCCTCTTGCGGTGGATCAGACCGCTGGTGTATGCGAAATGTACTAAACAAGCTGTGACGATCAATGCAACATGATCAATAGCCAACCATCGGCAAATAGCCGATAACGAGTCCACAAGAAAAGTACCGACCAAGAAAGTCACTCAATCTCATATATGTGGGTCAAACCGACCAAATAGATCACTGAATATGATGATAATATCTAATATAGTACCGCTCTACTACTGAGTCATAATGAACATAAAAAGGATACCAGTAGAGCAATCAAGTGTGAAGTCAGACGGTGATACGTGCTCAATATGCAAAGTGTGTATAACGAATAAAAAGGGGAGGAAGGAACATCACCGAGCTAGCACCATTGTACCGACTCCGGGTCAAAGTACCCACTTGATTTGGTGAAGCACCTAACTCCTATGATGCTCCTAATCACCGACCGGACCTGCAAAAGGTTTACCGAGTCAACACTAGACTCTACGACTCAAGATCACCCATCTCTCAACTCGAAAATCGTTGGAAGAAAAGGATTATTAAACCGGATACCCGGAGCCCACCGAAAATTTTTGGAACCTCCAAACCGCTCCGAAAGGTCGCAAAAAATTAATTAAGTCACCCGCTGTCCCAAAACGCATCAAAATAGGTGCCCAACTAGCAAACACTAAAATCACAATTATAAAATATAATTAAGTACTGTTATGCCGAAATAGGTCCCCGACATTGTCGAAAATTGGTTCCAGAACCTCAATTATGCTCCACGAGGACCGCGAATCATGGACAAGTAGTTCAAAGGGTCCGTCCATGTTACCCGAGGCAACCCGTGCGATCAATCTGTATTTTGGGTCCTAAATGCTCCAACAGTTGTATAAAAATTAATTAAAATAATTAAATATGTCATTACCGCATATCGAGAGCTTCAGGGGCGAACCGACGGCATGAGTCGATAGATCTCGATGCACGAAATGCCGTGCTTGCTGTCCGGAGTAAAGGCGATACCCGAGGAGTGTTCCGGGTCGAACTGGATGCCAAAAACCCACTTCACCGGGGTGTGGCACAACCCAACACGAAAATCGAGGCAAATTTCGGGCTCGGTAGTGTCGCTGTAATGATCGTGCCAAAGAGAGAGCAAGCTCGGACCACCTCAAGCTGCTGGCAAAGGAGAGGGAGAACCTTCTGTTCACAAAGAGGCAACAAAGAGGGGAAAAAGAAAAGGACCGAGATTCGGCTCACCTCAGGGAGAATGGCGCCCGGATCCTGCATAGGGAAGGAGGAGCAGGGCGGCGTGCAGCTCCCATGCGCACAGGCTCGCGCTGTGCTACCATCCAAAATGCTATAGTCGGGTTAAGAGATTTAGTCCTATTATATCATTTATATATAGGACTAATCCAAATTCCGGGGGTGTCACATTCTTCCCCCCTTTAAGCCCTGACGTCCACGTCAGGCTCAAGCACACTCACAAGCACCAGGCGATGTGAGACTCGTCTCGCTAGCCTTAGCCGACCTTGTGGGGAGCTGCACTCCACCCACAACGGTCATTAGCCGGGGAGCCTCGCTCTACCCGCTATATAACCCTGGCTCAGCCAAGACTCATCTCACATTTCCGGCTGGTGAATGTCTCTGATACCAACTGTGACACCCCACTTCCCAGGGGATCACCCATCCTAGAACTACTCTAGCTCTAGCACGCTTAACTCTCATAACCTCTTGGATCTTGCTACCATCCAAAATGCTATAGCCGGGTTAAGAGATTTAGTCCTATTATATCATTTATATATAGGACTAATCCAAATTCCAGGGGTGTCACACGCGCGGCCTGGGCCTCGCGCGCGCTGGGCCTTGCGCGAGCGTGCTGGCCCGCTGGCCCGCGCGGCAGGGGGCGACTGCGGCTGCGGCGGTCTCCCGGCTCGGGCAGGAGGAGTCCGGGGCTGGCCTCCCGCGCAGTTTGTGCGAGCCCTAGGCTGCGGCGGCGGCTCCCACGCGCGGCGGCTGCAAGGAGGGGGCGCCCAGATCCAGCCCCTTCACAGCTACGGCTTCGACGACGGTGCGACGACGATCGAATCTAAGGGATGAGGAAGAGGGGATCTAGGGCTGTATTTTCTTGGTGGCTGTGGAGGAGGAAGAAGAAGGTTAAGGCTAATTAGGATTTAGCCCTAATCCTAATCCAACATGTATACCCCTCACTCAACATTTGAAATAATTTCAACCATGTCCCCACGCCAAAAAACTCAATCCTTTGGCCCCAAAATCTATATTTTCAAAATTTGAATTTTCGAAAAATGTGTCCAACGGACATTCACCCCCAATCAACAGATTCACGAATTCCGAAGCAAAAAAGTTGTGGTTTTTACTCGAAATCACAAAATTCAGGTTTTACAGTCCGCTTTTATTGCCAAACGCGTAGATCCGGAAGATCCGGACATCAAATTTGAAATCCGGTCGCACCACCGCATTCAGCTCGACGATGCCGTACAAGTGACGATTTTCTTTCTTTGAAAATCTCACCGGATCACGAAATTAATCATTTTACATAGAAAAATACCCCTTTTTGCGGTTTCCGTCAAGTCTTGATTTTTGCACTTTTTCATGCAACCAGCACTGCAAATTCGAAAACCGACTTGACCCCCTTCAGCGCTGATCGACCTACCACTTGGTGGTTTCGTTTATGAGGAATTATTCCTCAAAAAGCTGAAAAAGATGCCCTCTTTAAAATTCCAGACTGTAAAAAATTCTAACTTATTTAAATTTTCTCATTTAAAGATTCAAATCGGCAAATTTAAAATTACAGATATTACACGTACATAATGCTCCCAACAACATTAGAATAAGGAACATGTGACATGTACTCCCGCTCATCATCAGACTGTGGTGACAATGCGACAAAAAGTATGAAATGCGCCTCAAGGGCAGTGCTCACCGGTTTTGTGTCTGTCATTCCGAAACGCTTTAAAATCTTCTCTATATATTTCTCCTATATCAAATGCAATAGTCTTGATTTGTTGTCTCCCTTAATTTTCATACCAAGAATTTTCTTTGCAGCACCTAAATCTTTCATCTCAAACTCACCCTTCAGTAATGACTTCAATTTATTATCTCAACTATGTCGCCGGAAGCAATCAACATATCATCGACATAGAGCAACAAGTAAATAAAAGATCCTTTATCAAGCTTTCTGAAATATACACAATTGTCACGCTTACGTTTAGAATATTCATGACCTGTCATGAAACAGTCGAACCGCTTGTACCATAACGATAAAAGAATATGAATAGAAGTATACTTTATGATGGGTGAAAAAATATCATTAAAATCAACACCTCCTACCTGATTGTAGCCCTTAGCAACTAAACGAGCTTTGTACCTTATATTTTCTACACCAGAAATTTCGTCCTTTTTCTTGAAAACCCATTTACAACCAATTATTTTCTTGCCTATAGGCGGTCTTACCAACTCCCATGTGCGATTCTTATGGAGGGACTCCATCTCCTCATTCATCGCTACCAACCACTCTGCAAAACTGGCATTAGAAATAGCTTGATTGTATGTGGAAGGTTCGCCATTTTCTTCTGTATCTCGTGGCACCGAAAGAGTATAAGCAACTAAATCCTCATAACTGTATCTCTGTGGTGGTTTAATTTGTCTCATTGCTCTACCTGTAGCAATGCTCTGCCTTTCAACTTGTGGGGTTTCAGTAGTTGAGGTGTATAGCGACTGAATCTGTTCTGACTGAGAAAAACTCTGCAACTTAACTATACCTTCGGTCTGTACTTCCACCTGCTTACAAGCACTCGGGGTCTCATAAGAAGAAACATGATTAGCATATATCATAGAAGACTCGTCAAATGTGACATCCCTATTAATAAATAACTTAGACGATTTAGGACACCACAATTTATATCTCTTAACTCCGGATGCATAATCAATAAATACGCACCTTTTAACCCTAGGTTATAACATGCCTTCATTTATATGAGTATAAGTAGGACAACCAAATATTCGTAAATTAGAATAATCGGAAGGACTACCAGACCATACCTCCTCCGGAGTTTTGCAATTAAGTGCTGAATGTGGAGATCGGTTTACCAAATATGTGAAGACCCGAATCCCCGCACCGCAGAGAATTTACAGCATGATGAGCAGTTTGAGGAGACCCTTGTTGCTTGTTGGAGTTGGTTGCGCGGAAATCGCAGTCAAGAGATGGACTTAGCGCTGAAAACGGATCCAGTTTACCTATTTGGGCATTTTCGTCAAGTGATGAAAGTGGTTTCGCGCAAAACAGAGACCGCGGTAGAATTCAGCGCAAAAAAATGTTCGAAATTGGCTATTTGGAGGTTTTCTAGTGAATTCGGACGTAAAAAACAGACTCAGCACGCGAAAGCGTTGAGAAATAGGCTTACTAGGCTCAGTGGACCTATTCTGGTTGAGGGCCGGTTCACGGGCCCGGGCGCGTGCATTAGGCGCAGCGGGCAGAGGCGACGGCCACGTGGCAGGCGGCGGTTGGGCGGGCGACTGTGCGGGCGCAGAGGTGGCAGGCGGTGACTGGTACGGGCGGCTAGCGTGGCGGGCGGGTCAGCGCGCGCCAGGCACGCGGGCGCTACGCGGCACCCGCGACTGACGGGAGCCAACCACCCGCGCACGCGGGTAGGCAGCGTGGCGCAGCCCGGTTGGCCGCTCCTCGCTGTTGCGCGGGACGGGACACGCGGAGCGCCCGGGGACTTCCGGGCGCTGCAGGGATCGGGGACCCGTGTCCCGTGTTCGGGGTCCGAAACCTTCGAGTGCCCGAAATTGTCCCCCAAAGCCCGAATTTGGGTCTTCTTGGGTTTTTGCCTATAAATAGACCCTTGTCAGCCTCCTATTGGGTCTTTTGTAGAAGTTTTTGTAAGGAAAGCAGATGCGCGTGCATGCGCATTTGATGCAGCGGAAATAAATTTTATTTATAAATATGATCTAATCATATATACCTTAACATCATAACATTTATGATATATATATATATATATATATATATATATATATATATATATATATATATATATATATATATATATATATATATATATATATATATATATATATATATATATATATATATATATATATATATATATGTATGTATGTATCAAGATCATCTCGTGTAATACACAAAAATTATTATTCTAATCTAATTAGAAGAAGGGTTAGAATTTGAACTTTTGCTGATTATCGAAATTTTCTGTCGGTTGATATTGGATCTGAACTTCCGGTCCTTTGAGCTGCACAACTGTCCGGCCTCTATGAGTATCCACACAAGGCTGCTCCGTGATCTGTGCTTCACACAATATAATCTCTAAACATTTTTCGTGATTTCTTGTATAAATGTGGAGAATAATTAATTCTCAAATTGTGCTAGCAATTTCAAGAGAATTATCTATAATATAGAGATCAATGATTATAGGAAGACTTCTCTATAATGATTAAAGATAACTCTAAATGATTAAGAGAAGTTTCTCTATTTTACCTCATACTTTTACTTCATATGATTTCACATATGATTACTCATATGATTACCCATATGATTACTCATATGATTTCTCATATGATTACCCATATGATTACCACATATTGAGGGAGATTACTCCTCTCTTTTATAGGCTTATGAGCCATAAATGAGAGGAGAGTAAACTCCTCTCATTCATTATGTCACGCCCCGGGGTCGAAACTGCGACCCGGGCCCGCTAACAGATCCGCCGCCCATACGGTGAGCCCCATATAGACGAAGCGTCTAACCTGCAAAGAAAGATCTACTACAGCTATACAGATATCAGAGCTGGAAAGTAAACTGCTGTAAAACTCTATCAAACACTGTACAACTGAAAATAAAGATAGAATATCCACCTCCCAAACATGATCAAATACAAAATCCTCAGATACAAAAATCCAAAACTCAACAGAAAGGGTAACCTGAAATAATACATCAGTGTACAGGCTCTCAGTACAAGTCATATCCTCACTACAATAATCTCTCAAAAGCAGAAATACAACTAAGTCTACTGACTGTACTACAAGTCTCCAAGTGGGGGGTACAGCTACTCTCCAAAGACAGGTAGGGATCTAGCTCGCGACTCCCTCGCCTCGAACAGCAACAGCAGAATCAGCATCTCCCACGGGTGACTATGCAAAACAAAGGATAGGAAAGAAAAAGGAGGGGGAGAACCCCCAACGGGTGTGAGAACTACATCAACACGTAGTTCTCAGTGGGTACCGCCACCAAGCCCGACGGTCTGCCCACTAAGTCTACTAGAGGCATAAGATAACCATGTAGTAATAACTGAACAAGAAAAGCTGGAGATTCTCTACAGCTACCATGCCTCTATCTAAATGCTCAATGGGTGGTACAGATGAAAATATATGCAACTACTCGCACCCAAGGTGCTAAATCGAACCAATCGAACTGACTACCTCATAGGGTCCAGTCAAGCCTGCGCCTACCTACTGCCACACATCCACAAGACGACGGGACTTACGTAGGGCGTCCGTGACTGCCAAAACTGGCCCAGCCAGAGGGACAACATCGACAAGTCGCGATACAAAAGTAACAGGCCCACTCCGGACGGGGCACTCGAGGGGCGCGACCCCACCGAGGAAGAAGGTATCCGCGCATCTCTGTCGAGCTCAAAGTGGCTCCTGCAGGCTATAGTCAAATTCCACGCTCACTCTCAGAACGGAAGGACCCAAGATCCTCAAATATCTCGCACGACGGTCGGAGTACTCTCGACGACTCAGCTGATCAGCTCTCACGAATCTCGAGACACTAGCGAACTCAACCAACTCGTGGAACAAAACACACTGCCTGGAGATACTCCACAGCCGGGATCGACCCACAACTCAGGGCTAACAAAACTGGTCGGATGACACTCCACGACCCGGGACCACTGTCAACCTGAACGGTTCCCAACAACACTGACCGGAAGATACTCGACGGCCCGGGACCACCGTCAATCCAAACGGCTCCCAACGACACTAGCACACATCTAAACTCAACCACCAGACTCCACTCAGCCCCCAGGCACGAGTGCAATAATGTCCCACAGAAACCTGACTACTCGGCCTACTACCTGGGCGAGGAAAATCTATGTCCAGAAAAAGATGCAAAGTGCGGGATTTAAGTTTTTGCAAAAATACTTAGTTTTTCGACTCTTTTCACGTATTTCGAGATGAACGGGTCGTCAAATTGAAAAACGGACTTCAGCACAACGTCCGGCTCGTCGAGACCTATCAAATAGTGCCCTTGCTTGTTTGATTTGGTGCTCGAATAAAATCTTGGGCCATAATAAATAGTGCAGTTGATTGTATTGCACGCACTTCGATGCACCCGGGTCGCCAAACGCGAATTCCGTCAGTGCCATTGCGTTCAGAACGTCTAAAATAGCTAGAAATGACTACTCATACTCCTATGTTTGGGGTCCAGACGGCGAAACTGCCGACGTTGGTTGAGAGGGAAATTAAATCAGGGGTTACTATTCACAACTTAAGTTGTGGGCCCCGCTTCTTCTTCGCTGTTTTGAGAAAGATCCGACCGTCGGATCGAAAACATGTGAATATCAATCTTTCTTGTTTCGACGAGACGGTCACACTAGTGATCTCAGATTTTCAAAATCAGACTCCGATCAAAAGTCAATATTTTGGGGCCACTTTACACTACTAATATTCTATTTTCTTAAAATCTTGTTTTAAAAATCATGGTTACTACAGCATGTTTAGGGAGATGAAGCTTATTCTGATTGATTTTGGTGATCATATCCATTAATGTTCCCTGCTTATGATTCATTATATTTAAATGCTATTATTGGAACTTGACCTAGCACCCCGTCATATGATGCATGTTTAACGAGACCAGTAGAGAATCTTCACTTGGGCTAGCGGATCTGTTGGATTGGCAGCTTCCGTATAGGTAGCGGATCTGTTGGCGAGTCCGGGTCGCAGTTTCGACAAAATAACATGCCATAGAGATCGCCTCTGTCTAGAAACTCTTCGCTAAGCCATCATTAGAGAGCATGCAACGGGCTCTCTCCAAAAGAGTCCTGTTCATCCGTTCGACCATCCTGTTCTACTGTGGAGTATGCCTAACGGTTTTATGTCTGACGATTCCTTCATTCTTGCAGAATTCTTTAGACTCTAATGAATGGAATTCCAAACTATTATCGGTTCTTAATCTCTTTATTTTCTTTTTATTTTTCTTCTCAATCACGACCTTCCGCTGCTTGAAATAATTGAGCACCTCATACATGATTTATTTACCCTTATGCATGAGGGATAGTTACAAGATAAAGATGGTTATCCTATACTAGTGGAAAAGCATGCTAGATGATGATGTTCACTTACTTGTTGGAGAATATGATTCATGCATGACTGCTCTATATTGTTTAAGCTTGTGAGCATGTATGACTAGAGTATACTACCTTTGAATGGAAGCAAGCATGTTATGAATTGTCCCTGTTGTTGGTTCAGTTTTATGCTTAACATGATTAGAGAATTATTTATTGATTATTGGAACTTGACCTAGCACCCCGTCATATGATGCATGTTGAAACCAGACTAGTAGAGAACCTTCACTTGGGCTAGGTTCTTTTAGGTAGCGGATCTGTTGGCGAGCCTAGGCCTCTAGAACCTTCACAGCCTAGGCCTCTAGAAGCTGCCAATCCAACAGTAATCCTATCGCGGGAATCCTGGTCCTCACATCCTCCCCCACTAAAAGAAAGTTTTGTCCTCGAAACTAACACAACTCAGAAAGGAGTCACAAATACCAAGGGTAAGTACTCACCATCCCCGTCTCCAGCTCCCAAGTCGCCACTCATTCCCCGTGATTACTCCTCAACAACCATAGTTACTAGTACGGCATGGCCCAGATTCGCAATCCTCTCATCTCACGAGTCAGAATTCGCAACGGCGTCCATTGTACTCCAAACACTCACAGATCTCAAATAGGGTAAGTCAAACACGGGCGAGGGATCCAAAAGCAAAGCACTCCTGAGCTGAGACGTAGAAAAACATCAGGGACTCCAACAAGACAGTTGGGGGGGGGGGGGGGGGGAGGAGAAAGAAAGAACAACTAGTGCAACACGCACCAAAACCACACCCTGGTGCCAACTCAACCAAGGCGACCCGAAATACACTCACACGATCAACCAAAAAGAAAGGAGCCCTAACAAGCTGGGGTCCACACTCGGTCGCTTCCGAATCCTGGCCATCCGCGTGGACTGCTCAACCGCAGGCTACGATCAAAAGGGACCCCCACGTACACAACCTCCAGTTCTGTTCGCCTCAATAATTCCACCCAGCGCCAGCTGTGGAATCATAAAACTCAACCCCAGACAGCTCTCCCGCTCAAGGTATCCGCCACTACAGTGGCTTGTCGGGGTGTTAAAGGGTGCTTAACAATAATCCAACAGTAACTCCACGGCCCCTATGGGAGGCATCACTATAACTCGCAAATCCATCACCCATTACTGGCAATGCTAAAATCGGCGCTGGTATCAGTCTCAACATCCATTCGTCAAGCTCTGCTGGCACTGCCCAGTCCAAGAAGTTCTTCACTTCAATAATCAATGTTAGTCTCAGCCAATTCTCGAATAGCATCCATTTTGGCCGGATTTCCACCGCCGCTCCTACGGCTAGAGTAAGGTGGCCCAAGAAGGTATGTTCCCGAAGCTAAAACTTGTACCTCAACCACTTGGCATACAGCTTCCTCCTCACAGACACTGTAGCACTATCCACAAGTGCTCCTCATGCTCCAAGTCACTCAGGAAGTAAATCAAAATATCCCAGGAGAATACTGCTACCCATCCATCCAAGTACAGCTGGAATACACAATTCCTTAAATCATAAAGGTAGCAGGGCATTATTCAATCCACTTGGCCTCACTAAGAGCGCATAATGCCCATACCAACCTAAATGTTGTCTTGGCAAAATCCTCGGCTGTATGATCCCAAATAGATACTTGCATCATGAAAGAACATCTACCGGAGTAAAAATCCATCAAAAGGCCCTAAATAAAACCCGGACCTGCCTGCGCTCAAACCACAAGAGAATCCTCACCGTCGTGTATCAACGACATGGCGTTGGGTCAATCAGACCTCTCGATCCATCAGATCCTGCAACTGCACTAACAGCTCTCTCAGCTTTACTGGTGCCGTTCAACAAGGTGCCTTCCACATTGGCGTGGTTCCCAGAACCACGTCAATTGCAATCTCAATCTCCCTAACTGGCAGCATCATCATCAGCTCAGGTGGACTCACACCCGGGATCTCACGGGCAACAGGGATATCCTTGAGTCCCAGTGCCGCCGTAGGCACCTCTCTCACTGTCGCTGTAACCTGTGCTCTAATTGTCTCTACAAACAAGCCTCTTCTTGTCTCCCTCGCAGAAGGTCATAGTCCTCTCTCTCTCTCCACAGTCAAACATCATGTGGTACTGTGCCAACCAATCTCAGGCACTGGGTCAAAACACCAACTACCACAATACCAATAAGTCTGCCGGTATAACTCGTGGTCTCAACTGCACTGGACATGATCCACAAGCCTCCTCCACATGCACAACACCGACAGGAACCTGTACCTCTAGTGCAAGTGGTAACGACTATGCCTCTAGTCCATGCAGGAATGCACAATGCTCTAACTCAGACTGCTGTAATGAAGTCACACTTGCGACAATCCGATCCACTGTCGTGGCGCCCTCCAACCAGGCAGCACAGACTCATCCGCTCGATGCAAGTGGTCATCGCTAAGTCTGCCTCGTCATCAAAGTCCAGTCTGCCAGAAAATATCTATACCAATCACATAGAGAGCACGACCTCTGCCTCTGCTCACACTGAGGCGACGAATGTGGTCTTCCGCAGATAACACATCCACGCTACCGCCGCTGCTGATACTAATGCTGGCACTGCTATCGGGGTCCACCCGACCTCTGGCGTCTCAGAAATCCAATCCTGGGGAAGGAAATCGGGAATGCCTCTGCCGGCCGATCTGTCCTCCATCACCTAGCGCCAAGCGCCTCTATCCAGAACTCGCCTCTGGCGGCAGATCCCTATCCAAAGGAACTGCAGCGCCACGCCCCACTCAACGCCTACTCCAACGAGGCATCCAAAATCTGAAACGGATGGACCGAATGAGCTGAAAGATATCCTAGCGCAATCCACTCCCAGACACACATATCCTATGTACCTCATCCCTCTAAACATGGAGCGTGCAGTTCAACAACTTCGTAAACTCTTTAACACAATGAGGCTCTCAAGTAGTCTCTCAATCACCACCAACCACAATTCTGCCTCCCAAGGCTCCAAACTCAAACCTATGAATCGGGGTGGTTCATCCGCCGAAACTGGCTCAACAGATCGATGATGTCCCACAGCTCATCAGCTGTTAGCTATCCACCCTGCCTAGGTGCCTCGGCACTAATCGTCGGCACGGAGGGGGCTACTCGCTCCATCGGCGCCACTGAATCGCTGCCACTGAGAATACTGCAACCTGATGGTCTCAGGAGGAAATCACTGTCGGGCTGCCTGCTGCTCCGACAACTGTGTCACCCATTCCAGCCGCTCACTCCGCCGCTGATATGCCTCTGACAATCCTGTCATCTGGGTCCGGAGCTCTCTGACCTCAATCCGGTTATCCGGCCCAAATCTAACCACTCGAGTTCCACAGCTACGACAGGGTGCACACGGGTCAAAACCCAGCGTCGGGGAGACACCGCTCACTACGACAAAAACTGCAAACAGCACACAACAAACACTCGACCCAATCTAGCGAAAGTCTAGAGCATGTCACCCATTCCACAGCATTATGTTGTCTGCAGCCAACATAATCACTTAGGAGAATAAACATGCCGATCACTCATCCCATCCCTTGGGAGAGGTATAAAATCAATCAGGACTCTCTCTACAAGTCACGACTCTCGTGATGTCATCCAAGGGTCAAACCATAAGCCTAGGGTTTCAAAATCCACCATGACCTACAACCTGGCTCTGATACCACTCTAATCTGTCACGCCCCGGGGTCGAAACTGCGACCCGGGCTCGCCAACAGATCCGCTACCTATACGAAAAATCCCGCATAGGCGAAGCGTCCAACCTGCAAAGATAAAACTACAGCTAAATAGATATCAGAGCTGTAAAATAAACTGCTAAAAAACTCAAATCCAACACTATACAACTGGAAATAATGATACAATATCCATCTCCCAAATATGATCATATACAAAATCCTCTGATACAAATAACCCAAAACTCTACAGGGAGGTAAACTGAAATAATACATCAGTGTACAGGTTCTCAGTACATGTCAGATCCTCACAATACAACAGTCTTTCAAAAGTAGAAAATAAAACTAATCTACTAACTGTACTACAAAATCTCCAATGTGGGGGTACAACTACTCTCCAAATACAGGTAGGGATCTAGCTCGCGACTCCCTTGCCTCGAACAGCAACAACAGAATCAGCAACACCCGCAATGACTCTACAAAACAAAGTAGAGGAACAAAAAAGAGGAGGGGGAGTACCCCCAATGGGTGTGAGAATTACACCAACAGGTAGTTCTCAGTGGGTACCGCCACCAGGCTCGACGGTCTGCCCACTAAGTCTACTAGAGGCATAAAGTAACCAATGCTGTACTATAAAGAAAGTCTGGAAGAAATAACTCTACAGCTACTATGCCTCTATCTAAATGCCCAATGGGTGATACAGATGAAGAGAGATGCAACCACTCGCACACAAGGTGCTCAATCGACCCAATCGAACTGACTGCCTCATAGGGTCCAGTCAAGCTTGTGCCTACCTACTGCCAGTACATCCACGGAGGACTGGACTTACGTAGGGCGTCCGTGACTGCCTAAAAAAGGCCCAGCCAGAGGGGCAGCATCGACAAGTCGCGATACGAAAGTAATAGGCCCACTCCGGACGGGGCACTCGAGGGGCGCGACCCCACCGAGGAAAAAGGTATCCGCGCATCTCTGTCGAGCTCAAGGTGGCACATAAAGGCTATAGTCAAAATCCACGCTCAATCTCAGAACGGAAGGACTCAGGATCCTCAAACATCTCGCACGACGGTCGGAGTACTCTCAACGACTCCGCTAACCAGCTCTCACGAATCTCGAGACACAAGCGAACTCAACCAACTCGTGGCACTAAACTCACTGGCTGGAGGTACTCCACAGCCGGGATCGACCCACAACTCAGGGCTAGCAACACTGGTCGGACGACACTCAACGACCCGGGACCACTGTCAACCCAAACGGTTCCCAACAACACCAACACTGGTCTAAACTCAGCTACCAGACTCCACTCAGCCCCCAGGCACGAGTGCAACACACGTCCCATAATAACCTGACCACTCGGCCCACTATCCGGGCGAGGAAACTTTATGTCTAGGAAATATGCAAGGTGTGGGATGTTTAATGCATAAAAGAATCTTGCCCAAGTGAAGGTTCTTTACTAGTCTGGTTTCAACATGCATCATATGATGGGGTGCTAGGTCAAGTTCCAATAATCAATAAATAATCCTCTAATCATGTTAAGCATAAAACTGAACCAACAACAGGGACAATTCATAACATGCTTGCTTCCAATCAAAGGTAGTATACTCTAGTCATACATGCTCACAAGCTTAAACAATATAGAGCAGTCATGCATGAATCATATTCTCCAACAAGTAAGTGAACATCATCATCTAGCATGCTTTTCCACTAGTATAGGATAACCATCTTTATCTTGTAACTCTCCCTTATGCATAAGGGTAAATAAATCATGTACAATTTATCCACTAAGCCTCAATCCCATCATTCAAACCATTTCTCATGCTTAGATCACAATCATCAAAATTGCACATTAAACTATGCATGCATACTAACAAATAGAGTTAGAGAACCGTCCACCGGTTCTGGAGACGAAGCAACCCACCTGAAACGCTTTTCGCAGGCAAAGCTTGTAAAGACTCAAAATATTTATTTTAATAAATAGATTAAAAGCAGAATCGTAGTCGATTTCGGGTTCAAAGACCTATGTTGATTTATTTAGTCAATTGCCAGTGTGCGAGTTGCACGATTTACGAGACAAAAAGGCTATTTTCCAATCCGGACATGATCTTGGAAATCCGAGTTGACCGTTGCGATCGTCTCATCGAACTGAGCGAGATTCATATTCGGCACTTTTCGATCTGACGGTCGGATGTTCCAGAATTCAACTAAGAAGTGGGAGAATCTCGCGACCAATGTAACAGTGTCCTCTGCGCACAGTGCACTTAAGTGAGTTACTGTAGATGAACAGTAACCCTGGTTTTCGAGACCCCGACGAATACAATATTGACTAATTCACTGTTCGGAATCCGAATATAGTGATCCAGGTAGTCATTTCGAACGGTTTCGATGTTCTGAACGCAATGGCGCAGTCGAAAATTCTGTGTGACGACTCTGGAATCTCGAAAAGCGCAAAAACTGTATTTGACACAGTTATTATGGACCGAGATTTTGTCCGGGCAGTTTCGCGAAAATCAGAGATCGCTACCTGATAGGTCTCGTCGAGCCGGACGCCATGGCGCAGTCCATTTTTCGTTTCGACGACCGGATCTTCTCGAAAAGCGTGAAATGCGTCGAAAGATGCGATTTTGCACATGAAACCCTAATAAAACATGCCTCGGTTTGCGTGCCACTAATTGGAGAAGGACCTATGTGTGAATATAGCTGCTGAGAGGGACTGGCCAGGAAATATAAGCCAAAGAGGGACTAAGTGCAATTGTGGCTATACGTGTATATATATATACGCATATAGCTAGGTTAGGGTTCTTACACCCTAAACCCTAGATCCCCCGAGCCCCAGCCGCACCTGCAACCGCCCCTCTACCTCTGCCGCTCTCCACGGAGCTAGCCGCCACCGGCCGCCGCATCCCCAGCCGCCGGAGGAGAAGGAAGCAAGCTACCTCCTCCTCTCGGGTTTGAAGAAAACGAGATCCACGCAGGAGCTCTAGATGGACCAACCCTCTCTGGAGTATCCTCCGACGTAGCAGAAGCGGAGCCCAAGGTGAACCCGAGGTCCCTCGCTGCGCGCGCCGCCGCCGGGAAAGCACCCTTCTCCTCCCAAACTCCGGCCAAGGTAAGCATGGAGCTTCATTTTATTTTCGGCTTTTTGAGCCCGACCATGACATTAATGACGTCGAGACGACCCTCTCCGGGTGCAGGCCGGCCCGCCGCCGGCATCCCGATTGCCGTGGAGAGAACCTGACCGCCGGATTATCGTTTTTGGGCCGAGCTCTTCGCGCCGCCATCATCCGGCCGTGCGGTTTTCAAGATCAGAACCGTTGATCTTCTTCCCCTGGGATACTGCAACACCTCCCCGAAGTCTGATCACGATCAGATCAAGATCGGGCACGATCGGTTGTGCCCTAGAAACCGGTCATCTTCAACCTTGGCCGACAACCGCCGTCCGGCGCCGCCGCGGCCTCACGTTGCCGGCCACCACTGCACCGAGCATCGAGGAGTGGGACAGACATTTTGGTCCATCTCGCACCGGCCCGGAGCGACCTCGCCGGAAACCGCCATTAACGGCCAACGAAGCTTCGGCTGAGCTCCGCCGCCGCGGCTTGCCGACGATCCCCGACGCCGGAAAACCGCCCAGGTGAGTTCCTCTGGCCCATAGGAACTTCCCCACCATCTTGCATGCAAGATTTAACGTCGGGTTTCTCGTCACAGAATTTGCACCTGTTTGAGCCTCGGGTTGGACTCCGGCGATCCCCGGCGCTCCGGACTCCGGCCACCTCGACAGGTAGGCTCTAAACCTCCATTATAAGAACTCCATGATTTATTTTGAGGCCAGAGACCCCCTGTAGTTTGGTCTTAAAGCTTGCACCCGAGCTAAGCCTCCCGGGCTCATCTCCGGCCGCCGCCGCCTCCGGCCGCCGGGGCTCGACCCCGCGTGGACCCGAGACTTCTGGGACTCCAAGTAACCCGATGCTCACCCTTGCTGCAGGTCTGAGCCTGGTTTGATCCCAACTTGCCCAAGCCGAGCCTTGCTCATTCTTTGGTGGTTGCTCCACCTTGCTCCGGCGACTCTCCGGCCGGCCTCCGACACGCGCAAGGTGAGCCCCATTACCCTCAGTCCCTACTGTATACCATGCTCCAGTTAGATCACTTGCAGATCAAGTATATATTAAGTCGCAACATTACTAATTTGGAGCCCTTGTGTTTTGGGCCAACTTGTAAATGGGTGGTCTCGGCCAAATATTGTGAGCACGGCCTCCGTCTCGTCGTAACAAACGCGCTGAAAGTTACGGCGCAGCTTTTGGACTCCCGGATTTTGAGAACGAGTCGAAAACATCGGATTAATGCAATAACTTTAGGCAAATTAAAATACATTTGGACTAAAATGCGATTCGGACTTGCTGGCTGTCCTTAGACAGCGTTTACACGCCTACTAGGCATCTTGTTAGAGTTCAGTAGGTCCTCATTGATCGAGAGTTAGATTCTGTGCGGTAAATCGGCAATATTGCCCCGTATAAACACTCCGTTACTGTCGTGTCGTCGGGACGGGTATATGTGAGTCTAGTTCTGACTACAGTCTCTGTTCAGGGCCCAGCAGTTCAGCACCAGCCTCCTGGTAGTCTAGCGGGAGTTCGGGATCGGCCTTCATTCAGGTGGGTTTTATTTCCTTGGTCCTAGCATCTAACTCTATCATATTGGACGGGGTCAATTCTAAGTATACTGGGGTTAAATATTGATGGGTGATGGCTTATGCATGTTAATGGGTTTCGTCATAATGTTTAGCGTCGGTTTTCCGACGGCGTTTTCCTTTTGATAATTACATGTTGGCGGGCTACCTTCGAGTGCACGTATTTCTGCCTTTACTTTGATTATACATGATAGCGGGTTACTTTCGATCGCATATGTTACGGTTTTACTTTGAGCATACATGTTGCCGTTTTACTTTTGTTATATATATTATGATGCTGACATGATGATGGTTATGGTTACTTGGCTCGAGGCTGTCACACGCGCACCGCGGTTTGGCCACCGCAAAGGGTGCGCTTTTCCGGAAAAGTGGTCTATGACCGTGTATACCCACGAGGTGACGTAGTGGGGCCCCTTATTAGTGGTGGGGTTGAGACGCCGAGGTGCGAGCGGTGCGACCCGTCGGTTTAGTTGTCGGCGTGGTCGGGTTTCTGCAGGTACGGTATGGACCGTCGGTTTAGTTGTCCGACGTGTCCGGGTATTACAGGATGCAGGTGTACAGGTTGCCTTTCCTCCTTGGGAGGGTGGTTGCTCCGGTTGTCTTCACGGTTTGTTTTATTATATTCTCCTGCTCTACTATTTTTGCGTCACTGACATCCCACTTCGTGACAGGGTTCAGAGGGGGGGGAGAGGTAGGCGGTGGTGAGGACGGGACAGGAGCAGCTGGGTCGCTGGGGACCCTGGACTGTATTTCTTCTTTCATTCTCGCTTTTCATTGCATTGTAGTTATGTGAGAGGTTCGCGATACCCTCTGGGGTCGGCGTGGATGTCGGTACGGGGGCATTTAGTGCCCCTTGTGCGTTACTTTTCCTTTTATTTCTATTGGCCATTTGAAAATCAAGAAGGCAGAAGCCAAAGAAAAGATTGCGAAAACCGTTTTTTTTAAAACTTGGTGTCGGGTGGGCACCGTTTTCAAACCTTGTGGATTTATGCTGATTTCGAAACTAGCTTTCAAAACGTAAGCGCCGGGTAGGCGCTCTTTCAAAACTGTGGATTTATCCTTTCCAAATTGATCGGCCATATATTCTTCTTTTATTAGTTTAGAATGCTAATTGTTGTGATTGATTGGTTGTGTATGTTGGAACATGTACTGAACGCTACGCCGTGCACGTACAGGGGAGACTCTGTCCGTTTTGCAGAGTGATCCTGTATGTGTGGCGGGTCTGGGCACGTGCCGGGGAAGAGGGGTTCTCTTTAAACAAAAAAAAAATTTACACGTCAAATATTCGACTTTTATGAATCGTTTCCGCTAAAACAAACCCCCGGGGCGTGACAGATTAAATGGTATCAGAGAGTTCTTTCAATCACAACAGTTAGTGCCGACATCCGCGGGAACACCTCACTTGCCTACACATGAATGAAATGGGTAGGGCATAGGACTGTAGAACGTGAGTGACCGAGGGAGGGGGGGGGGGAATGTTGAGTCCTTTCTCTCACTTTATGGTTGTTGTTGTTAGTAGGGTAGTCTGAAGTTGACTCTTGTGATGTGTGACAGACATGGCCCGTACTAGATCATCGGCCGGGGACGCAGAGTCAGTGTCCGACATCGACGGAGATACCACACTTAGCTACGAAGGAATGAATTGAATAAGGCATAGAAGCGTAGAACGCGATGATGGGGGGGGAGCGGGGGGAAAAGTATATGTCCCGTTTCTCGATAGTTGGTTAAGTGCTATACTAGCGGAGTCTAGAACTGACTTGTGGGGTGTGTGAGTACGGGTTAAGTTTTGTTCTCGGTTTAGCTCGGTTGTCGCGTTTGTGTAGTCGTATTGTTTGGGCGCGTGTAGTAGTGTTGTTGTGGGGGTCTTGGGATTCCCCCTGGGGTCGAGAAAAGAGACCACTGGGACTAGCGAATCTTGTTCGTTGGGCTTGATTCTTCCTTTTGTTGAGCGGACCTAGAGCTTAAATACTCCTAGTTGGGAATGTGATCGTTGGCCTGGGGGTATGCAGCTCGGCTCAGTGTATGGTGCTTGAAGGGCAATGGATTGGGACCGAGCGGTAGAGGTTAATCAGAGTGTCGCACCCCCTTGGGTGCCAAGACGGAAGTAGGACCGTGCTTCTTGGGTTTGTCGCCAGCTCCCCATGACCAAGGCATAGTCTTGAGGTTTTGGGTTGCGAGTTTGTGATTGTGAAGCAGTACAGATCACGAGGGGCGCAAGGCCAATGGGAAGCGCAAGTCGGACATGTTTGGCCACTTTTCCCATGTATTGGATCCCTGGCGTATCTAAGTTTCGGGGATGAAACTTCTTTTAAGGTGTGAGTGATGTAGCACTCGAGAAATTCTAGTGTGCTCGCGGGCGAGAAAGCAGATCTAACCTTAGCGATTTGCATACCGGTGCGTGAATTGCACAGTTTCCGATGCACAAATTTCCGCCTTTCCGATCCGATACCTGGGTATTTGGTTAGGAACGAACCCTAGGATGACTTGTGTTCACAAGAGAGCGTAGGGTATTGGCATAGTGGTTTGGAGCTCAGGTGTGTTTCACACAGTTGAGTCTCGTTGTTTCGGTTATTAGTCGTACGCACTCGGTTTTTGGGATCGTTGTTAGTGCAGGGTTAGCCGCGGTCATGGTTTCGGCTGTGGGCTGATGTTTCAATGGAGCCAGAGTGCTCGGATCAGTTACGGTGGTTAAAGGTTAAATCACTGTTCTCTTCGTAATCGTCCAGCTGATGGCATAGCAGTAGATGACTGCTATTATTGCACTAGCCTCACAGTTTGCTTAGAGGTTGAACAAGTTGCTGACCCTTCAGTGTCCCCGTGTCTTAATTCGTTGGCCTATGGGCCCGATGGTAACCCTGTTTTGGGACGGATGCAAATTGACCCCACCTTTTGCACAGGTTTTGTGGATCGACGTGGACTCGCCTATGTGTTAGTCATGGTGATGTTTGTGACCACGAGGCGGTAGTAATCCTTGATAAAGGTTATGTTTCTGGCACTGAGATTGTGTTGGGAAGTATGTGATATACCTTCTGGTGGGAGTTGCGTCCCCAACTTGTTGTTGGCGACAAACCTTTGGTATTCCGCTGTTCTTTTGGTAAGCACGTTGGCTGCAGGCAACGGGACGGTCGAAAGAACTGAGGAAATACCCTGCCCTGTAATGAGGAGTATCAGATTGGGTCTAAATTAGTAGCCTTAGAGTTGTAGATACCTTGCGACTGACTTGTAGCCCTCGATTAAACTTTTTGAGCAGTTTCATAGAGTATGACTTCAGGCTGTAAGCTCCGGGAATGAAACTTTTTTAAGTTGTAAGTTTCGGGGACGAAACTTCTTTTAAGTTGTAAGTGATGTAAAGACTCAAAATATTTTATTTTTAATAAATAGTTAAAAGCAGAATCGTAGTCGATTTCGGGTTCAAAAGACCTATGTTGATTTATTTAGTCAATTGCCAGTGTGCGAGTTGCACGATTTACGAGACAAAAAGGCTATTTTCCAATCCGGACATGATCTTGGAAATCCGAGTTGACCGTTGCGATCGTCTCGTCGAACTGAGCGAGATTCATATTCGGCACTTTTCGATCTGACGGTCGGATGTTCCAGAATTCAACTAAGAAGTGGGAGAATCTCGCGACCAATGTAACAGTGTCCTCTGCGCACAGTGCACTTAAGTGAGTTACTGTAGATGAACAGTAACCCTGGTTTTCGAGACCCGACGAATACAATATTGACTAATTCACTGTTCGGAATCCGAATATAGTGATCCAGGTAGTCATTTCGAACGGTTTCGATGTTCTGAACGCAATGGCGCAGTCGAAAATTCTGTGTGACGACTCTGGAATCTCGAAAAGCGCAAAAACTGTATTTTGACACAGTTATTATGGACCGAGATTTTTTCGGGCAGTTTCGTGAAAATCAGAGATCGCTACTGATAGGTCTCGTCGAGCCGGACGCCATGGCGCAGTCCATTTTCGTTTCGACGACCGGATCTTCTCGAAAAGCGTGAAATGCGTCGAAAAATGCGATTTTGCACATGAAACCCTAATAAAACATGCCTCGGTTTGCGTGCCACTAATTGGAGAAGGACCTATGTGTGAATATAAGCTGCTGAGAGGGACTGGCCAGGAAATATTAAAGCAAAGAGGGACTAAGTTGCAATTGTGGCTATATGTGTATATATATATACGCATATAGCTAGGTTAGGGTTCTTACACCCTAAACCCTAGATCCCCCGAGCCCCAGCCGCACCTGCAAACCGCCCCTCTCCTCTGCCGCTCTCCACGGAGCTAGCCGCACCGGCCGCCGCCTCCCAAGCCGCCGGAGGAGAAGGAAGCAAGCTACCTCCTCCTCTCGGGTTGAAGAAAACGAGATCCACGCAGGAGCTCTAGATGGACCAACCCTCTCTGGAGTAATCCTCGACGTAGCAGAAGCGGAGCCAAGGTGAACCCGAGGTCCCTCGCTGCCGCGCGCCGCCGCCGGAAAGCACCCTTCTCCTCCCCAAACTCCGGCCAAGGTAAGTCATGGAGTCATTTTATTTTCGGCTTTTGAGCCGACCATGACATTCCTGACGTCGAGACGACCCTCCGGGTGCAGGCCGGCCCGCCGCCGGCATCCCGATTGCCGGCGAGAGAACTGACCGCCGGATTATCGTTTTTGGGCCGAGCTCTTCGCGCCGCCATCATCCGGCCGGCGTTTTCAAGATCAGAACCGTTGATCTTCTTCCCCTGGGATACTGCAACACCTCCCCGAAGTCTGATCACGATCAGATCAAGATCGGGCACGATCGGTTGTGCCCTAGAAACGGTCATCTTCAACCTTGGCCGACAACCGCCGTCCGGCGCCGCCGCGGCCTCACGTTGCCGGCCACCACTGCACCGAGCATCGAGGAGTTGGGACAGACATTTTGGTCCATCTCGCACCGGCCCGGAGCGACCTCGGAAACCGCCATTAACGGCCAACGAAGCTTCGGCTGAGCTCCGCCGCCGCGGCTTGCCGACGATCCCCGACGCCGGAAAACCGCCCAGGTGAGTTCTCTGGCCATAGGAACTTCCCCACCATCTTGCATGCAAGATTTAACGTCGGGTTTCTCGTCACAGAATTTGCACCCGTTTGAGCCTCGGGTTGGACTCCGGCGATCCCCGGCGCTCCGGACTCCGGCCACCTCGACAGGTAGGCTCTAAACCTCCATTATAAGAACTCCATGATTTTATTTTGAGGCCAGAGACCCCCTGTAGTTTGGTCTTAAAGCTTGCACCCGAGCTAAGCCTCCGGGCTCATCTCCGGCCGCCGCCGCCTCCGGCCGCCGGGGCTCGACCCCGCGTGGACCCGAGACCTTCTGGGACTCCAAGTAACCCGATGCTCACCCTTGCTGCAGGTCTGAGCCTGGTTTGATCCCAACTTGCCCAAGCCGAGCCTTGCTCATTCTTTGGTGGTTGCTCCACCTTGCTCCGGCGACTCTCCGGCCGGCCTCCGACACGCGCAAGGTGAGCCCCATTACCCTCAGTCCCTACTGTATACCATGCTCCAGTTAGATCACTTGCAGATCAAGTATATATTAAGTCGCAACATTACTAATTTGGAGCCCTTGTGTTTTTGGGCCAACTGTAAATGGGCCTGGTCTCGGCCCAAATATTGTGAGCACGGCCTCCGTCTCGTCGTAACAAACGCGCTGAAAGTTACGGCGCAGCTTTTGGACTCCCGGATTTTGAGAACGAGTCGAAACATCGGATTAATGCAATAACTTTAGGCAAATTAAAATACATTTTGGACTAAAATGCGATTCGGACTTGCTGGCTGTCCTTAGACAGCGTTTACACGCCTACTAGGCATCTTGTTAGAGTTCAGTAGGTCCTCATGATCGAGAGTTAGATTCTGTGCGGTAAATCGGCAATATTGCCCCGTATAAAACACTCCGTTACTGTCGTGTCGTCGGGACGGGTATATGTGAGTCTAGTTCTGACTACAGTCTCTGTTCAGGGCCCAGCAGTTCAGCACCAGCCTCCTGGTAGTCTAGCGGGAGTTCGGGATCGGCCTTCATTCAGGTGGGTTTTTATTTCCTTGGTCCTAGCATCTAACTCTATCATATTGGACGGGGTCAATCTAAGTATACTGGGGTTAAATATTGATGGGTGATGGCTATGCATGTTAATGGGTTTCGTCATAATGTTTAGCGTCGGTTTTCCGACGGTCGTTTTCCTTTTGATAATTACATGTTGGCGGGCTACCTTCGAGTGCACGTATTTCTGCCTTTACTTTGATTTACATGATAGCGGGTTACTTTCGATCGCATATGTTACGGTTTTACTTTGAGCATACATGTTGCCGTTTTACTTTTGTTATATATATTATGATGCTGCACTGATGATGGTTATGGTTACTTGGCTCGAGGCTGTCACACGCGCACCCGCGGTTTGGCCACCGCAAGGGTGCGCTTTTCCGGAAAAGTGGTCTATGACCCGTGTATACCCACGAGGTGACGTAGTGGGGCCCTTATTAGTGGTGGGGTTGAGACGCCGAGGTGCGAGCGGTGCGACCCGTCGGTTTAGTTGTCCGGCGTGGTCGGGTTTCTGCAGGTACGGTATGGACCGGCGGTTTTTGTTCCGACGTGTCGGGTATTACAGGATGCAGGTGTACAGGTGCCTTTCCTCCTGGGAGGGTGGTGCTCCGGTTGTCTTCACGGTTTGTTTTATATATTCTCTGCTCTACTATTTTGCGTCACTGACATCCCACTTCGTGACAGGGTTCAGACGGGGGGGAGGAGGTAGGCGGTGGGAGGACGGGACAGGAGCAGCTGGGTCGCTGGGGACCCTGGACTATATTTCTTCTTTCATTCTCGCTTTTCATTGCATTGTAGTTATGTGAGAGGTTCGCGATACCCTCGTGGGGTCGGCGTGGATGTCGGTACGGGTTGATTTAGTGCCCTGTGCGTTACTTTTCCTTTTATTTCTATTGGCCATTTGAACATCAAGAAGGCAGAAGCCAAAGAAAAGATTGCGAAAACCATTTTTAAAAACTTGGTGTCGGGTGGGCACCGTTTTCAAACCTTGTGGATTTATGCTGATTTCGAAACTAGCTTTCAAAACGTAAGCGCCGGGTAGGCGCTCTTTCAAAACTGTGGATTTATCCTTTCCAAATTGATCGGCCATATATTCTTCTTTATTAGTTTAGAATGCTAATTGTTGTGATTGATGGTTGTGTATGTTGGAACATGTACTGAACGCTACGCGTGCACGTACAGGGGAGACTCTGTCCGTTTTGCAGAGTGATCTGTATGTGTGGCGGGTCTGGGCACGTGCCGGGGAAGAGGGGTTCTCTTTTAAACAAAAAAAAAATTTACACGTCAAATATTCGACTTTTATGAATCGTTTTCGCTAAAACAAACCCCGGGGCGTGACAAAGCTGAAATCGGTGAAGTGTGCAGTCACTCATATCAAAAATCCACCAAAAACTGCACCCTCGGTACTCGGTCGCGCAGGCCTCTGCTCCAACTAACATCACAACCACAATATAATCAACACCACTAAAACACCCAAACAGCACTTGCTGTTTTGCCAAAATAGCATAGAGAAGGGGCTTTTTCCCTGCGTGCAGTCCTCCGAAAAATCCAAAAAATCACGGTTACGATCCTCGCGACGCGAGTAGATCCAAATCGAGTATTTATACACCTCGTTCGACACCTGTAGGCCAAGATACAAATAGAACATCGCGGTACGCCACTCAATTACAACTCACAGTCTGCATAAATCAGTCCCGAAGAAGCTTAAACATAACCTTCGAAAAGACCTCCCAAAAATTCGATAAAAATACAGGTGCGTTCCTCTCGA